>JAYEPQ010000015.1:3012581-3027581 GCA_036321105.1 Dracaena cambodiana
AAATGAATGGTTATTTAACAATAGAATAAATAAAACATCTTGATCGATAATAAAAATAATGTGTAAACTGATTTCTTATGTACTATCTATTTAGAGCTTGGAAATTATAATAACTGGTTTAGATCGTTTACATACATTTTTTATGTTGAGATTTAAATTGCCTCCATTGCAACTTCCTTATAAAAACACCTTTGTTATATTGTTTCCATATATATGTATGTGTGTGTGTGGGACTACAAACTTTCTATTAAGGCTATGCTTGGAAGTTTTGTTTTGAAGTGTTTTGGAGGGATATATTATGAAGTGTTCTTAGAAATACTTAATTGTGAGTTTTTGGACAAGCGTTTTGAAGTATTTTTAGAATATCCCAAAACACATGGGCATGTATTTTAGAACACCCCAAATCAGGGTGTTTTGAAGTGTTCTGAATTACTTATCCCAATTGGATATATTTGTTTTTAATATATTTATGAAATCCTTAAAATCTATGAAAAAAATAAACTCCCAAGTACAAGTTTGAATACCTCAAAATTTATGTTCAGAACAATTCAAAACACATACCATCAAAACACTCCAAATTACACACTTTAAAAACACCCCAAAGCACTTTATTTTTGGCATCCAAGCACGACCTAAATTTAAAAAAATAGAGATTTAATATATCATTCTCCATCTATTTGCCTTGAGATATGTATTTTGTCAAAACTTCAAAAGGTAATTGGTCAGAAGAAAGTGTTGAAACTAATCTTTTAGAAAAGTCATACAATGTGAACAATGAAACTTCTTAATTAAAATATCTCACTAATTTATGATATCTTCCTAAATTAGTATATTTAACAAATTCTCTAATTTATTAGTATATTTCAGGATATCTTTCTAAATTAGTATATTTGTCAAATATCTTTAATTAGACCGATTATACTTCTTTAATTAGACCGATTATACTGATTTAGGATTATGCAATTATGATCAAATTATATATTCTGTTGTCTTTAACTTTTATATTTGTCTCTTCCATCTATAAAAAGATGACCATTATAACGTTTTATAAACACCTCACAATACAAAGTTATTATTCATAATCTCTCAGTTAGTTTTATCACTTCAGACAAAAAGATTCACCAATGGGTCCTCTAATTGATATGTGCAGGACTTACGCAAACTAAACCAGGCCACTCTTTGGAATGCCACTCTCAAAAGGCTCTGATACTTGATTAATAGAACACAGAGAGATTATCTATTGTTTATGCTAAAAAAGGCTCACTGGTTTGGATGCTCCACGACATCACCTGCTCCACGACATCACCTTATTGTTCTCCGCAAAATTCTTTCTTTTTTCCATTGATTATAGTAATTACAACGAAAGATGAACAATAGAAAAACAAACGAGAGAATTTATATTTTATCACTATCTTTTACAATAAAAGTTGGTTCTAATATAGTTATGGCCTCTATCTAGTAGAACATGTCGACGATCCGATGTGAAGATCTTTTTTTGAAGAAGATAATGGCCGGCCCTAGCTCTCTCTACTGATCTCAATGAATTCAAGGCTCTCGCGCATAACTTGAATTGCCAAAAAGATTTCCAAGGCTTCAAGGCTCTCTCACGTAACTTGAATTGCCAAAAGATCGACCATAAAAGATCCTAAAGTCTTCTCAAAGAGGGTATTCATAAGCTTTAGTTGGATATCAGAGTTTCCATAGCGATAGGAATAGAAGGTATTTGTATTCATCAAGAATTCTAATCAGATATTTGATTTTGATTTAAATCTTTTGAATTTGGATTCTGATTGGACTCAATTCGGATATTGGATGAGTCTAAATCTCAATCACAATCAATTTAGGATTATGAGAAACTGCTCACGCGGAGCTAAGGCTTTAGTTTTGCGTTTTACTTATCGACGCGAAGTTAAGCTTTTGGCGACGCGAAACTATGGACTTAGCTCCGCATTCTGCAAGCTATTTGCCATCTTTTCCTTAGAAATTTTTACCTCCAACACTTGCCGACACATTTCATCGAACACTCTGCCTGCAGAATACCTCACTGTACACTCATCCCGGTGACCACCGTACTGTGCATCCATAACGCAATACAAGCCCATCTCGTTAACACATTTCATCAAACATCTTGACTGCACTATCCAATTTTCTAGATTCCACACCCACCTTAAGCAAAAAACATGAATTCGGATGCGCGGAGAAAGCCCAAACTCAGAATTCTTAAGAGCCCGTCGTATCATATTGGGCCTTCGGGCTAGTCCAATTAAGAATGTAAAAGTTTGTATCCATTCAATTTTTTTAGTGGAAATAAAATTAATTTCATCAAGTTTACAAATAGTTCATATCATCTTATCAGGCATGAGATAAACTCAAAAGAAATTTCTTATTATTCTCCTACTAGAAAAAAGGGTACACAAATATCATCTCTGTCTCGATCGGTTTTGCAATTAACTCTATTTTTATCTCTCGTTGTTGCCTCTTTTTGTTGTCTCGCCTCCCCAGTGTCTTATTCTATCCCCAGCAGCAGAAGCCTGCAGTAAAAAATTTGTCTATGAGTTTAAAAACTACTAGAATATTTCAATCTTATCACACAAAACATGATATTAGGAAATTTTTTTGAGTTAATTACAGTTAGACCCCCTGTAGTATTTGGGGTGTGTAGTTTACACCCATGAAGTTTAAAACTCTCAAAAAACCCCCTGAACTTAGTTATTTTCACTCTCTTTTTTTTTACTAAAGTGCACTCTTATCTCTCAAATTTCTATTCTACCATCATCCCTCTCTTTAATCAGCACACTCTCTCTTTCTCTCCTCTCTCTCTCCCTCTCTATCCCTCTCTCTCTCAGTCACTCCTCTCTATCCCTCTCTCTCAGTCAGAAAGGGAGCGTGTCACTGAGAGAGAGAGAGATAGAGAGGGGGAGAGAGAGAGAGGGAGGAGAGAGAGAGAGGAAGTATTCTAGTTAAAGGGAGGGATGAGAATATAATAACAATTTGAGAGACAAAAGTGCACTTTAATAAAAAAAAAAAAAAGGAGAAGAGTGAAAATAACTAAGTGCAGGGAGTTTTTTTGAGAGTTTCAAACTTCAGGGTTGTTAAGTTATATACTCTCAAAACTACAGGGGGTCTGACTATATTTAAGTCAAATTTTTTTATCTCGCTAACAAAAGATATTTTGATGACATATATCACCTCTTTCTCCCAATCAGTTCGATAAGTCATCCAAATTAGAATCAATGTCTGAACCACGGTGCCCGATAGCATTCCATACCAAATGCCCTGAAATCGACCGACACAGTAAAGAAAATATAAGTAAAAAAAAAAATTATATATATATATATACATATATATATATATATATATATATATATATATATATATATATATATATATATATATATATATATATATATATATATATATATATATATATATATATTTTACCGTATGCTAACATTTTTTTTTTTTTTTTTTTTTTTAACTTGAAGAATTGATAGATGGCGCATCGACAACTTACATGTACACCCAAGTCAAGCTTGTAACCCAAGATAAGCCCAAGGGGAACCCCGAACACATAATAGCAACCGATGTTCACATATGCAACTGTCGCTTGCCATCCTGCTCCAATAGCGACGCCTGCATATGATCACCATATAAGTTTCAGTTTACTGATCATAAGTCTCACCGTAAGAAAACTGGACTTTCGTAACAAAAATTTCGTGAGAACTGTAAAATTTATCACTAAAGTAGAACATTTTGTGACAACAGTATATCGTTGTCACAAAAAAAAAAGACTTAATTTTTTTAGTGACAATGTATTAAAACTTGCCACTAAATATTTATTCAATTACAAGTTTTTTGTGACGAAATTAATAATTGTCATTAAATGAGAGCATTTTGTCACAACAAATAAATCTTGTCATTAAAGTTTAGGATTTTTTTTGACGAAAATAAGTATTAGTCATGTAATCCTCATTTTTAGTGACAACGTATTAAAACTTGCCACTAAATAACTGTTTTTTTCTGTGACAATAAGTTTTAGTTGTCATATATTTATGCTTTAATGGAGAATTTATTGTGAGAAATATAAAAATTGTCATTAAAGAGAGTATTTCGTGACAATAAATAAACCGTGTCACTAAAATGTAAGTTTTTTGTGATGAAAATTAAAATCGTCACGATTTTTTTTAATCACGAAAAATATTTGTTATCACAAAATACTCTTTAAATTTTAATATTTGTGATGAGTATCATGCAGTTGTAACCAAATATATATCTTTTCTTGAAACCTACGTACGCACCTGAAAGAACAGGCTGCACATTGTTTATGACGATTGATGTTGCGAGCAATGGAGTGAGATCCATCACAAGCTTCTTCACCTCTTTGCTGTTGGTAAACGCAGACGGATACTGATACCGTGTGATGAGCAGAACCATTGAGATGGCGACGCCGATCAAGAACGAAGTTATGACGACCACCACGACCGAGAACTTTGCAGTTCTCGGATGCCCAGCACCAAGCTCGTTCGATATCCTTACACTGAATGCAAAAACATACTTGATGGTTAAATATTTTTGGATCGATACTCTTGAATTCTAAAGTGAAGATGATGATCAGAGTCTGACCTCGTGGCTGCGTTTGATCCAATTGCAACCATAACTGCCCACCCCAGTATGTTCATGCTGTTGTGGAAGTGAAAATAGTACGAGTTAAGATGTCGATGATGCATATATAGTTTACAAAACAGCCTACATCTTTTTGAGATACCAAGATACCAGCGGCACTACTGAAGGTCCCTGTCACTGTACCAAAACTCTGAAATTGTGATTAAGGTTGAGAAAAATTATTTTGTATTTTAACATACCCCTGCTCGCACGTTGAGCGATATATTTTTTTTAAAAACCCGCAATTAAATGTACATCCTGCAGAATTTGTATATAGTTTACAAAACAACATGTCTTTTTGAGATACTAAGATACGAGCGATACGTACCATATTGACATTCCGTCGACTGCGACCTCTGCGTTTTTGAGATATCCGGCAAAGAGTATCAGTGCCATGAAGTACCAGGTTTCCAAGCTGCAAGAGCAATCGAAAAGTATCTTTAAGAGTAACTATTTGGTTTTTTTTTTTTTTTTTGTTGGGCGCACAGAAAAGAGTTTGATTCAAGATCTAATCATGATATTACGTTAGAAACAAGCCATTATCTATGAAAATAATTTTACTAAAGAAAAATACCTAGCTGTACTAGAATCTAGCCAGTCCTGAATAGGAATGGTAATAGATGCACCTATAAGCCAAATTTTGACTTGTAAAGTAAACAATGTACTGAGATAGATGATATATGTAATCCATAATAATCTATAATTGGAAATTGAAATGCTTGATCTAGTTATTAAAGCTTTTTTATTCTTGTAATTATTAATTAAAACGTAGATTGATATATTATTACGATTTATTGAATGATCTAAAAATATGAAATATTTATAATTTGTGGCATGTCATGTGTGATATGTAGTGCTTATTAGTTCCCTAGAGCAAAGATACAGTCTAGTCTCTCTCTGCTGTCTGGAAACACCACGTTACTTATCTACTCTTTTAACATTGATGCCAAACCATTGGAAATAAAGCACGTACGACTACTAGCTACTTCCATCTAGTTATCCTTTTTTATCGTCCTTTTCATCGACAACAAAAACGAAAATAGTAGGCAAGTGAGAGAGACGTACACCTAAAGTTGATTAGAAACCGCTCCACCATTGAGTTAGTAGATTCTTTAACACAAATAAGCTGGACCCAATTCTTTTATATATCATTCTTTTATGGGCTCAACATTTCATTCTCTTTTATGTATTTTATTTGCTGGATTAAGGATACGGGTGGATATTTTACTAGAGATTTTTATCAATCTATCCTCATATGATTTATTTTAAATCATATACTCGAGAGTGGCGTGAGACAGGCGATTTCATTCATTAGATAGAGAAAGATAATAAATTTCCTTCAACGTGTCGCAATTAAAAATCAATGCTATGGATAATTTGGTATTGAAAAATAGATTATATCTCGAATTAGAAAATACCTTGAGCAAAATGGTGTGTGCAAATAGAATTTCTCCAGAAAGTAACAACTTTGCAATATATCTTCGGTAGGATAATAAGAAAATAGTTTATAATTAACTAAGGATTCCTCTCTCGCAATAACTATCTACAATAATTTTATCATTATAAACTATGTCAATTTTTATCTAATCCGATATAAGAATTATCTCAGGAGAAGTGTATAAATTTCTCTCTCTGTTTTTTTTTTTTTTTTTTTTTTTCTTCTTCTTTTGGGGGATACTATGCCAATGTTGTTGTCGTCGTCTTTTAGGTAAAGATAACAACAACAATTCTAAATAAAAGCAAATATCTGTATGTACATAGTGCAGACATGAGATTTTTTGACAAAGAAGTTTGTATATTTGTTTTTGTTTTTTTTCCCTCTATTTTTATAATTGTTTTTGAGGGAAGTCGTTAAAGAACTTTGGAGTTCAATAGAATACGTACTTTTTTTTATACAGTAGTTAGGTATTTATGAATAGTGCAGCACATACTCTATTTATATAAAATATTCCTACTATGCATATCTTAGAAAAAATAATAATTTGTAGTCATACCAGAGCATGATAGCAGATGCTATCGAGAGTCGAACGAAGCTCCAGAGGCCCTGAAACGCCTTCCACGAGAACCCGCTCCATGCGCGGCCACAAGCCCCACAGAGAATGTACACGAGCTGCGCGAGCACGATGAACCACCATGACGAGTTGAGCACCACGGCCGCACCGACGAGCCCCCATCGGAGCTTCAGCATCAGCAACCAGCTGAAGAATGTGTGCAGCAGCAAGGCGGTCCCCGCGATCGCAGCCATGACCATGATCTTGCTCTGCGCTTGGAGGAACTTGGCGATGGGGAAGTTCATCGAGTAGGCAAAGAGCTGGGGGAGCATCCAGAGGGCGAATTTGCCCGCTGCGGCTGCGATGCTATCGGTCTGGCCGATGAGGCGGAGGATCGGGGCGGCGAAGATGTAGAGGAGGCTCAGGAGGAGGGCTGTGGAGTTGAGGATCACCCATGACCGTTGCATGTACACACCTAGCATGTCGAGTTGGCCTGCACCAAATGCTTGGCCGCATAGGGTCTCCAATGCACTGCCCATGCCCAGCTGCACCAGACAATTGCAAGCCATGCATGGACTAGTATCAAGAGACGCTAACGAGAAGGAGATCGTTAATTTTGAATTTCAATGTCAAAAAAAAATTGCCAAGTCTTTTGTGGGAATTTACAAAGGAGCACACCATTTTTCGTTGTGAGCACACTTATAAACTTGTTTAATATTACAGTCTCTGCTGGGAATTCAAAATGTATCCCAAAATTTTAGTTGAGATTATTATTTCAAAGCAGATGGGAGTATAGAAGTTTATATCTTTCTCTTTAAAGAAAAGTAAAACCAGGGGCAAGTGACGTCCAATTATCAACTTGCTTTCACATTTTTTTTTTTTTTTTTGAAGTCAAGACAAAAAGTAATCTACACCATAGCCGTTCGATTCATCTGACATAATTTTGTCTTAAAATAAAAATAACAATAAATCTAACCAAAGTATTTATAATCTATCACTATAGATATATAGCCCAAGATAAATGCTAGACAGCTAGGGTGTCGTCGGACATACATCGAATGATCTATATTGTATTGAAGAGATATCTATACAAATCGAATGATCTATATTGTATTGAAGAGATATCTATACAATCCGATCGATTGCTAATAAAGTCGATAGTAGCAACGGAGCCAAAAAATTGAATCTTTGACTAATCTGCTCTCATGAGTCGAAATTTGCAGAATGTGTATGTGTTTATCTCTACATATATGAAAAAAAAATATAAGAAAAAAAAAGAAATTATTACCATGATGCCGTAGGAGAAACCGGCGATAACGGAGTTCTCGACAGAGACGGCGGCGAGCTCGAGGGTGCCGACCTGGCCGGCAAAGGTCTGAGTGACAGCGCCGAGAGAGTAGCGGCATATTGAGGTGAAGATTGCAGGGCCAGCAAGATACCACAGCTTCTTGGACTCGGCTCTGAACTCTCTCAAGAAATCTCCCAGCTTTCTTATGTGCCCAATATCACCAAGCTCTCCAGTCTCTGAGACCAAGGTTGGTGATGGTGGAGGTCTCTTGGAGAGGAGAGGCTCTCTTCTTGGGCTAGCCATGGCGGCTGATATCTCAATTATTGCTTCAAATGTGAGGGGAAATGGTCATGAAGGGGAGCTTGGTCTCATAAATAATGCCTTTTTTTATTCTTCTTCTTTTGTTTGGTTGTTAGTCCTTGTTTTGGCACGTGAAGAGAACAAAGAAACGTATGAAGCAGTGATACTGAACAGATTAGAATTTTGGTGGCTGGAGTTCAATCCAAAAGTTTAAACTGATCGATACAACCTGTATTTAAGCTTCATAAATTTTTCTTGTTTTATCCTATGTGGGACTATAGTCACATATTTTATAGAAATAAGTGTAGCAGAGATGTGCATGTTCCGTTGGATGTGCGGCAACACTAGGAGGGATAAAGTGAGAAATGAAAAATCTTCGTGCCAGGGTAGGTGTGTTCGTAGCAGAAATTTGCTTCCCTTTCATTGAAATAACTTAATTACAACAAAAGTGAACAAGAAAAGAACAAACGAGAGGATTTATAATTATCGCTCTCTTTAACAAAATAGTGGATTCTATGTGGCGATGGGATCTAACTAGTAGTTCCTTTTGACGATCTGACGACGATGATCTTCTCTCTTGAAGATGGCGGCCGACTTGATCTTGATCTTCTCTGGTCTTCACGAATTCAAAACTCTCACGCTTAACTCGAATTCTCTAAGATGCTATAAAGATCTCTTAAAAATTGATGATCATCTATAAATTGATCTATTATTGATTGACGATCTCTAAAGTCTCCTCAAAGAGGGTATTTATAGACTTTAGTAGTTACGAGAGTTTCCATAGGAATAAGTATAAAGATTTCCATAGGAATATGAATAAAGATTTCCATAGGAATAGGAAAAGAAGGTTTTTGTATTCATCAAGGATTCTAATCAAATATTTAATATTGATTTAAATCTCTTAATTTGGAATTCTGATTGGACTCAATTTGGATATTAGATAAATCCAAATCTCAATTACAATCAATTTAGAATTCTGATTGGACTCAATTTGGGTATTGAATAAACTCAAATCTCAATAACACAATTTGGATATTGGATAAACCCAAATCTCAATCACAATCAATTTGGAATTCTAATGAAATCTGCTCACGCGGAGTTAACGCGGAGATAAATTCATCAGAACGCGGAGCTATGGCTTAGCTCCGTGTTTTGCTCAAACGCGAGACTAAAATAGCCAAATGCGGAGCTACAGAGTTAGCTCTGCGTTCTATGTGAAAAATTCCTTTTTATTTAGAAATTTTCACTGCCAAAAGAACCCCCTCAAAAGTTTTTAAAATGGCTTAGAACTTAGAAAATTTTGAAAAACTTTGGATCTTCAATTTTGTGATCAGTTAAGATCAAGAAATTCGATAGAGGTGCTTAATCGCACATGTCTGGCATTTGGCAAAGACGTTTAATTGCACACGACAAAATGATCGGGTCAGGATCATCGATGTTTGGCAGCGGCGTCCAATTGCACATGCCTGATAAGTTGATGGAGATGATTCAAGTGCTCTTTCACGTAACTTGAATTTATATACGCCAAAATGATCTGGTCAGAATCATCGATTTCGGCAGAGCCACCTAATTGCACAAACCTAGTCCAAGTTCTCTCACGCGTAACTTGAACGGAGATGGAAATAATCCAAATCATACGATCAGAGGTAAGAGCTTAACATGACAGGTCCACGGGATTTTTAGCAAACTCCCAGCTATAAACAGATTTGGTGTGTTTTTACCAATCGCTGTTTGCGTTGGGCTAGCCATGCTATTTCTCTCAGTATGGTGAGTTGTGGAGGAATTGATTTACGCTCCTATTTGCCTTTAATATCATTGAGTAGTTGATTCATACTTTTACCCCCAGTATGATAAGGTTGGAGAAGAATTTGTCCTCCTCCCGCCGCTTTAATAGTATTGGGCAACAAAAAATTTTATTTATAGCACTCAATTAGCCATTCTAATGGCTAGTAAACGTAACGAAAGTAACATGATATTTATGATAGTTAATATTTTCGGCACCCCCAGCCAAATCCGACTGCTAGCCAATGAGAATGACTTTGTCATAGTTGTGGTTCAGAGCGTACCCAAGGGGCCAGCTTGCTTGTGCGGGCTGCCCATGTATGTGTGTGTCTTTGTGTGTACATACATATATATATATATATATATATATATATATATATATATATATATATATATATATATATATATATATATATATATATATATATATATATATATATATATATATGTACGCCCAAAAATTGCATCTTTGATTCCATTGCAAAAATTATTTGATTACAACGAAGATTTGAGATTACAAAAATTCCGAAGAATTACAAGAACGGGAATATTAGTTTATTCCCTTTTTTATGTGGGTTCGGGTGGCGGTGGAGTCTCGTTGCTGCCTCCGTTGACCGTCCGACCAGGAGAAGATGGCTCTGCTCTTTTCTTTGATTTCACGAGCTCGCCCGAAATCTTCCCAAAGTCCAAGAATCCCCCAAAAATCAAAAGTCCTTTCTCTCGTTAAATTCCTGTATTTTATAAACCGAAGAAGCTCGAAATCCGGCTCAATTCTCTCCTGAAAAAGCGGATCACGGATTATCAGGAAAATAAAATAGGAAATAAAACAACGGGAAAACAACGAAAAACAACCCGCGGGTGGCAACCCGCGGGATCGCCCCCGCGGGTTGCCACCCGCGGGAATCCTCCCGCGGGTGGCAACCCGCGGGGGCTCCCGCGGGTTGCAACCCGCGGGAGAACTCCCGCGGGTTGCTTCCCGCGGGGGTTCCCGCGGGTTGCAACCCGCGGGTGCTCCCGCGGGTTGCTTCCCGCGGGTGCCCCCGCGGGTTGCAACCCGCGGGTGCTCCCGCGGGATGCTTCCCGCGGGTGCCCCCGCGGGTTGCAACCCGCGGGTGCTCCCGCGGGTTGCATCCAGCGGGTGCAACCCGCGGGTGTGCCCACTTAGCAAAATTAGGTTTTTTTTTTTTTTTTTTTTTATTTAATTATTTTTAGTGTCTACATAACCCCCTCCAAAGTTTTTGAAGTTCTGTATTGAACCGTACTGAATTTCGAAATACTTTGGATTTTTTAATTTTGGTTATGGACCTTTTAAAAGATTTGGTCGATAGAGATAACTGTTAATATATTTATTTATTCCATAACAAGCAGAGGTATGATTTTAACGTACTCATTAGAGGACAAGCAGAGGTATAATATTAACGTGCTTATTTTAGGTCAAGCAGAGGTATAATATTAACGTGCTTATTTTAATCCTAACCGTTCAGTGACATCTAGTATGACGAATCAGGAAAAGACAGATGTGACATTAAACGTGTCTTGGAGCTTAACCTATTCAGAGGATCTGGTCGTGATAGGGACAAGCTGACTAAATAGAGGTGACGGTTAACGTATTTAGTTTTGGAATCGGACTATCAGAGGTAACTGTTAACTTGATAGGGAGATGATTTTCGTCAGAGGTAATTTTCAACTTAACGATATCAAAAGCACGTTCATCAGAGGTTGTAATGTTGGACTTGATGAAGTATGAATTTTCTTTTCTGTCAGAGGTGAAATCTTAACGTGACAGGGGACCGATTTAATTAGGATTTTATCTCTTTTGATTTTGAATTATGATGTCAGAGGTATGATTTTAACTTGACTAATATTTTGGAGTGTCGCTTGCTCTGTCGGAGCAAAATGACAAGAAAAGTTTTGCTGTCAGAGGTGAAATCTTAACGTGACAGGAGATTTATCTGATTAGGATTTTTAGCAAACTCCCAGCTATCAACGGGTTTGATTTGCCTTTACCAACTACCGTTTGAGTTGGGCTAGCCATGCTATTCCCCTCAGCATGGTGAGTTGTCAAGGATTTCGTTTGGGTTTAAATACCAAACTTTTCCTCTTCCCTTTGCCTTAGCAGCTTAGGGCAGTGATGTATTCTTATATTCGGGTAAGAATACTGTTGTGACAGATTTGTCGTGGGATTTTTAGCAAACCCCCAGCTATCAACGGGTTTGATTTTGCCTTTACCAACTACCGTTTGAGTTGGGCTAGCCATGCTATTATCCTCAGCATAGTGAGTTGTCGAGGGTTTCGTTTGGGTTTAAATACCAAACTTTTCCTCTTCCCTTTGCCTTAGCGGCATTGGGCAATTCATACTTTTACCCCCAGTATGGTGGGGTTGACGAGAAATTTATTCTCTCCCCGTAGCTTTATCGGCATTGGGTGGTTCGTACTTATTACCCCCAGTATGATGGGGTTTGCGAGAAATTTATTCTCTTCCCGTAGCTTTATCGGCGTTGGGTGGTTCGTACTTATTACCCCCAGTATGATGGGGTTGGCGAGAAATTTATTCTCTCCCCGTAGCCTTGTCGGCGTTGGGTAATTCATACTTTTTACCCCCAGTATGGTGGGGTTGACGAGAAATTTATTCTCTTCCCGTAGCCTTAGCGGCGTTGGGCAGTTCATACTTTTACCCCCAGTATGATGGGGTTGACGAGAGATTTATTCTCTTCCCATAGCCTTGTCGGCGTTGGGTGTTTCATACTTTTTACCCCCAGTATGATGGGGTTGGCGAGAAATTTATTCTCTTCCCATAGCCTTAGCGGCGTTGGGCGATTCATGCTTTTTACCCCCAGCATGGTGGGGTTGGCGAGAAATTTATTCTCTTCCCGTAGCCTTGTCGGCGTTGGGTGTTTCCCTTTTTTTTTTTTTTATATATATATATATATATATATATATTTTTAATTGGGGTTTAAATTAACCGCCCTGAGCCCATTTTTTGGGAATTGTTGTGAGCCCAAGTGGTACTTTTAGACCTCACGCATTAAATGTGTCGGAGTTAGCTCTAACTCCTTTTTTGTTCAGCTTTGAGCTGAACTGCTCCAGCGTCAATCAACGCTTGAATTTTATCTTTTAAGATAAAACAATTTTTTGTGGAGTGACCTACAATCCGATGGTACAGGCAGTAATTCGGATCGTTAGTTTTCCCTACTTCTTCAGGTCTCTTGCTCTCCGGCAATTTAAGCATCTTGCGTTTGGTGAGCAGATTGAAAATAGTAGCAGTATGTTCATCCTTGAACGAATACTGCTTTTGAAGTCTGGGCGACTTTGCTGTGTTGCTTGTAGTTGGCCATAGTTTCTGCTTCAGTGTACTTTCTACCGCCATTGCCGTTATGTCTTTCCCTTTTGAACGGGAAAAATGGAATGAAGATTCGTTTGCACCGTCTCCGGTTGCAGACTGTTGCATTTCGAGACGTCGAAGTATTTCTTCGGCCTGTTCGCCCTGCTTAAGCAGATCCTTCCATGACTTGGATTCGACCGAACCCATCTTGTCTAAAATATCGGTCAACAAGTTATGTCTGCAGGTTTCCACAAGCGTATCCTGCGTCATGCCATGTGGGCATCGAACGGAAAGTTCTCGGAACCGCTCGACATAAGTTTTGACCGTTTCGTCTTCTTCTTGCTTCGCTGCTAGCAAAGATAATATGGAGACTTCTGTATCATCTTCAAAGAATCGGGCTAGGAACTCACGTTCTACATCAGCCCAAGATTTAATTGATCCCTGGGGTAGCTGCATGAACCAGGTAAATGCGGGCCCCCGTAAAGTGCTCGCAAATATCCTAGTCATAGTTGGATCATTCCCCATGAGATGTCCTGTCTGTGAGAGGAAATAGAAGATGTGTTGCTGCGGCGAACCTTTACCGTCGAATGATTGAAGATTCAACGGTTTATATTTTGCAGGATAGGGTACGGTCTCCCATTCTACGGGATAGGGACGGACTACCCCCACCTCTTGTAGCTTTTTGCGATGAAGAAGAGCTTGTAATTGGTTCTCCATCTTCTCTATTTTCTCTGCGTGAGGATTGAGGATAACTTTCACTTCCTCTTCCTCTCTTGAATGAGGAGGCACTTCTTCATCTTCGTCTTCGCTGTCTTCATTTATTTGGACAGGCTGCTTTCCTTTCTGCCGACTAGAAATGGACGGCGATGATTGGTTCTTTTTAGTTTGAGCCAGCAACTCAATCAAAAGTTGTTTCATTTCTTCCATGGTCTCCTCGTGCTGTTCGAGACGTTTTTCTTGTCTCTCAAGCCTTTCAGAGACTTCTTCTAGAAGCGCGCCCTCTGGTTCGCTAGAAACTCCTTTTGATCCTGGAGTAATTTCTTTATCCGAAAGGTTGTTTCCGACCACCTTTTTGCCTTTATTAACCATATTTGATGAGGCAGCAGGTAGATCGGTTCCAGAGTATGCCTTTTTCACCGTCCGTATTCTTTTAGATTCGGTGATCCGCTCAAAAACGGATTGTCTCGGATGGCACTCGCAGTTTGATAGAACAGCTGAGATTAACTGTTCGCATTGGCATTGAGGAGTATTCTGTGCAGAGTTCTTCTTCCAATTGAGGTATTCTCTCAAGTCTTGAGATATCTTCTCCTCTCTATTTGCAACCTGACGCCGCTTGCGTCGCAAACTTGGTTCATAATACTTGAGAGTCTGCAATATCTCAGGGCTGAGCTCTTTTCCAGCATCAGATTGTTCCCCAACTCTCCTGCGGATTCTTCTGGAGTGCACGTTGTCCTGAGTAGTTGTATGGGCCCCAGATGCCTCTGATAGAGAGATTAAAATTTTTGGTGCATGTTGCGTGCTCGCCATAGACGTGCTCGAGGAGACATGAGAGTTGTGTTCATTGAACGTAACCCGTCGGTGGCATCTGCGGGATGCAACCCGCGATTGAAATTGCAGATTTGTACCCAGATTTGTACCCGTGGTTGCAACCTGGA
>JAYEPQ010000015.1:3032581-3040081 GCA_036321105.1 Dracaena cambodiana
AACTAAACCAGGCCACTCTTTGGAATGCCACTCTCAAAAGGCTCTGATACTTGATTAATAGAACACAGAGAGATTATCTATTGTTTATGCTAAAAAAGGCTCACTGGTTTGGATGCTCCACGACATCACCTTCTCCAAGACATCACCTGCTCCACGACATCACCTTATTGTTCTCCGCAAAATTCTTTCTTTTTTCCATTGATTATAATAATTAAAACGAAAGATGAACAATAGAAAAACAAACGAGAGAATTTATATTTTATCACTATCTTTTACAATAAAAGTTGGTTCTAATATAGTTATGGCCTCTATCTAGTAGAACATGTCGACGATCCGATGTGAAGATCTTTTTTTGAAGAAGATAATGGCCGGCCCTAGCTCTCTCTACTGATCTCAATGAATTCAAGGCTCTCGCGCATAACTTGAATTGCCAAAAAGATTTCCAAGGCTTCAAGGCTCTCTCGCGTAACTTGAATTGCCAAAAGATCGACCATAAAAGATCCTAAAGTCTTCTCAAAGAGTGTATTTATAAGCTTTAGTTGGATATCAGAGTTTCCATAGCGATAGGAATAGAAGGTATTTGTATTCATCAAGAATTCTAATCAGATATTTGATTTTGATTTAAATCTTTTGAATTTGGATTCTGATTGGACTCAATTCGGATATTGGATGAGTCTAAATCTCAATCACAATCAATTTAGGATTATGAGAAACTGCTCACGCGGAGCTAAGGCTTTAGTTTTGCGTTTTACTTATCGACGCGAAGTTAAGCTTTTGGTGACGCGAAACTATGGACCTAGCTCCGCGTTCTGCAAGCTATTTGCCATCTTTTCTTTAGAAATTTTTACCTCCAACACTTGCCGACACATTTCATCGAACACTCTGCCTGCAGAATACCTCACTGTACACTCATCCCGGTGACCACCGTACTGTGCATCCATAACGCAATACAAGCCCATCTCGTAAACACATTTCATCAAACATCTTGACTGCACTATCCAATTTTCTAGATTCCACACCCACCTTAAGCAAAAAAATGAATTCGGGTGCGCGGAGAAAGCCCAAACTCAGAATTCTTAAGAGCCCGTCGTATCATATTGGGCCTTCGGGCTAGTCCAATTAAGAATGTAAAAGTTTGTATCCATTCAATTTTTTTAGTGGAAATAAAATTAATTTCATCAAGTTTACAAATAGTTCATATCATCTTATCAGGCATGAGATAAACTCAAAAGAAATTTCTTATTATTCTCCTACTAGAAAAAAGGGTACACAAATATCATCTCTGTCTCGATCGGTTCTGCAATTAACTCTATTTTTATCTCTCGTTGTTGCCTCTTTTTGTTGTCTCGCCTCCCCAGTGTCTTATTCTATCCCCAGCAGCAGAAGCCTGCAGTAAAAAAATTTGTCTATGAGTTTAAAAACTACTAGAATATTTCAATCTTATCACACAAAACATGATATTAGGAAAAATTTTTGAGTTAATTACAGTTAGACCCCCTGTAGTATTAGGAGTGTGTAGTTTACACCCCTGAAGTTTAAAACTCTCAAAAAACCCCCTGAACTTAGTTATTTTCACTCTCTCCTTTTTTTTTTTACTAAAGTGCACTCTTATCTCTCAAATTTCTATTCTACCATCATCCCTCTCTTTAATCAGCACACTCTCTCTTTCTCTCCTATCTCTCTCCCTCTCTATCCCTCTCTCTCTCAGTCACTCTCTCTCTATCCCTCTCTCTCAGTTAGAAAGGGAGCGTGTGACTGAGAGAGAGAGATAGAGAGGGGGAGAGAGAAAGAGAGAGGAGAGAGAGAGAGTACTCTCGTTAAAGAGAGGGATGAGAATAGAATAACAATTTGAGAGACAAAAGTGCACTTTAATAAAAAAAAAAAAAAAAGGAGAAGAGTGAAAATAACTAAGTGCAGGGAGTTTTTTTGAGAGTTTCAAACTTCAGGGTTGTTAAGTTATATACTCTCAAAACTACAGGGGGTCTGACTATATTTAACTCAAATTTTTTTATCTCGCTAACAAAAGATATTTTGATGACATATATCACCTCTTTCTCCCAATCAGTTCGATAAGTCATCCGAATTAGAATCAATGTCTGAACCACGGTGCCCGATAGCATTCCATACCAAATGCCCTGAAATCGACCGACACAGTAAAGAAAATATAAGTAAAAAAAAAAAATTATATATATATATATATATATATATATATATATATATATATATATATATATATATATATATATATATATATATATATATATATATATATTTTACCGTATGCTAACATTTTTTTTTTTTTTTACTTGAAGAATTGATAGATGGCGCATCGACAACTTACATGTACACCCAAGTCAAGCTTGTAACCCAAGATAAGCCCAAGGGGAACCCCGAACACATAATAGCAACCGATGTTCACATATGCAACTGTGGCTTGCCATCCTGCTCCAATAGCGACGCCTGCATATGATCACCATATAAGTTTCAGTTTACTGATCATAAGTCTCACCGTAAGAAAACTGGACTTTCGTAACAAAAATTTCGTGAGAACTGTAAAATTTATCACTAAAGTAGAACATTTTGTGACAACAGTATATCGTTGTCACAAAAAAAAAAGACTTAATTTTTTTTAGTGACAATGTATTAAAACTTGCCACTAAATATTTATTCAATTACAAGTTTTTTGTGACGAAATTAATAATTGTCATTAAATGAGAGCATTTTGTCACAACAAATAAATCTTGTCATTAAAGTTTAGGATTTTTTTTGACGAAAATAAGTATTAGTCATGTAATTCTCATTTTTAGTGACAACGTATTAAAACTTGTCACTAAATAACTGTTTTTTTCTGTGACAATAAGTTTTAGTTGTCATATATTTATGCTTTAATGGAGAATTTATTGTGAGAAATATAAAAATTGTCATTAAACAGAGTATTTCGTGACAATAAATAAACCGTGTCACTAAAATGTATGTTTTTTGTGATGAAAATTAAAATCGTCACGATTTTTTTTAATCACGAAAAATATTTGTTATCACAAAATACTCTTTAAATTTTAATATTTGTGATGAGTATCATGCAGTTGTAACCAAATATGTATCTTTTCTTGAAACCTACGTACGCACCTGAAAGAACAGGCTGCACATTGTTTATAACGATTGATGTTGCGAGCAATGGAGTGAGCTCCATCACAAGCTTCTTCACCTCTTTGCTGTTGGTAAACGCAGACGGATACTGATACCGTGTGACGAGCAGAACCATTGAGATGGCGACGCCGATCAAGAACGAAGTTATGACGACCACCACGACCGAGAACTTTGCAGTTCTCGGATGCCCAGCACCAAGCTCGTTCGATATCCTTACACTGAATGCCAAAATATACTTGATGGTTAAATATTTTTGGGTCGATACTCTTGAGTTCTAAAGTGAAGATGATGATCAGAGTCTGACCTCGTGGCTGCATTTGATCCAATTGCAACCATAATTGCCCACCCGAATATGTTCATGCTGTTATGGAAGTGAAAATAGTACGAGTTAAGATATCGATGATGCATATATAGTTTACGAAACAACCTACATCTTTTTGAGATACCAAGATACCAGCGGCACTACTGAAGGTCGCTGTCACTGCACTAAAACTCCGAAATTGTGATTAGGGTTGAGAGAAATTATTTTGTATTTTAACATGCCCCTGCTTGCACGTTGAGCAATATATTTTTTTTAAAAACCCGCAATTAAATGTACATCCGGCAGAATTTGTATATAGTTTACAAAACATGTCTTTTTGAGATACTAAGATACGAGCGATACGTACCATATTGACATTCCGTCGACTGCGACCTCTGCGTTTTTGAGATATCCGGCAAAGAGTATCAGTGCCATGAAGTACCAGGCCTCCAAGCTGCAAGAGCAATCGAAAAGTATCTTTAAGAGTAACTATTTGGTTTTTTTTTTTTTTTTTTTTTTTTTTTTTTGGGCGCACAGAAAAGAGTTTGATTCAAGATCTAATCATGATATTACGTTAGAAACAAGCCATTATCTATGAAAATAATTTTACTAAAGAAAAATACCTAGCTGTACTAGAATCTAGCCAGTTCTGAATAGGAATGGTAATGGATGCACCTATGAGCCAAATTTTGACTTGTAAAGTAAACAATATAGAGATAGATGATATATGTAATCTATAATAATCTATAATTGGAAATTGAAATGCTGGATCTAGTTATTAAAGCTTTTTTATTCTTGTAATTATTAATTAAAACGCAGACTGATATATTATTACTATTTATTGAATGGTCTAAAAATATGAAATATTTATAATTTGTGGCATGTCATGTGTGATATGTAGTGCTTATTAGTTTCCTAGAGTAAAGATGCAGTCTAGTCTCTCTCTGCTGTCTGGATACACCACGTTACTTATTTACTCTTTTAACATTGATGTCTAACCATTGGAAATAAAGCACGTACAACGACTAGCTACTTTCATCTAGTTATCCTTTTTCATCGTCCTAACGAAAATAGTAGGCAAGTGAGAGAGATGTATACGTAAAGTTGATTAGAAACCGCTGCACCACATTCTCTTTTATGTATTTTATTTGCTGGATTAAGGATACGGGTGGATATTTTACTAGAGATTTTTATCAATCTATCCTTATATGATTTCTTTTAAATCATATACTCGAGAGTGACGTGGGACAGATGATTTCATTCATTAGATAGAGGAAAGAAAATAAATTTCCTTCAACGTGTCGTGATTAAAAATCAATGCTATGGATATTTTCGTATTGAAAAATAGATTATATCTCGAATTAGAAAATACCTTTAGCAAAATGGTGTGTGCAAATAGAATTTCCCTAGAAAATAGCAACTTTGCAATGTATCTTCGGTAGGATAGTAAGAAAATAGTTTATAATTAACTACGGATTGCTCTCTCACAATAACTATTTACAATAATTTTATAAATTTATAAGAATCATTATAAACTATGTCAATTTTTATCTAATCCGATATGAGATTTTTCTCAGGAGAAGTATATAAATTTCTCTCTCTCTCTTTTTTTTTGTCTTTTAGGGGATACTATGCCAATGTTGTTGTTGTTTTCTTTTAGGTGAAGATAACAACAACAATTCTAAATAAAAGCAAATATCTGTATGTACATAGTGCAGACATGAGATTTTTTACAAAGAAGTTCGTTTATTTGTTTTTGTTTTTTTTTCCCTTCTTTTTTTATAATTGTTTTGAGGGAAGTCGTTAAAGAACTTTGGAGTTCAATAGAATACGTACTTTTTTTTATACGGTAGTTAGGTATTTATGAATAGTGCAGCACATACTCTATTTATATAAAATATTCCTACTATGCATATCTTAGAAAAAATAATAATTTGTAGTCATACCAGAGCATGATAGCAGATGCTATCGAGAGTCGAACGAAGCTCCAGAGGCCCTGAAACGCCTTCCACGAGAACCCGCTCCATGCGCGGCCACAAGCCCCACAGAGAATGTACACGAGCTGCACGAGCACGATGAACCACCATGACGAGTTGAGCACCACGGCCGCACCGACGAGCCCCCATCGGAGCTTCAGCATCAGCAACCAGCTGAAGAATGTGTGCAGCAGCAAGGCGGTCCCCGCGATCGCAGCCATGACCATGATCTTGCTCTGCGCTTGGAGGAACTTGGTGATGGGGAAGTTCATCGAGTAGGCAAAGAGCTGGGGGAGCATCCAGAGGGCGAATTTGCCTGCTGCGGCCGCGATGCTATCGGTCTGGCCGATGAGGCGGAGGATCGGGGCGGCGAAGATGTAGAGGAGGCTCAGGAGGAGGGCTGTGGAGTTGAGGATCACCCATGACCGTTGCATGTACACACCTAGCATGTCGAGTTGGCCTGCACCATATGCTTGGCCGCATAGGGTCCCCAGTGCACTCCCCATGCCCAGCTGCACCCAAAAATTGTATCCATCCATACAAAACTTGAGAATTGCATTATCAAGAGATTAACGTTGATTAATGAAACACAGGGGATAATGATAATATGCAGCATTTTTAATATACTAACATTATTTTTATAGTTTAAATTTTCATTAAATCTTATATATATATATATATATATATATATATATATATATATATATATATATATATATATATATATATATATATATTAATGTTTCCCTATTTAACACAATAAAAATCATTTCCGCGTCTAGAACAGTGAGCTAGTATACAACTTGTAAAACTTTTCTACTGTTTAGTTATAATTATAATTTTGCAACTATATCTACAACTACTTACATATAATGATTTCGGATTCTCATTTGCAAAAAGTAATTGTATTAATATGGTACTTTTCATAATTCTTGAAAATAAAAAATAAAAAATAAAAAAAAAATTGAAGCTCTAATTACCACTTCTAACTCCTAATCTATTTACAGTAATGTAAATTATAGTCTACAGTAATATATATAAACTGTAACTTACCGCTATCACAATAAATGGAATGGAATATGAAAGAAATATGCAAAGAAGAAAAAAAAAAAAAGAAAAAAAAGAAGCAAATTTAGAAGAACCATGACACCGAAGGAGAAGCCGGCGATGACGGAGTTCTCGACGGAGACGGCGGCGAGCTCGAGGGTGCCGACCTGGCCGGCAAAGGTCTGAGTGACAGCGCCGAGAGAGTAGCGGCATATTGTGGTGAAGATTGCAGGGCCAGCAAGATACCACAGCTTCTTGGACTCGGCTCTGAACTCTCTCAAGAAATCTCCCAGCTTTCTTATGTGCCCAATATCACCAAGCTCTCCAGTCTCTGAGACCAAGGTTGGTGATGGTGCAGGTCTCTTGGAGAGGAGAGGCTCTCTTCTTGGGCTAGCCATGGCGGCTGATCTCTAAATTATCGCTTCAAATGTGAAGGGAAATGGTTATGGAGGGGAGCTTGGTCTCATAAATAATGCTTTTTTTTTTCTTCTTCTTTTTTTCTTTTCGTGGTTAGTCCTTGTTTTGGCACCTGGAGAGAATAAATAAACGTAAGAAGTAGTGATACTGATCAGATGAGAATTTTGGTGGCTGGAGTTCAATCCAAAAGTTTAAACTCATCGATAGAATATGTATTTAAGCTTCATAAATTTTTCTTGCTTTATCCTATGTGGGACTATAGTCACATATTTTACCGAAAATAAGTGTAGCAGAGATGTGCATGTTCCGTTGGATGTGCGGCAATACTAGGAGGGATAAAGTGAGAAATGAAAAATCTTCGTGCTAGGGTAGGTGTGTTCGCAGTGGAAATTTGCTTCCTTTCCATTGAAATAACTTAATTACAACGAAAGTGAACAAGAAAAAAACAAACAACTCTTTAACAAAATAGTGGGTTCTATATGGCGATGAGATCTAATTAGTAGTTCTTTTTGACGATCCGACGACGATGATTTTCTTTCTTGAAGATGGCGGCCGACTTGATCTTGATCTTCTCTGGTCTTCACGAATCCAAAACTCTCACGCGTAACTCGA
>JAYEPQ010000015.1:3047581-3060081 GCA_036321105.1 Dracaena cambodiana
TACTTCCAAATCAAATTGGTAATATAAGGAAGATTCAATTTTTCGAGTATACAAGAATTGGCGACCACAGTGGAAGTTTGGACAGCGCAATCCGATCTTTAAATTTTTTTTTATTCGGAGCTTAGGCGTCATCGCCAGATAACGATAAATAAATGTGAGGCGTCATCGCCCATCAAAATTGACAAGACGTCATTGTCTATCCAAAAAAAAAGTGAGGCATCATTGCCCACTAAAATCAATCAGGCGTCATTGCCTTTTAAAAAAAAATGAGGCGTCATCGCCCATAAAAAAAAATGCAAGATGTCATCGTCTGTTAAAAAAAAATGAGGCATTATCGCCCACAAAAAATTGAGAAAACTGGATACAACCCGCGGGATGCAACTCACAGATGCAATCGCGGGATGCAACCTGCGGACAAAACCCGTGGATGCAATCGCGAGACCCACGGGACGCAACCTACAGATGTAATCGCGGAGCGCAACTCGCGGATGCAATCGCGAGACCCACGGGACGCAACCAGTAGATACAATCACGAGACGCAACCCGCGGATGCAAATCGCGGGATGCAACCCGCGGGATACAACTCGCAGATGCAATCACTGGATGCAACCCACGGATGCAATCGCGGGTTGCATCCCGCGGGATACCGATCAAAAAAAGTAAAAAATAATAAATAATAAAAAATTAAATAAAAATAAATTTACAAGGCCTCATCGCCTATAAAAATAAATAAAAAAAAGCTAGGCGTTATCACGTAAAAAAATAAATAAATAAATAATTCAAAAGGCTTCATCGTTTATAAAAAAAAAAGAAGTCAGACTTCATCGCAAAAAAAAATATTAAAAAAATACTAAAAAAAAGTAAAAGCTCTAAAAAAAAGAGAGAGAGGACATGCAAAAAAAAACACTCGGGTGGGGCCCACCTTGGCCCCCTGCATCCCCCCTCTCTCCCCGCACGGGTTGAAGAGAAAAAAAGAAAATAAAAACAAGATATTGGATAAATATTAAAAATAATAAACAAATAATTTTTTTTTAAAAAGAGAAGAATGAAAAAAGAGTAAAAAAAAAAATAAGAAGGAAACAAAATAAAAAAGAAATAGAAAAAACTTTAAAAAAAGGAAAATATATTAAAAAATAAAAAAAAGAAAAAAAGAAAAATATAAAAAAATGCAAAAAAATAAAATTAATAAATATAAATTAAAATAATAATAATAATAATAATATAAAATGTAAATAATAATAATAATAATAAAATTGATAAATAAATAATAATAATAATAATAATAATTATTATTATTATTATTATTAAAAAAACAACCAAAAAAAAAAACAAAAACAAAAAAAATGGCTCGAGGCCCACCCATGTGATGGTCCTACTTGCGCGCCTACATTCGCACCCGTAGTGCGGTGATCCCGCGGTAAAAAAAAAAAAAAAAAAATCATCTCAATCCTTCTTTGATCTTCCTCCATCCATCAAATCTAAAACATCAATTCGTCGAGTGTTGATGTGTCCACCACAGAAAATAAAGCGGAAGAAGAAGAAGAAGTAGATGCAGATATCAATTCAAACATGAAGGTTGAAGGAGTCAATGTCGAGATGGAGTCGGAATTCGAATCCCCGCAAAAAACAACGTTTCCACTTCAAATCCAATCTTTATTGTCTCAATTTGAGCATTGCTCACAAGAAAACAATCAAGGAAGAAGATTTTGATGATGTGGAGAGCAATTCTCTATTCGAAGATTTTGATGCATCCAGCATCTCCGGTTCAGAAGATGAGAAAGTATTGGATAAAACAAAGTTAAGAGTAGCTCTGCTTGCAAGTAGAGGTTTCACAATCCGGAGCACAAATCGAGCTCTGCCCGAATCTAAACCGATATGTCAGTATCATACAAAGCTAGCAGGTTACTAAACTCCAGTGGGATCAAGCCCGAGACCCTGATGGATGTAGCACCGAAGTGGTGAAGTTCCCAAACAGGCCGAACTGCAAAGGAATCTCTCCAATGAAAAAAAACAGGTTCCCACCATTACAAAATTGCTCGAGCGTGTCCATCATGAATTCCTTGTCTGTTTCCAAGTGTTCAACTCAGGCGAAGCTCTTGACGGTCACAAAAGATCACACCTGGCGAATTCTGATGCTGTTATCGTTGCTGAAATTCCTCTGTTCATGCAACTTTCGAGTGCTCTGTCACCTTCAAGACCGATCCCTACATCCCGAGCATCCTCATCCACATGTATGCCGTGTCAGCAAAGGATGTCGAGTTTACTCACAAGGTGTTCGATGATGGGTCTGTCCAAAAGACTCTTTGTTGGAATTTAATGATCGATGATCTTGTGAAGTGCGAAGAGATCATGCTTACACTAGCAGTGTTTTACACAATGTGGTGTCGAGATACTGTCTCAGTAAAACACGTTGATCAATGGGTATGCGCTCTTGGGCAATTTGGAAGAAATCCGCAAGGTGTTTGATCAAATGCATGAAAGGAATTTGACCTAAGAAACTCGATGTTGGCTGGATAGACTAACATACCAAGTGGGGCAGTGAGGTTGTGATCTGTATCCTTGATGTGGTGTATAATGCCTCTAACAAAGCCCTTGTGGCGATAAAGACCATTGTTAAGAATGACAGACCGCCAAATTAAAGGCCCATCGAGTTAAGAGGCTAAAGGACTTTTGCAAGGTCGAGCTAGCCTTACAACTAACTGTGGATTCAGTTGCTGGTTTCCTTAAGTTGGCAAGGCAATGAAACGTGCCAAAGCACCCCCTGCAGTGTATGAGGTTACTGCATACACAATCATTGCAGTTCAAAAAATTGAAGTATGGTTGCTCTTCCACAACGACTCCTGGCTCAAGTTAGAAATTCTCACATTCAGAGAAGAAGGGGACATGAAGCAAAAGAGACGAAGAAAGTTAAAAGAGCTCTAGCGTGAACTCAAAATCGCTGCAAGAGGAGAAAAACTCTCCAAAATTCGCATTGAACACAGGATTGAGCTAAATTTACCAGAACGAGAGGTTATGCCCGCATTCAACGAAAGGCTAGGCCAATGTAAAGAACACGAGGCTAAGACCTATAAACAATGTGAGACTATATAAAACAAAGGCAGCGTAATCTCATCTAAATGCGAGGCTATGCCTGCAACAAAAATGCAAAGCTAACTCAATGTGTGAGGCTAAGTCAGCGCATAAATCTAGTTCGGTGCTAGAGGCTAAACCAGCGCACGAGTCTAACTCAATGCGTGAGGCTAAACCATTGCACAAGTCCAACTCCACGTATAATGCGAGGTTAAAATCCACGTACTGTGCGAGGCCAAGTCAGCGTAAAGTTATTTTAGACGCAAAACTGATTCAAGACCAAGCCAGCATAAAGTCATCTAGATGCAAGGCTAAGTTGAAACCAAACTATTGTAAATTGATCCAGAATGCAAGTTTATGCCCATGCCTGAAGAGCAAAACTAAGTTGCAGCCATGTGCAAGCTAAATGGGATCCATACAGGGGGTAGGACCCACATCCAGAACGCGAAGCTAAACCTCACATAAAACGCGGTGCCTAGCAGCTTAAAGTCAGCAAGACGCAAGGCTATGTCTGCAAGTAAAGCAAGAGATTTATTCAATGCGTGAGGCTAGACCAGCGCACGAGTCCAATTCAGTGCGCGAGGCTAAGCCAGCGCACAAGTCTAACTCCACGTATAATGCGAGGTTAAATCACAATCCAAATGCGAGGCTAAGCTCGCTAAAGTCATTCGGAATACATGGTTACGCCCACATCTGATGAGCAAAGCTAAATTTTAGTTTTGCATAGAATCGTCAGAATACGAGGCTAAGTTTCAGTCTCACACAGAACATATAAAATGCAAAGCTAAGTTTTAGCCCAGCGCGAAAGTGCCAAACTGTGAAACCAAGACTCAGCCCATGTAGAAGTATCAGAACGCGAGGCTAATACTCAGCTCTGCCTTGCATTGAAGATTTGAAGCGTTAGACTAACCATGAGCTTCATGTAATCCATGATAAATATGGAAGTAATTGACTTCATGATTAGCCAAATGAGGCCTACACAGGGGGTGGGACCCACATCTAGAGAACCTTGCATATAAGGCGAGGTTAAGTCTGAAATAAGGATGCTAGGCTAAAACCCATGTACAATGCGGGTCAAACCAGTGTAAAATTCACCAGATGCGAGGCTAAGTCTGCAACTGAAATGAGAGGCAAATTCAATGCGCGAAACTAAACCAGCACACGAGCCTAACTCTGTGCACGAGGCTAAGCCAGCACACAAGTCTCAGTGCGGGAGGCTAAGCCAGCGCACAAATCTAACCCCGCATATAATGCAAGATTAAATCATAATCCAAATATGAGGCTAAGCTCGTTAAAGTCATTTAACGAGCTTAGCCTCATATTTGGATTATGATTTAATCTTGCATTATATGCGGGGTTAGATTTGTGCGCTGGCTTAGCCTCCCGCACTGAGACTTGTGTGCTGGCTTAGCTCAGTGCACAGAGTCTAGGCTCGTGTGCTGGTTTAGTTTCGCGCATTGAATTTGCCTCTCATTTCAGTTGCAGACATTCAGCCTAGCATGAAAACTTCGGTATACAAAACCAAGCCAACATGCATAATTAACACAGCGCGCGAGGCAAATCCAGAGTACAAAGTTAATTCAAAACACAAAGCGGCCCAGAATGCAAGGCTAATTCCCAACTCCGCATAAACTTCAAGAAACAGAAGGCCAAAGTCTGCTTACTGCGCCATGCTAACCAGCACTTTTGCATAATTTTTACAAAGAAGAAGGTGGCTCTTAATACAATGGGCTCATAACCAGTCAAATGTGGCCCATGCAGGGGGTGGGACCCACATCTAGTAAATGTTGCATACAAAGTTAAATTTTGCATACAATGCGACGCTAAGCCAACGTAAAGTCATCTAAACGCGAGGCTATGCTCACGTGGAGTGCAAAATTATGCTCGCAACTAAACTGCGAAGATAATTCAGTATGCGAGACTAAGTCAGAGTATGAATCTAAATCAGTGTGCGAGACTAAACTAGTACACAAGTCCAACCCCGCGTATAACGCTAAGTTATACTAGCCCAGTCGCGAGGCTTTGCCAGCTTAAAATATGAGGCTAAGCCCGCGGATATAGGACTAAGTTTATATCTTGAATGCGCAGTAATAAATCAAGTTGTACCAAGCGAGCATCTCGAGAGCGCCTTCAATAAGAAAGTGTAAGAAAGAATTTTCAAAGTGGACAAGTTGGTTTTAGCAGTCAGGCGACCAATGATCCTAATGCATAATACTAAAGGCAAATTTCAACCAAAGTGGAAAGGCCCATTTGTAGTAGAAGCGGTCTACTCAAATGGAGCATACCGATTGATCAATCAACACGATAACCGGATAATGATTCAAATCAATGAAAAATTCCTGAAGAAATATTATTTTTAAGGGAATGAAGTCATCTGACGTCTTTTTCAACACAGCAAAATGAACAAATATTGGCTCGCCACTAGCGTGCAGCTCCACACCCCAACTGGGGGTACAAAATCAAAATGAATTCTACGTCTCTATGACTAAGGATAGAGGAAACGTTTGACATGTAATCCAAGCGAAGTCTTCGTCAACCCCCATCATACTAGGAGTCAAAAGTATGAATTGCCCAATACCGTCAAGGTAATGGGAAGATAATAAATTTCTCTCCAATCCATCATGCTGGGGGTAAAAGCATGAATTGCCCAACGCCATCAAGGCAACGGGAAGAGAATAAATTTCTTATCAACCCCATCATGCTGAGGGTCAAAAGTATGAATTGCTCAATACCGTCAAGATAGTGGGAAGAGAATAAATTTCTTGCCAACCCATCATACTGGGGGTAAAAGTATAAATTGCCCAAAGTTGCTAAAGTAAAGAAAAGAGGAAAAGTTTGGCATTTAAGCCCAAACAAAACTCTTGACAACTTACAATACTAAGGGGAATAGTATGGTTAGTCCAACTCAAACGGTAATTGGTAAAAACAAATCAAACCCGTTGATAGCTGGGGGTTTGCTAAAAATCTCATGACAAATCTGTCATAATAGTATCCTTATCCGAATATAAGGATATATCACTGCCCCAAGCTGCAAAGACAAAGGAAAGAGGAAAAGTTTGACATTTAAGTCCAAACGAAATCCTCGACAACTCACCATACTGAGGGGAATAGCATAGCTAGCCCAACTCAAACGATAGTTGGTAAAGACTAATCAAAATCCATTGATAGGTTGGAATTTGCTAAAAATCCTAATTAGATCGATCCCTGTTTACTCGAAAATTGCATCTTTGATTCCATTGTAAAATTATTTGAATTACAACAAATTGAGATTACAAAATAATCCGAGAAATTACAAGAATGGGAATATTAATTTATTCCCTTTTTAAGTGGGTTCGGGTGGCGATGGAGTCTCGTTAATGCCTCCGTTGACCGTCCGACTGGGAGAAGATGGCTCTTGATCTCACGAGCCCGCCCGAAATCTTCCCAAAGTCCAAGAATCCAAAAGTCCCCTCTCCGGTTAAATTTCAGCGTTTTATAGACCGAAGAGACTTGAAATCCGGCTCGATTCCTCCTGAAAAAGTGGATCACGGGATATCAGGATAAAATAGGAAATAAAAGAACGGAAAACAACGGAAAACAACCCGCGAGTTGGCACCTGCGGGATCGCTCTCGCGGGTGGCAACCCGCGGGATCGCTCCCGCCGGTGGCAACCCGCGGGATCGGCCCCGCGGGTGGCAACCCGCGGGATCACCCCCGCCGGTGGCAACCCGCGGGATCGGCCCCGCGGGAATCCTCCCGCGGTTGGCAACCCGCGGGGGCTCCCGCGGGGGCTCCCCGGGTTGCAACCCGCGGGTGTGCCCACTTAGCAATCCGCGGTGTGCCCACTTAGCAATTTTCATTTTTTTTCCTACATGACCCCTCCAAAGTTTTCGAAGTTCTGTATTGAACCGTACTGAATTTCGAAATACTTTGGATTCTTTAATTCAGGTTATAGACCTTTTTAAAGGATTTGGTCGATAGAGATAACTGTTAATATATTCATTTATTCAATAACAAGCAGATGTATTATGTTAACATGCTCATTTTAATTCTAACCGTTCAGTGACATCTAGTATGACGGATAAGGGAAAGACAGAGGTAATATTAAACGTGTCTTGAAACTCAACCTATTCAGAGGATCTGATCGTGATAGGGACAAGCTGACTAAACAGAGGTGACGGTTAATGTATTTAGATTTGGAATCGGACTATCAGAGGTAACTGTTAACTTGATAGGGAGATGATTTTCATCAGAGGTGATTTTTTTTTAACTTAACAACATCAAAACACGTTCATCAGATGTTGTAATGTTGGACTTGACGAAGTGTGAATTTTCTTTTCTGTCAGAGGTGAAATCTTAACGTGACAGGGGATCAATTTAATTAGGATTTTATCTCTTTTGATTTTGAATTATGATATCAGAGGTATGATTTTAACTTGACAAATATTTTGGAGTGTCACTTGTTCTACTAGAGAAAAATGACAAGAAAAGTTTTGCTGTCAGAGGTGAAATCTTAACGTGACAGGAGATTTATCAGATTAGGATTTTTAGCAAACCCCCAGCTATCAACGGATTTGATTAGCCTTTACCAACTACCGTTTGAGTTGGGCTAGCCATGCTCTTCCCCTCAGTATGGTGAGTTGTAGAGAATTTCGTTTGGGCTTAAATGCCAAATTTTTCCTCTTCGCTTTACCTTAGCAGCTTAGGGCAGTGATGTATTTTTATATTCGAATAAAAATACTGTTATGACGAATTTGTCGCGGGATTTTTAGCAAACCCCCAGCTATCAACGGGTTTGATTAGCCTTTACCAACTACCGTTTGAGTTGGGCTAGCCATGCTCTTCCCCTCAGCATGGTGAGTTATCGAGAATTTTGTTTAGACTTAAATGCCAAACTTTTTCTCTTCCCTTTGCCTTAGCGGCGTTGGGCAATTCTTACTTTTTACCCCTAGTATGGTGGGGTTGACGAGAAATTTATTCTCTTCCCGTAGCCTCATCGGCGTTGGGCGGTTCATGCTTTTTACTACCAGTATGGTGGGGTTGGCGAGAATTTTATTCTCTTCCCGTTGCCTTGTCGGCATCGGGTAATTCATGCTTTTTACCCCCAGTATGTTGGGGTTGGCGAGAAATTTATTCTCTTCTCTTAGCCTTGTCGGCGTCGGGTAATTCATACTTTTTACCCCCGTATGATGGGATTGACGAGAAATTTATTCTCTTCCCTTAGCCTTGTTGGCCTCGGGTAATTCATACTTTTTACCCCCGTATGATGGGGTTGACGAGAAATTTATTCTCTTCCCTTAGCCTTGTCGGCGTCGGGTAATTCATACTTTTTACCCCGTATGATGGGGTTGACGAGAAATTTATTCTCTTCCCTTAACCTTGTCGGCGTCGGGTAATTCATACTTTTTACCCTCGTATGATGGGGTTGACGAGAAATTTATTCTCTTCCCTTAGCCTTGTTGGTGTCGGCTAATTCATACTTTTTACCCCCGTATGATGGGGTTGACGAGAAATTTATTCTCTCCCCGTAGCCTTGTCGGTGTTGGGTAATTCATTTATTTATTTATTTATTTATATTTTTTATGGGGGTTTAAATTAACCGCCCTGAGCTCGTCTTGGGAATTGTTGTGAGCCCAAGTGGTACCTTTAGACCACGCACATTAAATGTGTCGAAGTTAGCTCTAACTCCTTTTTTGTTCAGTTTTGAGCTGAACTGCTCCAGCGTCAATCAACGCTTGAATTTTATCTTTTAAGATAAAACAATTCTCTGTAGGGTGACCTACAATCCGATGATACATGCAGTAATTGGGATCGTTAGTCTTCCCTATCTCTTCCGGCCTCTTGCTTTCCGGCAATTTGAGCATCTTGCGTTTGCTGAGCATATTGAACATAGTAGCAGTATGTTCATTCTTGAATGAATACTGCTTTTGAAGCCTGGGCGACTTTGCTGTGTTGCTTGTAGTTGGCCATGGTTTCTGCTTCGGTATACTTTCTACCGCCATTGCCATTATGTCTTTCCCTTTTGAACGGGAAAAATGAAATGGAGATTCGTTTGTACCGTCTCCGATTGCAGACTGTTGCATTTTGAGACGTCGAAGTATTTCTTCGGCCTGTACACCCTGCTTAAGCAGATCCTTCCATGACTTGGATTCGACCGAACCCATTTTGTCTAGGATATCGGTCAACAAGTTATGTCTGCAGGTTTCCACAAGCGTATCCTGCGTCATGCTATGTGGGCATCAAAGAGAAAGTTCTCGGAACCGCTCGACATAAGTTTTGACCATTTCGCCTTCTTCTTGCTTCGCTGCTAGCAAAGATAGTATCGAGACTTCAGTATCATCTTCAAAAAATCGGGCTAGAAACTCACGTTCTACATCAGCCCATGATTTAATTGATCCCTGGGGTAGCTGCATGAACCAGGTAAATGCGGGCCCCTGTAAAGTACTCGCAAATATCTTAGTCATGGTCGGATCATTCCCCATGAGATGTCATGTCTGCGACAGAAAGTAGAAGATGTGCTGTTGCGGCGAACCTCTACCGTCGAATGACTGAAGATTCAACGGTTTGTATTTTGCAGGATAAGGCACGGTTTCCCATTCTATGGGATAAGGACGTACTACCTCTACCTCTTGTAGCTTCTTCCGATGAAGAAGAACTTGTAGTTGATTCTCCATCTTCTCTATTTTCTCTATGTGAGGGTTAATGATAACCTTCACTTCCTCTTTTTCTCTTGAGTGAGGAGGCACTTCTTCACCCTCATCCTTACTGTCTTCATTTATTTGGAAGGGTCGTTTTCCTTTCTGCCGACCAGAAATGGACGACGAGGATTGGTTCCTCCTAGTTTGAGCCAGCAGCCCAATTAAAAGTTGTTTCATTTCTTCTATGGTCTCCTCTTGCTGTTCGAGACGTTTTTCTTGTCTCTCAAGCCTTTCAGAGACTTCTTCTAGAAGCATGCCCTCTGGTTCGATAGAAACTCCTTTTGACCCTGGAGTAATTTTATTATCCGAAAGGTTGTTTCCGACCACCTTTTTGCCTTTATTAACCATATTTGATGAGGCAGCAGGTAGATCGGTTCCAAAGTACGCCTTTTTCACCGTCCGTATTCTTTTAGGTTCGGTGATCCGCTCAAAAACGGATCGTCTCGGATGGCACTCGCAGTTTGATAGAACAGTTGAGATTAACTGTTTGCATTGGCATTGAGGGGTATTCTGTGCAGAGTTCTTCTTCCAATTGAGGTATTCTCTCAAATCTTGAGGTATTTTCTCCTCTCTATTTGTATCTTGACGCCTCTTGCATCGCAAATTTGGTTCATAATACTGAAGAGTCTGCAATATCTCAGGGCTGAGCTCTTTTCCAGCATCAGATTGTTCCCCAACTCTCCTGCGGATTTTTCTGGAGCGCACGCTGGCCTGAGTAGTTGTGTGGGCCCCGGATGCCTCTGATAGAGAGATTAAAATTCTTGGTGTATGTTGCGTGCTCACCATAGGCGTGCTCGAGGAGACATGAGAGTTGTGTTCATTGAACATAACCCGTCGATTACATCTGCGGGATGCAACCCGCGGTTGCAACTGTGGGTTTATACCCGTGGGTTCGCTCCTGCGGGGTGCAACCCGCGGGTTGGCACCCGCGGTTGCAAGCCGCGGGATGGCACCCGCAGTTGGCAACCGCGGGCTGCCTCCCGCGTTTGGCAACCGCGGGCTGCCACCTGCGATTGGCAACCGCGGGCTGCCTCCCGCGGTTGGCAACCGCGGGCTGCCTCCCGTGGTTGCAAGTCGCAGGTTTGCACCCATGGGGTTGCTTCCAAGGTTTTTTACCGTCCCGGATTTTTCTGTCCCAGAATTTTCTGCAAATTTTACTGTATGATTGAGACGTGCTCGTTGAGTTTTACGCCTCAAATTTCTCTTTTGGGAGCGGGTCAGAGACTGGTTTGACTTTTGGCTTGACTTTGGAATGGGCTATAACGCCTCGTAAATTTCAACGGGCGATGACGCCTCGTAAATTTTCATAGGCGATGACGCCGTTTAATTTCAGGTGGGCGATGACGCCTCACTTTTTTTCATCGTCACCCGGCGATGACACCTAAGCTCCGAATCAGAAGAGGAAAGAAATTCCTCATATTTTTGCTGGTCAACTTCGATGACCAGCGTCTCAACCATTTAGCCAATCGGCACCCGGTCGGATTGCGCCACCAGATTCTCTGTGGTAAACAGAGGAGCTCCCACTGTGGTCGCCAGTTCTTGTTTGCTCGAAAATTGCATCTTTGATTCCATTGTAAAATTATTTGAATTACAACAAATTGAGATTACAAAATAATCCGAGAAATTACAAGAACGGGAATATTAATTTATTCCCTTTTTAAGTGGGTTCGGGTGGCGATGGAGTCTCGTTAATGCCTCCGTTGACCATCCGACTGGGAGAAGATGGCTCTTGATCTCACGAGCCCGCCCGAAATCTTCCCAAAGTCCAAGAATCCAAAAGTCCCCTCTCCGGTTAAATTTCTGCATTTTATAGACCGAAGAGACTTGAAATCCGGCTCGATTCCTCCTGAAAAAGCGGATCACGGGATATCAGAATAAAATAAGAAATAAAAGAACGGAAAACAACGGAAAACAACCCGCGGGTTGGCACCTGCGGGATCGCTCCCGCCGGTGGCAACCCGCGGGATCGCCCCCGCGGGTTGCATCCGGCGGGGGCTCCCCGGGTTGCAAATCGCGGGTGTGCCCACTTAGCAACCCGCGGTGTGCCCACTTAGCAATTTTCTTTTTTTTGGTTTCTGCAATCTCCTGTCAAGTTAAGATTTCACTTCTGACAGTAAAACTTCTTCATTAATTTTCTCTGACAGAGCCAGTAGGTCTCTAAAATATTTTTCTCCATGAGATCAAGTTCAATCAAATCTCCTGTCACGTTAAGATTTCACATCTGACAGCAAAACTTTTCTCATCACTTTTTTCCAGCAGAACCGGTGACTCTACAAGATATTTGTCATGTTAAAATCATACCTCTGACATCAGAATACAAAATCGAGTCGATTTTATATATGAGATCATATCCAACCAAATTCTCTTATCAAGTTAAGTTTTCACCTCTGACAGAAAAGAAAATTCACACTTCATCAAGTCTAACATCATAACCTCTGATAAACTTGTTCTTGAAATCGTCAAGTTAAAAAATTTCTCTGACAAAAACCATCTCCCTGTCAAGTTAACAGCTACCTCTGATAGTCAAATTCCAAGCTAAATATGTTAACAGTTACATCTGTTTAGTCTACTCTTTCCTATCATGACCAGATCCTCTGAATAGGTTGGACTTTGATGCATGTTTAATAATACCTCTGTCTTTTCCTAATCCATCATACTAGATGTCACTGAACGTTATGATTCTAATGAGCACGTTAATATGATACCTCTGCTTATCATCAAGTCAGCACGTTAACATCATACCTCTACTTGTCC
>JAYEPQ010000015.1:3065081-3177581 GCA_036321105.1 Dracaena cambodiana
GCCCAATGCGCCCTAAACGCCCATTCGCCCTCGCACACGCGCGTGCGCGTGCGCGTGCGGGCGGTGCGTAGCACCACCCGTGGTGCTCAAGGTTTTCCTCTTCTTACATAAGCAAAGTAAAGGAACAAGCTATCATATTTAAACTCACATCCTTACATTCCCCTATCCCATGTGGGACTATCTTTTCATCTTCCCTTTTTGTTCCTTTGCTATGTACTCAACTTTTGAAGCCAATTTCAATTCACTTAATTCATTTAATTTGAACTAGTGAATTGGCTCAATTTAAGGTTCAAATTAGTGAATGAACTCAACAATCCCCCACATGAATGAAATGGCTTAGACTCTAATGCAAATAACTAGAGAGTGTAATAGAAAGTTACCGCATCGGGAGAGGTGACTTTTGGCTTTGAACCTTCCCTAGTGAAATATTATCGAGTTTACTTGCTAACCAGTGAACACGATATTTTTGAACAGTTCAGCTTTTGATGTAAACTAAGACAATAATATTCACACGATTTCTTTCAACTTTATCAGATTCTATGTTGTGTCTATTTTGGCCTTGGACAACCTGGTAATTCTGTGAGTGCTCTTAGAGAACTTAGCCTTTCTCATTCTCATAGAAGCGGCCCCTTCTCACTCACATAGGTGATCTCTTATCAAGAGTATCCTGCCATACTCCACTTAGATTTCTAAGATATAAAGATCATTAAAAGCTTGGCTTATCCTAACACATTGCAGGTAATCACTATTTTACCATAGAAATGAGATAGGAAATATTTTCCTCAGTGATTCTTTCGAGTTCCCCCACAATTCGGTTGTCCCTTTGAACCTAGATCTTGGGATCTCCAGTCAGCTAGGTTGGGTTGTCATTATGGAGTTACTCTTTAGTAGGCTGTAATCCCATTCCCCTCGACAACTTATATACTTGATCTCTAGTCAAGCCTTTTGTTAATGGATCTGCAATATTATCTTTTGATTTTATATAATCAAGAGATATTATTCCGTTTGTAAGCAGCTGTCTTACAGTTTCATGCCTACGACGTATATGTCGTGACTTTCCATTATATAATACATTTTGTGCCCTTCCAATTGCTGATTGATTATCGCATTGGATGCATATTGCTGACACAGGTTTATGCCACATTGGAATATCTTCTAAAAAGTTTCGAAGCCATTCTGCTTCTTCTCCAGCTTTATCTAAAGCTATAAACTCAGATTCCATAGTGGATCTGGCTATACATGTTTGTTTAGAAGATTTCCAAGAGATGGCTGCATCTCCAATAGTAAAGATATATCCACTTGTGGATTTGATATCTTTTGAATCGGTAATCCAGTTAGCATCAGTGTATCCTTCAATCACTGCTGGATATCTAGTATAGTGCAATCCATAGTTAGTAGTGTACCTCAAATATTTGAGTACTCTAACTATTGTTTTCCAGTGGTTCTCCCCTGGATTACTTGTAAACCTACTCAGTTTGCTTACTGTGTATGCAATATCAGGTCTTGTGCAGTTAATTAAATACATAAGACTGCCAATGATCTGAGAATATTCTAACTGTGATATACTAACACCTATATTCTTTGTAAGATGTAGACTCATATCTACAGGTGTCTTAGCTATATCAGTATTTCCCTTGTCAAATTTTTCAAGTATCTTCTCTATATAATGTGACTGGGATAAGGTATATCCATCAGATGTCTTGGAGATTTTAACACCAAGAATAATATCTGCAATACCTAAGTCTTTCATATCAAATTTCCGTATTAACGTAATTTTTACTTCCTTAATTAGAGTCACCGTGCTACTGGTGATAATCATGTCATCCACATATAAACATACAATGACATAATTGTGCATATCCCCTTTTACATATACACATTTATCGCATTTATTATAGCGAAATCCATTTGACAACATAACTTGGTCAAACTTCTCATGCCATTGTTTAGATGCTTGTTTAAGTCCATAAAGAGACTTAACAAGTCTACACACCTTCTTTTCTTTACCTGGAACTACAAACCCTTCGGGTTGTTCCATGTAGATTTCTTCATCTAATTCACCATTTAAAAATGCTGTTTTTACATCCATTTGATGAAGCTCAAGATTATATAATGCAGCAAAAGTAATTATTAATCTTATGGATGTTATTCTTGTTACAGATGAATATGTATCAAAATAGTCAATACCTTCCTTTTGTCTATAGCCTTTTATTACAAGTCTAGCTTTGTATTTATCTATAGACCCATCAGGTTTTATCTTTCTTTTAAAGATCCATTTATATCCTAATGGTTTACTTCCTGGAGGAAGATCCACAAGTTCCCAGGTGTGATTTTGAATAATTGATTCAATTTCACTATTTACAGTTTCTTTCCAAAAAGGAGCTTAAGGAGTAGACATAGCCTCTTTATAAGTTTGAGGTTCTTTTTCTAATATATATGTTAGAAAATCCGGACCAAATGTTTTAGTAACTCTGGCCCTTTTGCTTCGTCTACATTCATCTTCATTAGTTTTATTTACAGAATCAGATTTTGTATCTCTTAGAATTTCATCACAAGTCCTTTTCGGAGAACTTGATTCATGTTCTTTACTAGGAAATACATTCTCAAAGAACACAGCATTCCTAGATTCAATAATAGAGTACTTATGTATCTCTGGATGATCAGAGTTAAAGACAAAGAAACGATAAGCACTGCTATTATGCTCATATCCAATGAATATACAATCAATAGTTTTAGGTCATATTTTAGTCCTTTTCGGAGTAGGAATTGCAACCTTAGCTAGACACCCCCACACTCTTAAGAATTTATAACTAGGTGCTCGACCTGTCCATAATTCATAAGGTGTTTTATCAAGTTTCTTTTGGGGTATTTTGTTGAGAATATAATTAGCAGAAAGCAGAGCTTCCCCCCACATGTTCTGGGGTAAACCAGAACTTATTAACATGACATTCATCATTTCTTTTAAAGTTCTGTTCTTATGCTCAGCAATTCCATTTTGCTGTGGAGTGTAAGGAGCAGTTGTTTGATGTATAATACCATGTTCTGCACAAATTTGTGCAAATGGTGACTCATATTCTCTACCTCTATCACTTCTTAACATTTTTATCTTTTTGCTAAGTTGATTCTCAACTTCATTTTTGTATTGTATAAACATTTCAATTGCCTCATCTTTTGTTCTAAGTAGATATACATAACAATATCTAGTACAATCATCTATAAACGTAATAAAGTACTTCTTTCCACCTCTAGTTTGAATAGATTTTAAATCACATACATCTGTATGAATTAATTCTAAAGGTTCAGTACTACGTTCTATAGAATGAAATGGAAGCTTAGTCATTTTTTATTCAACACATATTTCACATTTATTTTCAAAGTTTATATTGAAATTAGGCAACATATTCAAATTTATTAATCTTTGTAAAGTATAATAATTAGCATGTCCTAATTTACCATGCCAAATAAAAGGTGACTCAGTCATATAAACAGAAGAATCAATTTTATTGATAACCTTAGGGGCAATGGTCATTACATTTATTTTGAACAGACCATTGGTCATATACCCCTTACCTACATACACACCATTCTTTGTGAGTATAAACTTATCAGACTCAAACACAAGGCTAAAACCTTTCTTACTCAAGACTGAACCAGAGACCAGATTCTTGCAGACATCTGGTACATGAAGTACATCAGTAAGAGTAAGTTCTTTCCCCGAAGTCATTTTTAGTACAATATTACCTCGTCCTTCAACCTCGGAGGTTGCAGAGTTACCCATGTAGAGTAGTTCTCCTTCCACAGATTCATATGTGGAGAACATCCACTTGTTGGCGCAGATGTGGCGAGTGGCCCCAGTATCCACCCACCATTCCTTAGAATTGCCACCAACTAGGTTTACCTCTGAGACAACAGATGTACAATTTACATCTACATTTGCACAAAGATTTTCTTCTTCGGCCAAATGTGCATTAGGATGCTTCTTCTTCTTCTTTGCAGAATCTGGTGCCTTTCGCACACGGCAGTCCTTTGCACGATGTCCAGGCTTGTCACAGTTGTAGCACTTGCCATTGAATCTCTTCGAGTTACCACTCTTAGAGTCTTCACCATTGTGCTTTCTCTTCCTGTCATTAGACTTATTGGAATTTTTCATAACATTAGCTTTAGAAACATTATATGGATTTCCAATTTTCTTTTCAGAAAGGCGGTTATCTTCTTCAATCCTCAATCGTACAATTAGATCTTCAAGTGTCATTTCTTTTCGTTTATACTTTAGGTAATATCTAAATTCTTTCCAAGATGGTGGCAATTTTTCAATTATTGCAGCCACTTGAAAAGATTCACTGATAGTCACACCTTCAGCATGAATTTCATGAATGATCACTTGAAGATCCTGTACTTGGTTGATTACATTTTTAGAATCAACCATTTTATAATCCAGAAACTTACCGACTACATATTTCTTAGAGCCGGCATCTTCTGTATTATATTTCTTGTCTAAGGACTCCCAGAGTTCCTTAGCAGTAGCAACTGAACTATATACATTATACAGTATATTGTCCAAACCATTGAGGATATAGTTCTTATTCAAGAAGTCCGCATGTTTCCATGCTTCAACCGCCTTCACTGATTGTTGATCATCTTCAACAAGAGTAGGCACAGTCTCCTTCAAGTACTTGGCCAGATTCATTGTAGTGAGATAGAACAACATTTTCTGTTGCCATCTCTTAAAATCTGAGCCACTGAACTTCTCTGGTTTCTCGTACTGGCTTGAAAGCACAGTTGGAGTAACCATGACAGGAGTTATCACAGTGGACATATCAGATGTAGTAGCCATCTACAAATATTAAAATTTATCTATCTTAATGTCTTGTAATAAATTTTAACTAAACTGAAAAATAATTCTAACTCCAAACACAAAACAGAATTAATTAGTCTTCTCTAAAAGCAATTAAGATTACTAGTGATTGATTACTATTATGACAGTATTTTAATCTAAAACAAAATATCAGTTTAAAGATTAAATACTATTATAACAGAGTTCTAATTGATAACAGTACTCTAATTTATGGTATTTTGACAGAATTCTAAAAATCAGTTTTAAGAATGTTGGTTCTAAACAAAAATGTTTAAACTGTATTCTTAAAAAGTTAATTTAAAACATGCACGAAATTCGATTTTAAGAATGTATGTTCAAACTACAAATGTTTAAACTGTATTCTTAAAAAGTTAATCTAAAACATGCAATAATCGATTTTAAGATCGTTGGTATATTTACCGTATGTCTTTTAATATATTATGACAGTATATGTAAAGTGGAGGTTACTAATTCTGTGGTTGCAGAATAAAGCATACAGAATTGTTTTAGATTAACACAAAATGACAGATTTGTAGTTAACAGAATTGTTACTGTTATCTTGCAGGAAATTAATTATGTAATTAGGTTTATGTCTATATATTTCCAGTTTTGAAGTAGAAGAAGACTGTTTAAAGAAAAACCATCAAACTGTTCTTCTTTATCTAGTTTACTTAACCTAAAGTGAATAACGAAGAAACTGGATTATGAAAAACCTGGTTCAGAAGCTTGCAGGAAGACTGGAAGAAGACTTTACTGACAGGAAGTAGATTGGATGAAAATCGAGGCTAGTGTTGGACACTATCTCCTTAAAATCGATTCGTCCTCCACTGTTCGCTTCTGGATTTCTTGGACGTCGATCTCCCAGGATACAACGATCGATCTGCAGAGGGAAGGAAGCTGCAATCCCTCTGCTCTGGCGAATCTGATAGAGGTTCTCTCTGGTTTATGTTATGCAGGACTGAACTTATTGAATTGATGAACAGAGTTCTTCTGTAGACAGAAATTCTGGAACTTCTGTCTGCAGAAGAAGAAAGAGAAGAGAAAAGAAAAAACGTGTAGTTTGAAACACTGACCCAGACCCTATTTATAGGTTTTCAACAGTCGCAACGGTTGAGATTTCAACAGTCGCAACAGTTGGCCGTTTCAACAGTTGTGACCGTTTAACGGCAACCGTTGACGGCGGCCGGTGACTGTTGGACCGCCGACCGTTGGACTTCAACGACTCTGGACTGGTGGGGCGGGTGCAGGTCGAATTCATTCAGTTCTGAACCCAATAGAGGCAACCCGAATCCAATAGCACTGGACTGGTGGGGCGGGTGCAGGTCGAATTCATTCATTTCTGAACCCAATAGAGGCAACCCGAATCCAATAGCACACGCGTGCGCGTGCGGGCGGTGCGTAGCACCACCCGTGGTGCTCAAGATTTTCCTCTTCTTACATAAGCAAAGTAAATGAGCAAGCTATCATATTTAAACCCACATCCTTACATTCCCCTATCCCATGTGGGACTATCTTTTCATCTTCCTTTTTTGTTCATTTGCTATGTACTTAACTTTTGAAGTCAATTTCAATTCACTTAATTCATTTAATTTGAACTAGTGAATTGGCTCAATTTAAGGTTCAAATTAGTGAATGAATTCAACAACATTTTATATACACCTCAGAATACAAGCATATTCTTCTCTCTCAATTATTAGTTTTATCAGATTATACCAAACTTCATCCTTTAACAAGGAGTTTAAACCTTATTTGGGAGGAAGTAGTTATATCCTCTCTTGGCCCAATAATAGCCCTTTGAAGAGGGAAAAAAAAAAAAAAAAGACTGTTTATATTTGCTTGGCTTGCGCAAGTTTACTCCCTTCATCAAAGATATCGACCACCCTTTCTCCATCTTCTCCATTGTCAAAAACTCGCAACCAAGGTGCGTGGATCATGAACGAGACACAAGAACGAGTCTTATCACCATGAATGAGAATTCAACATTAAACAAAAAGGAGTACAACTTGATTCTCCTCTCTCTTATTTTCTTTTTAGGCTAAAAAATAAAATAAAATAAAATCATCTTATCATCTTCCTTCCTTTCTTTTCTTTTCTTTTTTTTCCTTGTAATATTCAAGGAGATTGTAAATGAAGAACTTAAATGGAAAGAATGGATTTTTTTCTTTTTTTTTTCTAGCAAACATCTGTCGTAAATTTCCTCTAACTATAGCATATACAAATCACGAATGATCATTTTCTACGTCGACAAGAAGCCACCTGGACTAGCAAAGACTTAAGTAGAAAAAAAACCTCATGAAGTATCGTGTTTTTTTTTTTTTTTCAAAAATCCCATGAACTTTTTAATGTTAAATAAATCCCACGAGGTTACAAATTTCATAAAAAAAATCCCAAATGGATTAATTTAAAAGTGCAATAGTTATTCATTCCCTAATATTTTTAAATACTCACTCTTTGATTTAATGAGTGATTTAATGTATGTGTATATATATATATATATATATATATATATATATATATATATATATATATATATATATATATATATATATATATATATATATATATTTGAAAATATTTGTGAATGAATACTTGCTGTATTTTTAGTTTGATTCATTAATGTCGTTTGGAAATTTCTAATAAATTTGAAACTTCGTGAATATTTACATAATACAAAAAAGTTTATGGTTTTTTTTTTAGAAAAAACATGATACTTTATCGGGGGAGTTTCCAAAGGAGCACACCACTTTTCCTAATAAGCCCACTTTACAGTGTTATTTTGATTTGTGTTTTAGTCCGGAAAGTTATAAATTGGACTCACTAGAAAAAAAAAATGGTGTGCTCTTTTAGAAACTCCCTTTACAGGGATTCTTCAATTTTAATCACTAGTTAATATGGATGGTAATGGACACGTCTACAGTCAAATTTCAGCTCTTCCTATACAAAATCTTGAATTAGAAAAATAAAATTTTCATTTTAAATTCAACACTTTGTATAGGACAGATCAAAAATTGATCCATGGACGAGTCTATTACCATCTCTACTGGTTAATATCTTTAGCACTTCTATCACTGTAACAGCATGCCCAGGATAAAAAGGGATACGTTCAATCCAAGAAACATAAATTGGATAAATGAGCACACCTGAAAGAACAGGCTGCACGTTGTTTATCATGATCGATGTAGCCAGCAACGGAGTGAGAGCGATCACAAGCTTTCTCACTTCTTCGTTGTTGGTAAAGGCCGACGGATACTGATACCGTGTGACGAGCAGAACCATAGAAAGCACGAGACCGATCAAGAACGAAGTTATCACGACCACCACAACTGAGAATTTCGCGGTTCTTGGATGACCTGCTCCGAGTTCATTTGACACCCTGACGCTGCAACCAAAAAATACAAAATATTGTTCGTATATGTATATATTTTTGATCTCGGTCCCTATTATAAGTTTTTGAATGAAGATATGCTTGTGTTCTGACCTCGTGGCTGCATTCGATCCGAGTGCAACCATAACTGTCCACCCTAGTATGTTCGTGCTGTTACAGAAGAAAAGATTGTACAAGTTAGTAACAACTACATGCATGCTACGAGGGCACGAAGTACTTTAGAAAATTTTGAAATTCAAATGGGTTGTGGGCCCAAAGAGTCAAATTCTAGCCCAATGAATCCTTTTGACATTACTTACATACACGACCCGGGAGTCTGACTGTTTGAGAATATAATTATTTGAAATGGCCGATATCGCAGACCGACATGCTGAGAAGTTTATTTTCACAAACAAATCTAGTTGTCTGGGTTACGACAGCAGTACTCCTGTGGAGTACCAAGAATTTATGGAGTTCAAGATAGGAAGTGTGCTTATAATCTATAGTGTGTTCAGGATGGCAAGGTGGTTGACTTATGTGGATCTTGGTTTAGACTCCGAGAGTTAATGGCATTACAGTGCTATACATATGACAACTCCTTATCTACAAAATCAATGTAATTGTTCTCCTTAGACACTAGTGTAATTTTATTTTATTTTAGGGATATTTATACTTTGTTCCTCAAATCTTTATAAATTATAATTTAGTCCCCCCAAATCTTCATATTTAGGATTTAGTCCTCCAAATGTTCTAAGTTACTACAATTTAGTGCCCTCCCTAACTTTCGTTAGCACAGTTTATTTTTTGACCTGATTTTCGTATTTTACCCCTTATTAATTTTTTTTTCCCACTTCCTCCTCTCTTCTCCTTTTCTTCATTCTTCCTCATCTCTTCTTCTTCTCCCTTCCTCATCTCTTCTCCTTCTTTTTATTGGGTTCATTAGCTTTCCCCTTTTTTCTTCTCTTCTATCTCTCTATTCTTCCTCATTTTTCTTCATATTGGTAATTAAGTCATTTCATTATTTTAAAAAGTAAAAATTAAATTCTGCATTTATTTGAACGAATGGAAAAACTAACGGAGAGACTAAATTGTAGTAACTTAGAGGATTTGGGGGACAAAATCCTAAATATAAGGATTTGGGGGACTAAATCATAATTTATAAAGATGTAAGGGACAAACCGGTAAATACCCCTTTATTTTATCGTCCACTCTCGTGAGAGGGACTATATATGTAATCTATTGTAGCTTGTTTTATTAAAATCTGATTAATGGAATGCAGAGAGATTATCCACCATTTATGCTATAAAAAAAATTACATATCAAGGTAATAATAGATATATAAAAGGTGATACTAAGACATACCATATTAATTAAGACACAACTCAATTATTTATAGTGAAGTCATTATCTTGGAAATATTAAGATATGAGAGCATACCATATTGACAATCCATCGATAGCGACCTCGGCATTTTTGAGATATCCAGCAAAGAGTATCAAAGCCATGAAGTACCAGGTCTCCAAGCTGCAATAGACATCAAAAAGTTTCTTTTTATGGTTGTTTAGGTCATCGCAAACAAAGAGAAGTTTCAATTCAATATCCGATCATGGTAATTAGAGATAAAAATGGACGGTTCTATGGATTAATTTTTTATCTGTTCCATTCAAATATTTGAATTAAAAAAAATATATATTTTCAATTCAAATTTTATCCAAAATGCCCGTGTGGAGAATATATAGTGAATTATACTTAGGAAGTAAAGCAAGTTGAAGAGAAATTAAAGTCGAAATATCCACATTCAAATTATTGTGGAATAAAAAAAGAAGAGTACCGCTACATTCAATCCAGGTTTCAGTCCAAAATGAATACTGATCAACCTGCAGAGACGTGTTAAAATCTCAACCCTCACTACAATATTAGAGTTTTGGTGTACTGGCAGAAACTTCAAAAGTGCATACAGACAGAAGTGATTGACCAAAGGATATATCACAAGATATTGAAATGTTTGTGATCTCCATGTTTTATAATGAATAACTAGGATTCATTATTCCCTTTTCTTTGGTACGTAGTAATATAGGGGAGTTTCTAAAGGAGCACACCAATTTTCCTAGTGAGCCCACTTCTCAATGTATTTTTTGTTCGGGCTCAAAATCCGAATGGTTATTAAGTGGGCTCACTAGGAAAAATGGTGTGTTCCTTAGGAAACTCCCTAATATGGGAGAATGTATATGTTTCACTATTCCCCTCTTTTCACAGTAGTTTCGAGTGTCAATTTGAGAAATATTAAAATTTAGTAAAAAAGTAATAAAAATTTGGAGGTTGGTATGTAAAATATAAAGATTCAGTAAACATTGTGAATCTCACTAAAATAATCAAATGGAGTGTACTCATACATTTACAATGAAAACTAGCAAAGGTATCCATCTACATTTGAATCCTGCCCAAAGACATCAGTCGAGTTGATAATTTTTTTTTATTTTTATTTGCATAGATTGGCATAGCCTACCTTAAATCTATAAATATAGTGATAATATTAGTCTATGCATGGATCCCATTTCACGCAAATTGTCTAATTTGGCAGGCTAACTTTGAAAATGACGTTCTTTTATTTTAATCAAAACAATGGGCTTATTCTTCTACGTTCCATTAAAACACGGATAAGTTTTTCCTTGTCCTCTATTTAATAAACTAAGAGTTGTCCTTTCGAATTAGCGAGTGCTTGTCCTTTCATCATTGTTGATTTGTATTTTTTTAACAATTAATTGCATCAACCACTCATATACTATCGAAATATATTACTAATATCTTATTAAGAATTTTTTTTCAGAAAAACCCTTAAATAGAGGCATAAATAAAACAAAAACAGCAAACTTTATTGTAATTGTATCTTCTATCAGGAGGGTCTCTCTGCAAAATTTTTTCATAAGACTCAGTGGTAGTTTCTCTAACCAACCCCTTTTAGAAAAAGGATTCAGTATATATTGGTTAAATTCTAGATTTAAGTTAGTGAGGGTTAAATTCCAATGTAAGTAATCCAAAAATTTCTTTTATATAGGGTTACTAGTGATATACCCTCAATAATATAGAGAAACCCCTGCGAAATTTTTTATAAGAGGAGATTAGTGATGTACCCTAAAAAATCCTCAAAAATACAGAGAAACCCTATGCGAAATTTTTTATAAGGAGATATTAGTAATATACCGTCAATATAATATATAGTCGTAGTTTACCAACCTCTTTAGAAAAAGGGTTTCAGTATGTCTCGGTTAAATTCTAAATTTAAGTTAGGTTGTGTTTGGATTGAGGGAAAATGAAGGAAAACAAAAGAAAAAGAAAGGGAAAGAGAAAAGGGAAGAAAATAATATGGAAATTGGTTTTCTTTTTTATGTTTGGTTAGAAAGAAAATAAAGAAGAAAATCTCAAGAAAATTTTAGGAAAAAGTAGTTTCTTATGTTTGGTTGCTCAATAGAAAATTAAAAGGAAAATATAATTCTAATTAAACTGTAGAGAATTTTAATATTAATTTACATATTATTGATATAATTTTTAATTTTTAAATGATTAAGCATATAATAACCAAATGGTTCAAACTTTATAAAAATTAAAAATATCTTGGGACTAAAATTATAAGAAATTTATGCAAAAATTTCTCTCCCTTTTGTCCTTTTTCTCTCAACTTTTCTTTTCTTTCATTTTCTCTTGGATTTGAGGAAGAAAATGAAAAAGAAAAAAAACTTAATACATTTTCTCTCAGTTTCTTTTCCTTTAATTTTCTCTCTAATTTTCCCTCTAACCAAATATTGAAAAGCAACTTTCTCTTTCTTTTTCTTTTCTTTTCCTTCATTTTCCCTCAATCAAAACACAGCCTAAAACTATCGTAATTTTTTGTCACAAAGACTCGAAAGCATAAACAATAGAAGCCAAAATAGAACATTGACCATTGGGGTTCGAAAAGGAGAAAGTGTCCTGTTTTTTGGGGTTGTGGGTGCCCATAGAGATAGTGTCCTCTTCATGGAAATAAGTGCCAACAGTTTTCCCCGGACTTTTTAAAGTAGGGATGATGTCATTGACGTGGGGTATCATTGGGTGTCCATACTTACAACCACAAGGTTGTTATTAACCAACAAAAAAAAAAGGACTTTTTACATATCAGTCCCCTACAGCTTTAAAAATTAAACTTTAGTCCTCAAAATCTTTGTTTTGATTTTAATCCTCCAAATTTTCTAAGCTACTCCGCTTCAATCCCCTTGATCAACTTCCCGTTAGGCTACTTAAAATTTTGGCACGAATTTTCTATTATATCCCAGGAAGTGAGAGAATATCAGTTATCTCCCTCCCTTCTCTCTTACTCCTCTCTTCCTCTTCTCATTGGATTCCTATTATACCCAACAAAACCGCCGCTTTCACCGTTCCTCACCGATTCGTTCGAAAGATAAAGGGAGCATGTCCTAACTTTAACCAAATGACCTAAGACTAAAATTGACTTAGGGTATATTAGTTATTTCCTGTACCTCTTAAATATTAAAATTAAAATTTAACGTTTATTTGGACGGAATAACTAACAGAGAAACTAAAGTGGAGTAAGTTAAATATGAAGATTTGAGACAGTCTAAGTATCAAATAGGAATTTGATTTAGTCAGATGCTGAGAGCAGGTCTTTAACTTATCGAAAATATGTCGCGTAACTTGCAGAAAGATTGTCAAAAAGTAAGTAGTTCACAAGTAAGTGTACATTAGACGGTGATTAGACGGTGACTAACGAGGTTGGTTCGAGTGCGATGAGATCTCTAGCTTGCATCTATGGACCAAGGTGATCGTTCGACTTGTTCTTGTTCTCTTTTTTCCTTAGTTAGTTGAGAGTTACAGTTTATCTGCATTTAATTAATTCAGTTTTGGAAGTTATTCTGTCGGATTAATGACTCTCCACAACTAGATAAAGATATTAAATACTTCTTCCTTGTTGCTTTGATCAGTCCAACTTGAATTTTTTTTTTTTTCTTTCTCTGGTGCTTTGGGCCTATTACCAAGTGGGCTTTTCACTGTATTGGCTTTGCATGGGCCTCGGTATTTTTTTTATTTTTATTTTTATTTTTTTGCCTGGGATTTTAAATTATGTAAAATAACAGTAGCGGATCTTCTCAAACTTGTGGATCTATTCAGGTCTTTGTGGCCTTCTGCCTGGTACCTTATTTTGTTGAAGGTACCCCTTTTTATTGTACCAAAACTTCAAAGTTGTGGTAAGGATTGAAGAAATTATTTTTTAATTTAACACGCTCCCGTACGTTGAAGGTCTATTTTGAACATACATCTGGACTTTACGCAACGATATAAATTTTTTAAAAACCCGAAATAAAATGCGCACCCGGCAGGATTTGAATATGAATTGCTCTGATACCATGATAAAATTTTGGATTGGAAATTCCAGTATCATTTATTCATAATATTTAGTTACAATAAATCTCTCAACAATAACTATCAACAACTCAAACTAATAAAATAAAGGAATATTTACAGATATGTCCCTTATAAATTATAATTTAGTCCCCCAAAATCTTCATATTTAGGATTTAGTCTCCCAAATCCTTTAAGTTACTATAATTTAGTCCCTTAATTTATATTTTGGTCCGATTTTTCCATTTTACTCCTAATTTCCTTTACTTAATTCTCCCTTCCCTCTTCTCCTAATCTTTTTCTTATTGGGTTCCCCTCTTTTTCATCTCTTCTCTCTCTATTCATTTATTTGGTTCTACATCTCTATATTGAGACCAAATGTATTATTCTCCACTAAATGTGTTAAATCTAGAAATGAATTTATCTAATATAGAGAGAGAACCCAATAAATTAATTTATATTGATACATAAAGATTTAAAACATTTAGTGCAGAATAATACATCTGGTCTCAATATAGAAAGAGAATCTAATAAATGAATTTATATTGAGACTTAAAGGTTTAATACATTTAGTGTAGAATAATACATTTGGTCTCAATATAGAGAGGGATAACCCAAAAAATAAATAGAGAGAGAATAGAGGAAAAAAAGGGGAAGGAGAACTAAGTAAAGAAAATCAGAATTAAAACGAAAAAATCGGGACAAAATATAAACTAGGGGACTAAATTCTAAATATGAAGATTTTGAAAACTAAATTATAATTTATAAAGATTTAAAGGACATATATATAGATATTCATAAAATAAATCTGAATACAAAATAATAACATATTTTGGATATATAGTCTAGATGAGCTCTTCGAAAAGGCACTCAACCAATGATAATAATAAATAAAAAATAAAAAATAAAAAAAAAAAAAAAAACTCGTGCGGCTAGGATTGCATGACATACAGGAAACGATCCTCACTGCTCAAGCGATTGACAATCATAATCTTTATGTCTACCAATAACTGCATGCTTTGCGCGATGGATGTGAAGAAGTAGACCCATGCATTGTGCGTGATGGATGGATGTGAAGAAGTAGACCGTTGTCGCGTTAGCAACATTGGAAAGCGGAAACATCACATCAATCGCTAATGTCACGGTATTTTACTCTTAGCACTCTGGTTTCTCTTTACACCAAACTCATATTTTGAAATACTGCTATTTTACTTTCTGCGTCTAAAATTTTTTCCAAAAATACCCTTCATCTTTTTCTCTAACTTCCCACCCGTCCAATTCCATTTAGCAAAAAAATACTTTGGTCGGGTATTAATACCCGACCAAGAAACATGCTGGTCGGGTATTAATATCCGACCACCAAGCGAAGTTTAAAAAAAAAACTAATTAACGATAAATTTCAAACAAATACGTATAAAAAACTTTAAAAAAATTTCAAATCGTACCTTAGATTTGTTTTCTGACATCAATTGCATGTTGGAATTTTTCATTTGCATAAGAAAACTCAAATGTAAATTCCAAACTCAAATTTCACTTGTCACGGTGAAATCGAAGAATTTAAAATTCTTCTAATCTTTTCAGAAACGTTAATATAAAAAATTTTAAGGGGTTAAGAAATCAAATAGATGATTTTGTAGGAGATGTGTTTTTATTAAATACCAAAAAAAAAATCATTTAGGATTTTAGAGAGAAAATAGAGGAGGAAAATGAGTCGCAGTTCCAAATTTTAAAAAGTCTTAGTTTGGAATTTATAAGGGCAACTTAGTCTAAAAAAATAATGGCAAAGTTGTAATTATTTATAAGTTTTAAAACTGTACGTCAAGAGTAAAATGCCGTGTGCAAATAGAATTTCCCTACAAACACCCTTCCCCATAACAACAACAACAACAATTAAGTATTTCATCCAAGTATTTGGGATAGGCTACGATTGAACAAAAAAGAATTTTTCCAAGTTAATAAGGATTCTCAACCTCAAGGACGATTGCAACTTACAAATCTTGTTTAAGTGGTTGCGTTTCTTTTCCAAATCCTTATTACTTTTAGTAAATATTTTTCCAAGTTAATTTTGCTAGTTAGGAATGTGAAAGCACAGGTTTAAGGGCTTACTTTCGGCCAGTATAATTCAAAATTCTGAATTAAAAAAATTATTTTTTTTTTAGTTCAAAATTTTTAATATGATGGGCTAATAAGCATTGATTTTTGGACATGTTCATTCTTCTCTGTGTTTCTAATTGGCACTCAATGGTACTGATAAATTGGATCTTCGTGACTAATAGAGAAATGGTAATTTAAAAAGGGAAAATTCTAAATCTATCCATCAATTTTTTAAGTACCATACTTTCTAAGTATATTTTCATAAAATTCAAAAAATAAGGATATTTCTAAGTACAACTTACTATATTCCTAAGGTATTTTTATTTTCACAATCCACTGGCCGCCACAGTCTGCTCTCTAATTTTTACTTTTTATGAACCGATCAGCCCCTAAACTTTAGTTGAAAAAGTAATTATTCCAAATCAATGATTTTACGACAAATTATGATAGCTTTTGCTTTGGTAAATATTTTTGCAAATTATATTCCAAAAAGTACTCCATTCAAAGCTATCACAGCTCCTTCAATCATGGTCAATCAACCTTGATTTTGTGGATTTGGGATTAATTATTAGCCATTCAAAATTATTTTGTGTTAATTCTTAATAAAACATAAAAAGAGAATAACTTCGGATGGATCACAGAAATGATCCTTATTCACTCATTCTTGTCGTGTGGAGCAATGTCTTCATTTAAGCATTTGTATCTTTACATATCATTTTCATTAATATTTTCTTTAGTTGTTCTTTCGCTATTTTAAATTGCACTCGCGCCGAATGGAGGCATCATAACAAAACCATTTTAGTTAATCCATCTTATCTTTGATGAGGATTATGTATAATTTAATATGAGCACCATTATTTCTCACTTTATTTTTCTTAGCGCTATTGTACATATAATGAAACATGTACATTTTTGTTATACTTATCTTCTGCGAACGACGTCTCACTAACTTTTATTTTATCAAACAAGTACGTTCAAAACTTACTTGCGGTTATTTGAAAGTTCGAAAATGTTATAAACTGCATTATTTGTTCCATATGTGCACGTTATTTAATATAATTGCATGATACCAGCGTTAAATTCTCTGTAAGAAATAAAAACTAAAAATATCTAATTTCTGAACAGATTAAAAACTGGATAGCACCTACTAGCTAGCCGTCTTAGCTCAGCTGGTAGAGCGCACGGCTTTTAACCGTGTGGTCGTGGGTTCGATTCCCACGGCTAGATTAAATTTTATTTTCCAGAATATATTATTTAAAAATAATTAATATACTGATACAATATTTACTATTTGCATTCAGAATATTAATATTAAGTTTATATTATTTGCATTCAGAATATTAATATTAAGTTTATATTATTTAATTAGTTAGGCTGTATTTGATTTGAAAGAAAATAAGATGAAATTTCTTGATGTTTAGCTAGTAAGAAATTATTTTACTTTCTTTTAAATTTTCTTTCAAACCAAACAATAGAAAATATTTTCTCTTTTATTTTCCTTCTTCATTTTCCGTCAACCCAAACAGATTTGGGTTAGGGACACGTCAAACCAAAGGCTCCACTTTTCTCAGTCGAAACTAGTAATAGAACCGGCACAAAAAGCTTTTCGCTTGGGCTTTGATTACATCAGGCTCCAGGTTCATATGAATTATAGTTCTCGTGAACAAACTTGATAGAATATGTTAGAGGTCTCTTATTTAAGATCAGCCCTTATTTCTTTGCTTGCAAGATCATAGACACAATTTTCAAGTCCAAAATAATAGATATTATAGAAAATTTAAATGTCTATTATAGATATTATATAAAAATTGAGATATGTGAGACACTTTTTTTTACTCATCAGACCCATATTTTTTTTTCCAAATTCTAGCCATCCCTCTCTCTTTTCTTTTCATCTAGATTACTATCCGATTCAAATGATCAGATATTAATAGCTGATCGGTATTTAATTAAGATTGATATTAATATCCTACTAGTAGGATGTGAAAGAACAACTTAGTCAAAAAAAATAATAGTAAACTTGTAATTTTTTAAAAATTTCAAACGGAAGCATCTCAAACAAAGAGGTGTGCGTAAATAGAATTTCCCGTTCTACTCTTCTAAGCAATTGGAAATGTTGTTATCCTTTAGTCTATGTTTCAATTGTGGAGACTTAAACCAACCGAATATGTAGCTAATGTTACTGCTTGAGCTAAGATTATAATATGGTACTCATGAATTTTTCACCATAATGAAACCATCAAGTCATCAACAATTCATTTTTCGATTAGGTCAGGTCCGAGCATCACTAGATCTAAATCCACACACTGACGGTAAAAGTTTTGATTCCAGACTACAATCTATTACAAATGAATCTCGATTAAAGTCTGCATATGAGATTGTTATTAGGCTTTTGGATATTACACATTATTAGGGCTTTACATAAATGTTTATTTACTAATTTCTACTTATTTTTATGAGACAAATGAACTCGTTGAAGCCTTCTTCAATGGTACCCAGACCTTATCCAAGTTATACGCGATCCAACTTTTAGGGAACTTCTAAAGGGGCACAAGTTTTTTCCTAGTGAGCCCAAATTTCCTAGTGAGCCCAGTTTCATTTCACTTTATGGGAGAATTTTTTAGTGAGCACAGTTTTATTCCCAAAATATCCTTCAGCTATATTTTATCTCCCTCTTATCTCCTCATTCATCTCCACACCGCCTCAAAAAATTTTCTTCGAGAGCTCCGCCGTAGAACTCTCCTTCTTCTTCCTCTTCTCCTCATTTCCCCATCTCCTTCTTCTCTCCTCACTTCCTCTCCATACCACCTCAAAACCCTTTTCTTCGAAAGCTCCGCCGCAGCCATCTCCTCCAAACCCGCCGCTGCCGAAGCCTCCGCCGATGAACCACACCCCGCCGCCGAAGCTCCTTCCAAACCCGGCGCCGAAGCCTCCGCTGCCTCATTTTCTCTCATGAGCCACACCCTCCACTGAAAGTCTCCACTGTAAGTCTCATTTTCTCTTGATGTCAGATTTCTCGGCTCCACTGTAAGTCTCTTTTAATTTAATTTTAATTTTGTTTTATTTACTTTATTCTTGTTTGGTCTGTGACTGCCCTGAAAAATAAGAAGTTTTTGTTTGGTTTGATAATATTTAAGAATCGAGAAATTCTAAACGAGTACATTTATTTGTTAATTTTGATTTTTAATATTTAGATTATAATTATGAAGAAAATATAATATTGTAATTGTAGTTGTAAAATATGCGAAATTTAGTTATTTTTCTAATTATAGATGTTAATATTAAAATTTATTAGTTAATTTAGAAGTTTAATGGTATTGTCCTAATAGTTGATTAAGTTATAAAGGATGGTTTCAGTGTCTTTAAATTTTAATATTACACTATCTCGTAGTTAAAAAATAAATAGATAAAATATGATATTTGTAGCAAATTATACTTTTGTTACTACTTACTTACACATAGAAATGTACTTCTTAGTATCCAACGTACATGCAGGTTGATTGAAATCCATATCGAAATTATAGAGAGAAATATCCGTTCAGAGACATTACATTTTTTATGGGTACGTTGAAGATTTTCAGCGTGATTGAGCTGTACCATCCGGTGCGTGTACTAAGGCTGGTTGTCAACAGTACGTTCCACCGCCACCATTCTCAGCGTTACCTAAAGTACGGGGTATAACAGCCAATAGCTATGTGGTAAAGTACGCTCACATTGAGGAGATGTGGAGAAATTGGCATGATCACGTATTGTATCTGGAGCACCGTGGGTCTATTGCTGACTACCCATCTGATTGCACGTCAGATTATATTTCTTGGTTCTCTAAAGTTTCACAGCGCTTTCTTGGAGTAGCACCAGATGAACCCCAAGCAGAGCAATGAAGTCAATCAACCCGGCCAAATGACGTTGATGAGGTAATAATCATATATGTTCTTTATTTTATGTCCCATATAGTACCCAGTTTATCTGATGCTTATTTTTTTCCCTTCATTAATATTGCAGAGATATACACGCATAGAAGCAATAATCGATCCATTACTTGCGCAAGAGGATGAGGCATTCAAGAAGCGATCTGGGTTGTTATTTACTACACTTGCGAAGATCAAAGCCGTGCTAACTGGTTGCACTCAGCCAGAAGAACCACCAGAAGAGCAAGCAGAGGAACCAAGACAAAATCAATCCACTCCTAATGCACCCGATACGACAATTATGACTCGAACCAGAAGCAGACGTCAACCACCGAGGAAGACAAGGAGACAATGATCATTTTGATGAATTTGTAGAATTTATGGTTTTTATTTGTAATGAACCCTATTTGTCGCTTTTTGTTCGTTTAATATAAACACTACGTTTGTATTTGATCTTATTTCTTTAAATTGTTTAAAATCTTGTTTGTTTTATACGCAGGGAACCTTGTTTATAATCTTCACTATTTCATTGTATCAGTAATTGTATCGTTGTTTCATTGTTTATGTGTATCCATGTATCATGATATCATTATATCGGTGTATCATGAGTATCATTGTATTTGTTTATCAGCAGTATCATTATATTTGTGTATCTGGAGTATCATTGTGTGTCGGTGTATCATTGTATCGCAATAAACTATGTACCAGTGTATCAATGGGTTGGTGTATCATTGTGTCGGTGATAATTGTACGTTTTTTGTTTCCTTCCCTATATTTCGATAGTAATGTATAATCAGTTGTTAATATAAGTCATTAAAGTGACGTTACATTGGGTAAACTAATGATTTATCAATTTATTACATAAATAGAATGGGTGAGGCAGCGGCGGGATATCAGACCAGGTCATGCCCCTGTCCGGACTGTCAGTCCGAAACTGACAGTCCGAACAAGCTTGCTTCATTCGGACTGTCAGTCCGAACGGATCCCATCCGTTCAGACTGTCAGTCCGAACAGCCAAGATTTATTCGGACTGTCAATCCAAACCTGTTGCACGCGAGAGGGATGGAGGAAGCGGGAGAAGGAAGAAGGGTAAGATGAGAATTTTTTTTAGAAGACATGGTTGTTATATATTGGAAGTTTTAACTGGGCTCACTAGGAAAAAAACTTGCGCCCCTTTAGAAGTTCCCAACTTTTGGCACAACATATCTATTCAATATATCTATTCAATAATGGATAGGATCCAGATCAGATCCAAACCCGATAACTGACTAATGTGTAATGGAGGGAGACACCTAGGAGTGTGCATCGGTCAGTTCGGTTCGATTTTTACAAAAATATTACAACCGAACCGAATTGCAATAACTAAAACCGAAACTAACCAACCTCAAGTGAAAACCGAAACCGAAATTTCGGTTCGGTTCGGTTCAATTATCGATTTTTTAGTCCTGGGACAAAAGCCTAGTTAAATGGAAAAAAAAAAGTAAATCTATTTAAAGGAACATCCCTTTTACAATGGCAACTCATTTACAACAAAATAGATTTCGGTTGGGTAATTCAGGTGAATAGGTTTAAGGGTAATTCGGTTTTTCAGTCGGTTTCGATGCTTGGCTATCGAAATTCGATCCGAAATCTATTTTATAATTTGGTTTTTCAACCGACCCGACTGAGGTCGGTTTTGCACATCAGGTCCGTTTTTTCGATTTTGTGCTCAGCCCAAGAGACAGCACATATTCGAGAAATTAGAACGATGCTTTAAGACTAAGAGGCCCAGATACCATGGTAGCAGAATTATAAAAAGCAGTGAAACCGAACAATACGCATAATTTTCCACCTTCTGTCAAATTCTAAAACAAAAGATGCTTCTTCAAATGGCAATATTTAATAACTGCCAACCTCTACGCTATTTATTTAGTGGAAATGATTATTGTTTGCTAACTCCATCAACTTATTTTTATATGAGGAAGAAAAAAACATTTCCAACAACCCTCAACAAATAAAAATATCAATTCACATGAACAAGTACACAAACGATTGGTCCAATCTCTTCATTCAAATGTCAAACCTCTCAGTTGGACATCAGTAATAGCAATACCAGCTTTGTTTGCAACAATAGCCAACTGCTACAGAAATGTCAGAATCTTGACTTGAATTGTTCTGTTTAGATAGAAGTTTGCTAATTATTGTATTGTCTGAACAAGAAAATGTCTACATAACTGATGTTAACAATAAATCTTAATTTGGAAGGCTGATATTATTTATACCATGATAGTGACTCGGAAGAGATCAAAAGTCTAAACAAGAGAATGTCGACATAACTGATATGTAAACAAAAATCTTGATTTTGTGAAGAAAATAGAGAGGCCGATATCATGTATGCATGCATCAAGTATAAACTGCAACTTTGTTCAAAAAATTACTCTAGTTTTAAGAAAATATACCGAAAAAATACACCATTAACCTGCTAGATTAATCCTCATGAGAAACCCATCTATAAAGAAGAAGAAAAAAAAAAGGCGCAAAAAACTATATAACCAAACTAATACAACTAAAAAAGAATGTACGTATTGTTAATTTTCTTCTCAAACAACATACTTATTCAGGGCCGGCGTTATTGAAAGCATTCTTCTTAACAAATCTATTCCAACCAACAGCTTCTTCATAATAAACAGTGGAGCAATCCATATTTTGAACCTGATGGCGCAAGATTCATTGAGAGAGAAGTCATGTAGAGCACCATCAATATTTAAAAGGGAAGAATGAAAAAAACAACACCAATTAGCAAGACATTCTACAATAAACTTACCCTGAAAGCTTATTGTATCGACAATTTAAATAGCAAAGGTACAGGTAGTGCATATCCGAAATGGTGTTATACATTGAGGACACGAAAACCAAGTAAAATTACTGAATATGGGTTTGTGGATAATTCAATGCCATATTGCAAGATTGGTTAAACTATACAAAGGAGAGTAGAGAGAGACATGTGCACCAAACAAGTTCACAACATTATAGGATAAGATAATTATACCTTATTTTAGTGCAATCTCCGAGATTGAAACTAAAAAAACCATCAGTTGGAACACATACATATCCATTGAAGACACGTAAACCTAGTAAAATTATTGAATATGGGTTTGTGGATAATTCAATGTCATCTTTCAAGATTAGTTAATCTATACAAAGGAGAGAAGAGAGTGGCATGTGCTTTAAAAAAGTTTATCACATTATAGGACAATAATTTTTTACCTTATTTTAGTGTTAGAGATTGAATAGAAAACCCATCAATTGGAACATGCATTTTTAAATAGTAGGTAAAGTGTACAACACAACAATTAGGCAGGCTATAAATATGACAAACGCTCAGCAAAGGAAACAGAAAGACTTGCAGAAAAACCGAAATCAAGGTAGTTATAAGATGTTCATATTAGAATTTGGCATCTGGGTTCTACCTTTCACTTTCGTTCTTGCACCACCAAGGCGGTTAGCGCTTCTAGTTGCCAAGCTTCAGGAGCTCCACGAAACCATGATTAATAATAGATACTCGTCTCTAGATATCATGCGTCTGGCACGGATTAACTCGAGGACTTTGATGATGTGATACCACATCTGTTCTTCAAGACTGTACAGGTAAAGTAACCTTAACTTTGTGAATGAAAATCGAACATGATTTTAGATACCATTTAGGAATTTCTTCATGAAGTTTGGGGCTTTGACATTGTTTTTTCCTCCTCTTCTCCAGTGCTTTGATTTCGACATCCTTTTGAATAAAGTTGACTGCTTGCCTTCTCTTCAGTGAGCTCCTCCAGGTCCCTTGTGCTTTTTTGGAGATGAAAGCTTCATGCGATGTTTTACTCCAGAGAGAATGAAGGAAAACCAGATTGAGCTGTTTTTAATCCTCGAAGAAGACTTTTTGCTGTCTCTTTTTCCTGTAGACAGGCAAGCGCGACATTAGCAGGCCATCTTGATGAGAAAAATGGTGTTTACAGCAGCATTTTGGTGACTCAAAAACAAGTGAATAGGGATGTAATATACTAATATCAGAAAAAAGACTGAAAATTTGGCATCACATTCTTAAAATTTTTTTCTTATTTAGTAGAATTAATTCTTATAATTTTGTTGTCATAAAAAAATTTAAAAAAAAAAAATAAACATTCTACCATCTTCTACTCTCTACTTGTGCTTTGGTTCTCAAGAAAAATTGGAAATCGAGGTCTGTAAAAATCTAGCTTTAGGTTGCTCTTTTTTCATGCTTGAAAAGTATGCAAAAGTAAAAGAAGAAAAGAAAACATAAGATGGTTGATTTTTTGGTCATGATAATTCTTTCCCTACTTGAACAAGTGAATATCAAGTGTGAAAAGGCATTTTCCTCTACTTATATTTTTCTAACTTGTATTGCTCCCAACTCTTTGGCTTTGGCTAGACAAATCATCTTCACCACAAAGTCATGCATAAAAATAATAATATCGAGAAAGACTTACAGGTCCCGTATGATCTAAGAGTCTGGTGCAGTACATCTCAGCCTCCTCAAATCTGTTCTCAGTTTTGCAGTGCTTTGCAAGAAAAAGTAAAGCCTCAATCATATTAGGGCCCTGCCTATCCTCTGCTGCCATCATGTCCAGTTCCTTCTTGTAATAAAATGCTGCCTGCTCCGCATGCCCAAGAATGCTATGTAACTTCGCCATCTGATGTAGAGCTATACCTTCTTTATCATCAGCAGTTGCAGCCCTCATGTAGCACTTTATTGCCTCCTCGAGCATCTGGAGTGGCGCACTCTCGTAGCACTGAGCCATTGCGATCCACAGCCGTGCATCACTTGGTTGCAAATATGAAGACTTCTTAAAGTAATAGAGAGCATAAAATGGCATCCCCATCATCTCATAAGTCTGGCCTAACCCATACCAGGCTCGATAATCCCGTGGATTTATATCAACTGCTCTTCGGTAGGCATCAATAGCGGCCGGAGTGTTCTTCATCTCGACATACTCATGACCCATCAAAGTCCAAGCTGAAAGGTACTTTCGGTTCAATTTCAAAGCCCTCTTGAAGTATATAACAGACTTCTCATGCTGACCCTTTAGGCTGTAGTAGTTGGCGATAATGCAGCAAGCTTCAGGCTGGTACTTATCAGTCAAGAACACTCTGTGGGCAAGGAAGCTCAGAGTTGAAAAGGATTCTTTGGCATAAAGTAAGTTTGAATAGATGTCCATGGAGTCAACGCGGTATGGATCGTTCCTTAGAATTTCTTCAAATATCAATTCAGCTTCATCGAGTTCTCTCAGACCATAGTGAGCTGTAGCAATTTGAGTGTGGATGTAGTCGCTGAACCGGAAGATCCCCAGCAAGTACTCAAACTTTTTTAGAGCTTCCTTATGCATCCTGAGTTCTTGGTATGCACTGGCAATAAAGAAGTCTTTCATCCAATGGTTTTTTAAGCTTAGGGATTTCAAAATCTCAGTGGTGGTGCAAAGCGATAGAAGCTCAGACCATGCACTCCAGTTCCAAGGATAGCTGTTAACAGATTCCACAAACATGTTCACAGCATGTTTCTCGCAGCCTTTATCTCTCAGTATAACGGCATATAAGTAGAGACCAAACGAATCAATTGTACCAGCTGCATGGAGTGCAGATAACTCCCTCTCCAAAGGAACCAACTCTTTGTTCACAGGCTCACTCTTACCTAAGTGACCCTCGAGTTCTATCATCTCCTCCTCTTTCCTCTTTTCTCCAGCCTTAAGGTGAAAAGGGAAGGGAAATTAAATTTTGACATTTGTACCGGGCATGACTATTGTTAAAATACATTCTGAACTTTAATATGGACAATGCAAAAATATTTAGTGTACTATAAAATATTAAAAAAGGATTAGCTACAAACATCTTAAGATCAAAAGAATAACTTACAAGGAGAGAAATTTAAGCTGAGTTTTCTGCTCAAGGAACAATAAAAATAGTTTGCTTACAATATAACATAGTTCAGTTTAACGCGGATAATTGTGTAATAATCCTTTGTTTATCCATAATTAAATAAATAAAAAAATATATTGAACTATTCATCTTTCCACTTCCATAATCTCTCAAACTCGTTCATTCCTCTAGCCCTCCAAATTCTATAACCCCTCAAACTCTTGAAATTCCATAACATCTCAAACCTTTAAATTCTATAACTCTCTAAATCTTTCACATTCTATAACTCTTAAATCCAACACTATATAAACTCAATCTCTTTTCTAAATTCAATATTACACTCATTCTCTTAAATTTCTCTTTCCCTCTCACTTTATGGGAACATCTCATCGGATCGCTGTCATTGGCCTCGCCGAAACTGCCACCACTCGTTGGAGCTTTGCCAGGGAAACCACTATCTTCTTCCTTCTTTTACAACTCTGCTATTTGAAATTGGTAAAACTATGTTCTTAAATTTATATTACATTTATATTATTGGACCATAAAATTAACTCACCCACTATCTAACGATCCTAATAAACGATATTCACCATCTTATAGACCCAATAAAATAGATTCAAATCTATTTATTAATTTCAAATAGAATTTAGTGTAATCCTACAATTTTGGGCCCAAACATTATCTATAAATCAAATAGGAGTCTCTTCTCAAAAATAAATATAAAATAAAACAAAATAGGAGAAAAACAATAAATCAGTTAAAGAAAATCCTTATATGCTAAACTTATCCAATAAATCCAACAAACATAAAATTAAACAAAAACATAACCATATAGAAGTTGAGCAATATTAATATTTATTTGTTGACATAAACTTCAAGTTCAGTATTAATACATCATATGCCAAACTGAGCTTATCTTACAACTCCTATAAGCCTCTCTTACCAAACAAATAAGATTGTGGTTCAATGAGAATTAACCAATTCAAATTTTTACAAAATGTGCAACTGAAAGCTTATTAGAACAACATTACAAATTACTTTTCTACACTAATATTATTTAATTTTAAAATCAATACTAAATGCTTTATGAAAATTAGAAACTCCCTAAAAATCACCTGAATTTATGTCAAACAATTTTTAACAAATAAGTTATAATTCTATGTGCAGATTGCTTCGCGTGATTGCTAATTGATAGATAAAAGCTTCACAAATCGAGGTGAGTTCTTTTTAGACTCATTAAACATGCTAGTTTTTTATATTATTCCAATTATATCATCTAATTTGTAGATAATGAAATTATTATTACAAGTATTTTTTCTCTATGCTGTTAGAAATCAATTTGTAGAAAATAAATTTGTTACTACAAGAGAAATTATTGACATTCCTGTTATTTATTTATGCTGTTAGAAATTAAATGAATACTTGTTAAATAACATAATATAGTTAGTTTTTTAAGAAATTATGAAAAAGCTATAATCGTGAAAAAATATTGTTTGCGATATCATTTTGTATCGGTATCAAAAAAAGGTTCTCTAATTAAGAAATGTGCAACGCACGAAAAATCTATCAGCATACATACACTTGCCTTGTCGATATTTTTATGATGTCTCAAATCAGTAACTCTTGGATATAACTAATTGTGATTTATTGAATAAAATATAAACTAAACGGATTCTATAAATCATGTTGTTAACAAATTAACAAAATCCAATTGAAATATTGTACATGATATAATCAATATATAAGTTACGAAAACCAGAATTTAGACCTACATAAACTATACCTAAATGGCACTGGGTTGGGAGAGAAACTGAATAATTGAAATATACTCTATTTCGCTGTAAACTTGTTATTGTAAACTTAATATTTTACACACCATGGGTGCATGATGATTTGCTGGATCATACCTGACTATAATTCTTGTTTGCCCGCCGGCATGTCCGACTCAGCACTGGGCAATCTATGTGATCATTTTCTGGGTCTGTACAGGAAACAATCGAAACAGTAGCGGTATCCCATCAGTTAGTTTTTTCAATTACATGACATTCTAAATAAACTGACTATAATTGTGACTACACTAAAAGATATTTGGTTTAACCTATATCACTTGATACCATCGTTACTTGTGAATTTAATATTTTCTAAGATTTGCATTATTACCATGTTTAGACAAAATTGTTACACCGCATACTTTTTCTGTATTTATTATGTTAGTCGCTATCTGATGACTTGGATATGTATGTCCAGAGACCGAGTTGAACCCTATTGATCCTACTGCGGAAGGCATGGAGTATTTTGCTAAATGATCGAAAATCAGTAGTTAACATGTACTTAGTTTGTATTAAATGTAGTCTTTTCATGTTTTTGAACCTATCATTCTTTAATAGATGTTATCTTAAATTATCCAGTATTGTCCTTCTGTTTTTTGTTATGTAATAAATTTCATGTTTAATGAATGTCAGTTTATTCATCTACGTGTATTTATTCTTTGTGGTTGTAATATTATAATTGAGATTTTAGCATATTCAAATCGAATATATTGCCGGTACCTGCTACACGTACTCATATATCATATATCGGGAGTGGGGCAGGACAAATTGGTAAAGAGATGTGCTTGCAATATAACATAGTTCAGTTTTAAATAGCAGATAATTGGTAATGTACGTGTGTGCCTCTACATAATGGCAGATAATCGGTAACAAGATGTGCTTGCAATATAGTATAGTTTTAATGGCAGATTATGTAGATGCTTTGAGGAGGAGGAGAGGCATTCTTGACTCGATATAAACACACATGCAAATGCGTGGTGCCTAACCAACATGTATAAATGCATTGAGCTTTTCACTTTAATAATGACATGGAAGTTCTCAATGCATTTAAACTTAAGTATAAGCACAAAAAGAATGCCTATATATTCATTTGAAAAGTTAAATACGCTATTGCATCCTTGCAGGATAGCTTTCTTACAAATCTCTATATGCATAAGTGAACAAAAGGAACAGTGACAAGTTGACAACATTAAGAGTAAGAAAGACGTGCTAACATTCACACATGCTGTGTGGATTCAACTTCAATCCAAATTTTCTAATATTCTGCTCCTAAGATTACGTAACAATTGAGTTAATCAGGTAGGATGGATGCCTGTCTGCTTTCTAATAACCTGTGTGGAAAAAAAATGATGCATAAAGCATTGTCCCGACTCCCGAGTTTAATGGTCTTGAGGAGTCAGGAAAGGCATCCAAATGTAGAGTGAAAATTATGGATGAAAGACTTGTCGGGCATCTGATTGGAGGATAAACTAGCTTAAATTGGGCCAAATAAGGGTATTTGATTGGATTAAGTTATAACATCAACATTAATAAAATAACTGTTAATTAGTATACATGTTAAATAGAAAGATTTTGGATTTTTCAAGAATAATCAAAGTGAAAATATATAAGCTAGGTTTGATAAGCCCCTACTGCTCAATCACAAATTGGTGTTTAGATTATAGATATGGTCTCAGCTTAGCTAGAAGTAGATTAAGTCTTTATAAGCAAAACAGAGTCTTCTAATAATAATGGATCTTTCTTTCCAAATTATCATCCTGACACAATTACTCAATAAAAACATATCGTGCTTCATCAAATAAAATCATATGTGGGCTCTTTTCGCACTATGAAGAGTTAATTTCCAGGAGTTATGTCAGCTAAAGAAGAAGAAAGAGTCCTTTTAATTAGGACATCAAACAGATAACGACCTCCTCCAAAAAGTAAAATAAGATAAATAACAAATTTTCTGTACATTCATTCTTTCAGGGCAAAATCAGGGCAAAAAGAGTTCCAAGTAATGATTTTTTTTTCCCTCACGAGTTATCCCTAAATACCAAGGTTCAAGTAATAGGATCATTATTGACATCAGTCGATCAATTATGGTATCAAAATTGGTAATATCAGATATATCATATCTACAGTATCATACAGATACTATAGAGTGTCACGCCCCGCTCCCGATATACGGTATACGAGCACGTGCAGCAGGTAGCGGCAACATATTCAATTTGAATATGCTAAATCCTCAATAAATTTGCCACAATAATACTCAGTAATTACGATAAAAAAAATTCAACAAAAGTTTGACTTTTCATTTATTGAAACGAAGTTTAGATACAATTGAAACAAAATATAATAAAATTAAACAAAAGGAAGCATGGAATCTTATTGAGTTTCAATCTGATCTTTAAAGTACACCAGATTCTGCGTCAGTTTTGGCGTGTCCATCGGTAAATCTGGACATGCACACCCACGTCGTCAGATTGCGACCAAAATAAAAACGCAGAAAGAATATGAAATATAGCAATTATATCCAAACATAATAATAAAACAAGTTTTAGAAAATATGGAATGAGATGTCTGTAATAATGATGTCAATTAATTTAGATTATCTTAATGTCATTTTAACGAAGTCAACTTTATAACAGAGGTATTTTTGTCTAGGATGTCAAGCTAATTGATAGGATACCACTGTTTCGATTGTTTCCTGTACAGACCCAGGAAATGGTCACAGGATTGTCCGGTGCTGAGTCGGACCTGCCGTCAGGCAAACAGAAATTATAGTCAGGTATGATCTAGCAAATCATCATGCACCCATGGTGTGCGAAATATTCAGTTGTACAACTTAACAAGTTTACAACCGAAACAGAGTATATTTCCATCATTCAGTTTCTCCCACAACCCAGTGTCATTTAGGTATAGTACAGTATATTGATTATATCAGGTACAATATTTCAATTGGATTTTTCTTAACAACATGATTTATAGAGTCCATTCAGTTTATACTTTATTCAATAAATCACAATTAGTTATATTTAAGAGTCACTGATTCGAGATATCATAGAGATATCGGCCAGGCAATTATATGGATACTGAGAGGTTTTCCGTTCGTTGCACGTTCCTTAATTAGAGAAGCAGCATACAAAATAACTTTTCTAGACACCGATACAAAATGATATCACGAACAGTATTTTTCCGTGAATATAACTTTTATGTGATTTATCAAATTTGTATATATGATTTTTCTAAAATCTAACTATACTATGTAATTTAAATTTAATGACAATTGATAATAGATTTTTTATGACAAGAAACATAATAAGTAATTGATAAATTCCTACAAAATAACAAATCAATTTACACAAAATAAATAACATGATTGAAACATGTATATAAAATAGCATGATTAGTGAGTCCAAATATGAACTAACCTGGATTTTGTTTCCCGATGTCGCTCAATGGAGTAATCTACACATTAAAAATATTAATATGAATTTAGATGATTTTTTAGGGATTTTTTTCTAATATTTATAACATACTCAAAAATTGATTTTAGTATTAAGCGGGTCTGAAATTAAAAAATATGTTTGGCTTCATTTTATTGGGTTTATAAGATAATGGATGTTCTTTTTAGGTTATTAGGATTATTGAGTAGTAGAGGAGATGTTGCTCAATGGAGTAATCTACACATTTAAAATATTCTAAGAATATTAAAAATATATATGAATTTAGATGAATTTTAGGGACTTTTCTAATATTTATAACATACTCAAAATTGATTTTAGTATTAAGCGGGTCTGAAATTAGAAAATAGGTTTGGCTCCATTTTATTGGGCTTATAAGATGATGGATGTTTTTTTTAGGTTATTAGGATTATTGAGTAGTAAAAGAGCTAACCTAAGATTTATTAAAATAATTTAATTCAAGAAGAAAAAAAAGATAATCTCTTACCCCTTCATTAAAAAGTAAGAAGTCAAAAATGTGAAGAAAAGGAAGAAGATGCTCTTCATCGGCGAAGTAGTGGCGGCTCCGATGGTGTCTCCTATAGTAGTTCCTGCGACTCCGAAGGTGGCTTCGGCGTGATGAGAGGAAGAGAGGAATTTTAGAGAATGAGTGTAGATTGAGTTTAGAAAAGAGGTTAGATTTATATAGTGTTGGATTTAGGAGTTATAGAATGTGAAGGGTTTTGGGAGTTATAGAATTTAATAGGTTTGAGGTGTTATGGAATTTCAAGAGTTTGAGGGGTTATGGAATTTGAAAGGTCTTAGATTAATTTGGAGGGTTTAGAATATGAAAAGATTTAGTTTAATTAGAGAGTTTAATTTTGAGAATTAAAGATGTGAGTTTTATTATTGAAATAATGGAGAAGATGAAAAGTCTGGAGGTTGGATGACAGGTTTAGGAGTTATAAAAGATTAAAGATATGAAAATTATAGAAAGTTAAAATTTATATTTATTATTTTATTATTTATTTTTGGATTATTTATGCGTATAAAAAATGAAGGTCATTACATAGAGTATATCATGTACATCGTATATCAGGTATCTTAAAATTTGATATGGAATATGTGATATATCGGTATCGTACAATATTTAAAACCTTGCTAAATACTATTTCATATTCTATAACAATGTCAAGTAGATCCTGATTGGACATTATCAGATTCAGTATTTAGTTTCTTCTTTTCCTTAAGCTTTTACTTCCCTTCAACTTTTACTTCCCTTCGACTTCTATGCACAGGTACTCTGTCCAAAGCAACTTTATTTAAAAAGCTTAAGCTAACAAGGTTGCAGATTAACAATGTATTTCCAGCAAATTTGACACTTAAACACTCTATGTTTAATACATCCCTGTTTCTATTAAATTCTCTAATCATCAAACCCATCAGCTCTAAGCTCTGGTCACAAGCATATTAATGCATGATTTAGAATTAGCCTTTTCTCACCAGTTCTAACTTGATTACAGGATAATACATTCCAATATAAGTCATCGATATCAACAATCAAATGCATCGAGGAAACACCAAAGGTACTACAAATAACCTACTCTCAGCAAAAATGCAAGAGAATGCCATTCTAACTGGCATAGGCACCAAGACCTGGTTTCAGTAGGTGACTGGACGGCAAAAACATTTAGTTTGAGAAAGTCAAAAACGGTATGTCGTGATATAATCGGTGTTGAACAATATTTAAGACCTTGCTAAATACTGTTTCATATTCTATAACAATGTTAAGCAGATCCTGATTGGACATCATCATATTCATTATTTAGTTTCTTCTTAAACTTGAGCTTTTACTTCCCTTCAACTTCTATGCTCAGGTACAGTCTCCAAAGCAACTTTAGTTTAAAAAGCTTAAACTAACAAAGTAGCAGGTTAACAATGTAATGAATGTATATCAAGCAAACTTGACACTTAAACACACTATGTTTAACACATCCATGTTTCTGTTAGATTCTCCTATCATCAACTCTAAGCTCTAGTGAAAAGCATATCAATGTGTGCTTTAGAATCAGCCTTTTCCTCACCAGTTCTAATTTAATTACAGGATAATGCATCTCGGAATATAAAGGGGTTCCAAACTTCCAATATAAGTTATCTATATCAACAATCAAATGCATTGAGGTATCACCAAAGGTACTACAAATAACCTACTCTCAGCAAAAATGCAAGAGAATGCCATTCTAACTGGGATAGGCACCAAGATTTGGTTTCAATGGATGACTGGATGGCAAAAACAAGCAAACTTGATACTTAAACACACTATGTTTAACACATCCATGTTTCTATTAAATTCTACTATCATCAAACCCATCACCTCTAAGCTCTGGTGAAAAGCATATCAATATGTGCTTTAGAATCAGCCTTTTCCTCACCAGTTCTAATTTAATTACAGGATAATGCATCTCGGAATATAAAGGGGTTCCTAACTTCCAATATAAGTTATCTATATCAACAATCAAATGCATTGAGGTATCACCACAGGTACTACAAATAATATACTCTCAACAAAAATGCAAGAGAATGCCATTCTAACTCGCATAGGCACCAAGACCTGGTTTCAGTGGGTGACTGGACGGCAAAAACATTTAGTTTGAGAAAGTCAAAAACGGTATGTCATGATATAATCGGTGTCGAACGATATTTAAGACCTTGCTAAATACTATTTCATATTCTATAACAATGTTAAGCAGATCCTGATTGGACATCATCATATTCATTATTTAGTTTCTTCTTAACCTTGAGCTTTTACTTCCCTTCAACTTCTATGCTCAGGTACAGTCTCCAAAGCAACTTTAGTTTAAAAAGCTTAAACCAACAAAGTAGCAGGTTAACAATGTAATGAATGTATATCAAGCAAACTTGACACTTAAACACACTATGTTTAACACATCCATGTTTCTATTAGATTCTCCTATCATCACCTCTAAGCTCTGGTGAAAAGCATATCAATGTGTGCTTTAGAATCAGCCTTTTCCTCGCCAGTTCTAATTTAATTACAGGGTAATGCATCTCCGGAATATAAAGGGTTCCAAACTTCCAATATAAGTCATCTAAATCAACATTCAAATGCATTGAGGTATCACCAAAGGTACTACAAATAACCTACTCTCAGCAAAAATGCAAGAGAATGCCATTCTAACTGGCATAGGCACCAAGACTTGGTTTCAATGGATGACTGGATGGCAAAAACAAGCAAACTTGATACTTAAACACACTATGTTTAACACATCCATGTTTCTATTAAATTCTACTATCATCAAACCCATCACCTCTAAGCTCTGGTGAAAAGCATATCAATGTGTGCTTTAGAATCAGCCTTTTCCTCACCAGTTCTAATTTAATTACAGGATAATGCATCTCGGAATATAAAGGGGTTCCTAACTTCCAATATAAGTTATCTATATCAACAATCAAATGCATTGAGGTATCACCAAAGGTACTACAAATAACCTACTCTCAGCAAAAATGCAAGAGAATGCCATTCTAACTGGCATAGGCACCAAGACTTGGTTTCAATGGATGACTTGATGGCAAAAACATTTAGTTTGAGAAAGTCAAAAAGGAGTATTAAACCAACTGAGAATAAGGGAAAAAACCATGAACTAAAAATTAAAATTATAGTGAATCAACGTACAAGAGGAAGTAAAGATAAGAGGGGCAGAGGATGCTAAAATTGCAACTAGTTCACTGTGCAAAGCTACCATCTAAGGCAAGCAGTAAACTTAGCCCATTAAAGGATAACAATATTCAACAATTATCCAGAATTAGAATCTTGACTAACATAAACTCAAAAATACCTGAAGATCCAATGTAAACATCAAGATATTTTCATAACATCAAATTGCCTTGAATGAGTAAACCAATCATTTGTCCTTGGGGAACCGACATTAATCCTCTCATACCTAGTAGGATAGTAATTGATGTACCTAAGATGCATTTGCTCGAGCTCCCTAGAAAGAACTACTCCTTACTCAAGTTTCCAATAAGAAACAACCTTTCATTAATTCATTTTTCTTACAACTTTCCAAATGACATTTACAAAAAAGAGATCTGAAGAGGAAAAAAAAAAAGGAATTGTTGCGATGGAAATCCAAGTATCAAATTCCTACTAAGATATTATGGACGATTGGTTACGAAGAGATCATTTTGTTTTTGTAGGTTTGTCCGGCTATTGCTCTTTCCTAAGAGGCCTAAAACCCACGGAGTAAGGTCTTCTTGGTCTATCTTCACTTAAAATCAGGATCGCTTACCATTTCGAAGGTTTTGATCTCATCATAATAAGAAAAGAAAATCTTCCGCTTTGTCTAATAGTCTAAAATGAGGCATCAACATCAGGTTTATATACGAAAAACATGGAGACCACATTACCAACTAATTTTTATTCTTAAAATAAAAGAAAAGTGAATTAACACTGGAACAAAGAAACATTAGCTCCGAGGAATTACCAGGGGAGATAGGGAAAGTCACCACAATCTGGGTCAAGACCCATGGGGAATAGCAATAGGTATTGAATTTGGTTCTGTTTGGCCAAGGAGACTGGCTAAATATATATGAGGCCCAAGAAATTAGTACTAGCTACACTATGAAACTTTGTTGTCTGACGATATCAGATGACCATGTAAAATTAGGTCTCCTTCGCAACAACAACAACTAAGCCTTTTATCTCAAGTACTTGAGGTAGGCTACATGAACCAAAAGAGAAGAATCACGCTAGGTCAATCACATAAATAATTCCGATGTAGTGTCAAGTGTGTCACTCTGTAGGGAACACTCCAAACAACAACTACTACTACTCAGTCTTTTAACCCAAGAAGTTGGGGTAGGCTACATGAATCAAAAAAGAATCACGCAAGGTCGACCACATAGATGATCATTCTCCACTCATTCCCATCGTCCAAAAATTAAACTTCACTGGGCTATAAAGAAACTTCATTCACAGAGGATAAGTATAGCAAAGATGTGCATGATTTGTGGGATGTACGGTAATATTAAAAGAGATAAAATGAGAAATGATAATATTCGTACTAAGATAGGCGTGGTCCCCATCAAAGAAATGATGCGAGAAAACCTGTTATAATGGTTTGAACATGTGCAATGTAGACCTATAAATAAGGAACACCACAATGTAGTTCAATTTTTGACTCATGTCATAATATATAACAATATTTTACGTTGGCTATCACAGGCCTACCACAACCCTCCTTTTTTATCCTGACTTGGGATAGACAGTAAAAAAATAAAAACTTTAAGCACGGCACTGGTGAAGTTATTAGGTCTCCTTCGCAGCTAATATAAAAATGGATGACTGAAGATAGAATAGGAATGTAAACAAACTACATAAAAAAGTGAGAATTACAAGAAATTTGTTGAAAACATCGAAACAGTAGTAGCAGGTAAATGGGCACAAAAACAACCACTAAAAACTAATGCAAGACCAAGTGCATAAAGCAAATTGGTGGTTTGGGTGTATGTATTAATCCTATTCTTCAGTTCAGCTTTACGAAAATGCCATCTCCTTGGTTTAATTAATAAGTATAATATCTTTTTTAATTGCCAACATCCACGTTCACTAGGTCTACCTATAGGGATTGTTTCTACATAACTACTATCCTATCACTTCTCTTAACTGACACATTAATTAGACTTCAATGCACATATTCAAATTTCAAACCTTTCAACAAATTCTCCCTCATTTATCCACAACAGCAACAACTGCTAACTTCTTACATATAAACAAATAACATATAATATCACTTCAAGTATTACCTCTCATCCATCACAACATGCTCACATTTGCTACACTTGTCTTTTCAACATAGGCATTTAAAAAGTTGAAGCAAGTAGCTGCACTAATTGGCAATGATTAGTAAGCCATTCAAGAATCATATCTCTACCCAAATAAGAGAACGAACGCTAAGCAACAGCAAGGAGCAGGGAAATAATTGGTCACTATCACTCAAAAACAACACAAAGTCACTAGACCCATAGATGCAATCAATCAAATAGAGGCAAAAAAAAAAGTTGCAAGAATTCAGTGTTTTTTTTTAAGTAAGCCACTCACTTAAGCATTCTATCAAACACTTTGCATTCACGAAAGGCCCCCCCAAAACAATTCAAGTCTTTCCTCAATTGACAACAAGAAGATGCAACCTTTGCAAGAGAAATGTTTAGAATCTCACCAGATAAAGAGCATAGCACCTCAAGAACACCGCTTTCTTCCCGATTTTCCCCCTCAACACATGCGCGGCCCTCCGGTATTCCCTACAGTCAAAATAAGCCTTCGCTAGCAAATAAGAATCGGCATCTCCCCCGATATCGTCGGCGGGGACGGGGGTGCTGACGTAGGACACGCCGGCGAGCGGCGTGGTGGTTACGTCCGAGGAGGAGGTGGGGGCCGTGCGGAAGAGGCGGCGGAGGGACTGTGCGCGGGAGGCGGAGGCGGAGGTGGAGACGGAAGAGGAGGTGGCGGATGAGGAAGGGTTGGTGTCGGAATCGGTGCCGACGAGGAGCTCCGCTGCCCTGATGACAAGAGTTAGGGTTTAGTTAGTTGGTCGTTCTAGAGAGAGAAAGCAGAGAGAGAGGGGTTTTAGGACTGGGGTTAGGGTTTACCATTTGGCGGCGGAGTAGAGGCAGCGGTCTGTGAGGTGGCGGATCGCCGATCGGAGCTCCGATCTGTAGGTCTCTTTGGACGTCATTGATTTTCTCTCTCTCCTCACTTTCTCTCTCTAATTTTTTTTTTTTTTTTTTTTCCCTATGTGAAGAGAAGAGCGGGCAAAGAGAAAATTGAAAGAAAAATTATTTCAACAACCCACATCATAAGGGAAACTTTTTTATACCCAATGTTATTAGAATTGTATACTCCCAATTGTTACGAGTACATTGCGTTTGTATACGGTTACACTAATGCTGGGATGAAAATAAGTAGGTGGAATTAACCAATTTATTGTCCGTTTTATTTAAAATTTTAATAAAAAATTAATTTCATAATTCAAAATATTGAATAATACGGACTATATATTTCTATTCAAGACAGAGTGAGTTATCGATCACATATTCATATATTCTTCTCTCTTAGCTTTTCTAGCAATATTATTTTTTAGGGTTTTTACTAAAATTTCTCAATTTTATCTTGTAAGTGATAATAATAATTTGTCGACTCTTTCAAAATCTATGGTCTTCTTAAACCCAAAATCAACTAATCTGCAGCTTTATTATAATAATGTCGAGGCAATTTTGCAAATATTAGGATATTTCTACACAGAGAGAGATTTAGGGCTTAGGGTTAGGGTTTTGAACATTGTCTATCTCTTGGATTTAGGGCACTTGGATCATTATTGTTGGCATTGTCGAGTATTGGTTTCAAGCCAGGCCTGATCATCTCCCTTGCATCGTTATTTGGCTATGATTTGCTAAATTTACTATTGTATTTGTATCGACTCTTCCATTTAAGTTGATTGCTAGTCTAGTGTGTCACTTGATTAAAATGAATATGACCTAACTTCCTTACTTGCCTATCGATACATATGTTTTCCTTGTGTGTAGTATTAAAGTTGCAATCAAGGGTTTTGATATGCTTCTCTTTTTGACTAAATTTTGATCAAGACATGCTCATTGTTTTTGCTCTCGTTTGCAATTTGTATTTGTCAGTGTGTATCGGGTTGCTCTAATGCCCCTGCTCAAAAGTCACATTGCCAATGTCGATGATACTAGACTGACGCCTCTTGACGTCAACTAAATGTTATCACCTAGATCTTAGTTACCAATGATGAGAATGCTGATCTCTATAGTTTTATTCATGTCAAAACAAGACATCATTAATATTCTAGGTACCCATTTTAAGCCTCATTCGTCACTACTGAATTGAAACTTTCTCTGAACCGGTTGTAATGAGTGTAATAAAGTTTCAAAATGCTAAAAAATAAGTAAATGATCAAGTAGCACCATAGTCTTCTAGTGGTAGGGAGTCTATTGGTAGAGGGTTATCGTTGTCAAATGAGGAGCTTCTATAAATAGAGGTGATGATATTTTCTCATGTCCTAAGAGTCCAACTGTGAAGTTCTTCTAGCCCTCCAGACTTGAAAAAGATAAAGACATCTTAATAATCTTGAAAGAGTCTTTTATGACTAATTTAGAGCATGAGATGTGGCAAGAAGGTTTGAAGCTGGAGAGTCAGAGAGGGTGGCCAATCTAGTTTGAAAACTTCTTTGACTCTTTTTAATATTTGGTACCATTGCTTTGATTTGAGCTGAATCCTCCAAAGACTCTATTTGATTTGAGGATAAATGAAGGAAAAGAAAAGAAAATGAGGAAGAAAATATTTTCTATTGTTTGGTTTGAGAGAAAATTTAAAAGAATTTTTTTTTTTACCAATCAAACATAAAAAAAAAAAACCAATTTCCACCTATTTTTCTTTTCTTCTCTCTTTCCATTTCTCTTTCTTTTTATTTCTTCTATTTTCTTTCAAACCAAACACTTGACTTAGTGAGTGTATTCACTAATTAAAGTGTGGTGCGCGTTTAGAATTTTCCCACTCTTATATGATCTATAATAAATTTAAGTTTTCTTTTCTGATCCCCAAACTAAAGTAGATAGTTATTACTTAGTGTACTTTCTTTGAAAGGTTAGAATATTATATGCACTAAAGCATAAAATAAGATGAACATGATTATTTTGAGGTCAAACCTAGAGCTATTAGACATGCATCGATTCATTATCATCCCCATTATAATTATAAAATTTTCTAGGTAGAAGTCCAATTGGAACTCTTCCTTCCCTAAAATTTTAAAAAATGCAAAAATAAAACTAGGCTAAAGTAGGAAAATCGCCCCATCAAGTCTCATATATTTTTTAAAACCCCACATAAGCTTTTTTATATCATGCAAAATCCCAATAAATTTTCAAATTTCCTGAAAATCACCAAATGACATTAATAAAAAGATTATTAAACCAAATAACAAATGCAGTAAATACTCATTCTCCAATATTTTTAAATATACATTTTAAAAGTAAAATACATTGAATCAAGGAGGAAGTATTTAGAAAACTCGGAAAGTGAATTATTGTTGCACTTTTAAATTGATTCATTATGGATTTTAATGAAATTTGAACTTTCATATGGATTATATAGTACTAAAAAGTTCATATGGATTTCTAAAAAAAAACTTGAAACTTTATTGGGGTTGGCTTTATGTACTTTAGCTATAAAACTAAGTTACCAATAAATAGTTAATTTGATTGATTTAATAAGTAATTATTTTCGGGTTGGGTGCATTTTTTATCCATCTCAGGTTCCGGGAGTTTCTAAAGGCACATCACTTTTCCTAGTGAACCACTAGACAGTCGAGTGGGCTCACTAGGAAAATTGGTGTGCTGCTTTAGATACTCCCTCAGGTTCCTACTCCAATTCCAGTAAATGAAAGAAAATAGAAACAAAGTTTATAAAAAACAATCACAATAAAATTATGAGGTATTTACATATCTATCATTTACATTTTTAAAAATTAGAATTTAGTTTCCTAAATCTTTATATTTAGATTTAGTTTCCAAATCTTTTAAATTACTACAATTTAGTCCTCCGATTAGTTATTCCGTCCAAATAAAAGGCGAATTTTAATTTTAATATTTTTGAAATGAAGGAATAACTGAAATACCCTTCTGATCCTAATAGTTTTAATAATATTAATATTTTAATTTTAATATTTTTAATATTTTTGGACCAAAATTAATTCTTTTGATCCCAATTTCATTTGAAATACAAACCCTAGATTTCTCCTTTGAATGGTTCGAAGCCACTGGAAGATTATCAGACCGACGAATCTCAAGGCGACAGGCAAAGCGAAGCTTGAGGTCAAAGTTGAGGTGATCAACTGGAGCGGCGACCAGTGGAGCTTACTAATATCGAACACCCATATTCATATCAGTACATAGTAATCAAATACAACAAAAGCACCAACGTATACTTGACCTTTGCATGTACTTCGTATATTTCGAGCTGAGAGCCCCCACAATCAGCCCCTCCTCCATCTCTGTCTTCCTCCTATAATACTACAAACACACTTACTCAGCAGTCGGCACCTCCATCTTCTCCAAATTCGCCCATCAACAACATCACCAGCATCAGAACCCATGGTGCATAATTTGTGCATCCTCCAAATCAAGGAAGTGCTCAATCAAAACGAGCACAAAAAATATAATTTGAACCATATTTGGTAGCTAAGTGATAGTGGAGGTCACAATGGCTAACTGAAAGATCATAATTTGGTACAGCGAGAGAGACAATGACAATTTGGGGCCAGAAGATCCATCGTGATGTTGAAATAGGTCTAGAAAAATATGCTGAAGAGGGTGGAGACAGCAGATTTGGATGTGGCGAAGGCGAGGGGGAAGAATGAGGGAGTGCTTATGGAGAGGGGTAGTTTTGTTAGGATTTTGTTGGAAGGTGATTGGGATTTTGGCGAGGAGATTCTAAATGTGCACCCCACAGTTTACGTAATAAGAACCCAATAAGAACTGAGAAGAGAACAGGAAGAGAGAAGGTCCGAAAGGGCGGGCTGCAAAAGTATAATGGAAAATTTAGACTAAAAATTAGACTGATTTAACAGAAATTGTCTATATAGACTAAATTATAGTAACTCAACACGTTTATGGGACTAAATTCTAAATATAAAGAATTATGGTCCTAAATTTTAATTTTTAAAGAATTAAGTGACAGATATGTAAATACCCCTACAATTATACCCATTTCGATCTTGCTCTCGCTCTCGTCTCTCTCTCTCTCTCTCTCTGATCCAGCCAGCATCTCTCTCAATCTGCACCCCCCCACGAACCACCTCTTTCTTCGTCTCCGAGCCTCGCCATAGATCTCGATTCAATTAGGGTTTCTCTGTGGATCTGATCGCTGCCTAGAGTGGGAGGAGAAGAGACCAGCAGCAGCAGAATGAATCCGTTCAGCTCGGGCACTCGCTTGAGGTAAGCCCCCGCCCTTGCCTCTTAGACGCTCTGGATCGGATCGTCTAATTTCATAAACTCCCTCTCCCTGTGCCCTAATTTTGGCTGCTTTTGTCGTTCGAGTTGCCCTAGCTTGAAACGGGGAAAATGATGCCAATTTTTGTGCTATTTTGATAGAATTATTGCCTTTTTTATTCTCTCATTAGATAATTATGTACAAGAAACTTTATGGCAGGTGTTAGGATCAATTACCTTTGGAAATTAACCAAAAAAAAAAAAGTGTTTTCGGGTGCTAAATGAGCTTCCATCTATGAATGTTGAATTGGGATCTACAACCATAAACATATAAAATTCAAACTGACACATTTGTTATTCATGATCATGATGAGATATTTCGCAGCTATTGTCAAATTGTAGATTAATGCCGTTCCTGCAATCTTTTGCTATAATAGCAATCAACTGAATTAACAAGTTAAATGTAGGTCAGTTGGGGATGTTATGCTTATATTAGTTCCATAAATACTGACATCTTGCAACTTTGATTAAGGCTATATCTAGAGGAGTTTTGACTTGATTACACATCTTTTTGGAGTTTATTTATGATGGAAATGGACACATTCGTTAGTAGTTGGTTCTTAATATTGAAATCATTGGATCAATATCGCCACTTAGATTTGACAACTAACGATAAAAATGGGATACCTTCTCTTTGGAAGCTAAAGTACTGGTAAGTTATTACCTTCTGGTGACCACCTTGTTCAAGGCCTATGAAGGGTCATTTCTAAAAACTCATTGTGTTTGGGTTAATAATATTAAATTTTTATTCAAAAGCATTAATAGTATTTACATATATCCGCTTCCATCACCAACAACATGTTAATAGGATGCCTTCTAAATTTTTTGTTAGATTCATGATAAAAGATTGCTAACTGCCGGTTGTGTGTGTGTGTATGTATGCATTACTATTTAGTCTACTCATTGTTGGTGGTCTAGATTGGCAGCATCTATTTAAGTGCGTAATTTGCAGAATGACATGCAAGTATAGCTGTCAAAATCTTATTTGCTATTTAAAACCTATGTTTTAAAAAGTGCTAGTAGGATTTAGCTGCCAAGGGTGCTTCTGGTACCTAGAGCCATCTAGACGTCTTGGTATCTGCCCAGTGGAAGGGCCTTGAAGGACCCATTGCCTAGGGCTTTACTGTGTTGTTAGAAAGAGCGAAATGAGAAAGGGAAGCGAGATCTGTTGACAAATCTTTTACCAATAAGCCAATTAATTTTTTTATATTTGAAAAGACCTTCAAGCCAATAATTTCTTATTCCCATTGGAATTCTTGTATGTTTTTTGTTTAGTGAATGGTCTTAGGAACTTTCTCAGCTATATGTTTTTTGATTAGTGAATATTCACAGAGATTTTCTTGTGAGCATGATGGTTCATGGGAATCTCATATGAGAACAAACCAACATAAACTTAATTGTAGTAAAAGACAACCTGCAATAGGATTTTTTTTTTTAGCTTTTTACCCTGACACAATTATCTGGAGGCCCCAACAAGATCTAGCTAAAGCTCTCCCAACTCAGTTGTGAAAGTGCAACCACATTAAGTTTGCTTTTCTGTAGAAAGGTATATATTTTAAGACTTTGAGCTGTATTGTAGCAGTAGTAGATACAAGAATGCTAATATGATAAAAATGATCGTAGTTTTTTTGAGAAAAAAAGGATAAAGGAGTAAACTCCTTTAGCCAAAAACTCCATTAAGCTCAAATAGAAGTACAAGTATCAATTGTCAGAGATATACACAAAATCTGACATAAAGCCATCATAGTTTGGCCATATTAAAAACTTAAGCAAGTTTTTCAAACTATTATATTGTTTACAACCATGGGACGAAATTTAGTCTAGTAGGACAACAACTTGAGATGAAAAATTTGTAGTTGTAAAATTATCACCGCCTGCATCAGTAGAGCCATTGCCACCAAGTAAGTTTTTCAAACTATTATATTGTTTACAACTATAGGATGAAATTCAGTCCAGCAGGACAACAACTTGAGATGAAAATTTTGTAGTTGTAAAATTATCACCACCAGCATCTGAAGTAGAGCCATCGCCACCAAGTAAGTTTTTCGAACTATTATATTGTTTACAACCATAGGATGGAATTCAGTCCAGCAGGACAACTTGAGATGAAAAATTTGTCGTTGTAAAATTATCACCACTAGCATCTGAAGTAGAGCCATCACCACCAAGTAAAACACCATCATTATCTCCAAGACCAACAATGAAAGTAGAAAAATTACGGATAACAAAATCACCATCAAAACCAACAGGTTCACCAACATCCTGATTTACTGAAGAAGAAGTCATCAAACCAGCAAATCCTTTAGGACCTGAACCATTATAGAATTTCATCCATTTTGTCAAAGGAATATTTTTAATCCAAAAGAAAATAAATGAATTAATGGTTGATAACAAGGCCAATGAAGATCTATTCTTTTGTAAAAATATCCTGCTGTTCCTCTCATTCCAAATGCACCATATAACAGTTAAAAAACATGTTTAGAAATTGAGCGTAATAGCAATGATGATATAAGATGGATGACTCAAAATGCTCTGAAACATAGGATAAAAATGAGTGCATTCTTTAGAAGTTAGAGGTTGTTCTTAATGGAGATAAAAGGATGGAGTCACTTGAGATGGTTTGTGCAGGTGCAGTGGAGTCCAAGATGTAACTTGTTAGGAGAAGGAATAGGATTGTAGTTAGTGAAGCAACACGAACTATAGAGGGTTAAGTAAACTTAAATACATGTGAGAAGGATTTAATTGTTAACTAATTTAACTGAGAAGATTGCCCTTAGTCCAATCTAAATAGTTAGAATGTCAGTATATAACCACAACCCCTTATTACAACTTCAAAGTTTTAATCTAAGGAAAGATACTTTAATATGATATCAGAGCAACCCAGATTTTATATCCCACCAATGCACATTTCATTGTGGATTTTTTAAAAATTGAATACCACCACGTAAATCCCATATTTCAGCCAAATTGGCGCTCGGCCTGCACGAGCACATTAGAATATAGAAATATAAACCAAACATTCACCACACTCGGAGTTTTGGTGTTGTGGAATTGACTTTAATATTAATTATTGTAAATGAATCTTTTGAATTATGTAGAAGTAGTAGAAGTTGTTGCAGCTATATGGTAGTTTTTTAATAGTTTCTTTTCTGTAATATTGCAAATATTGGTTTTGGTATTATTGAGTCCTTGGACTGCAGTATAGATCAACGTTAAACTTGTTACTATGTCAAAGTGTTTTGAGAAGACTCAGAGTCAATATGTAATTTATCATGTTGTTTTTGATTTTAATGCTTGATTAATTTTTTTTTGTAGTGGATGTAATCAGCGGCATTTGATTGCTGGAAGAAAATGCTTTATCAGGATGCTAATTCTCACATTACTTTCAACTAATAGTCACTATTTTAACTAGCTTTCATTAACCGTTATATATAAATTAAGGATAATGGTTTTGAAAGCCATTTAATTGAAATTTCATAGAAAGATATCTGACAAATCTCAGCCTACAATCTCCAATTCAGATTTTTTTGTTGTTTGATTCCTTTTGCTTCAACAGCCAGCTTTATGATACATGTGGGACAATATTTTATTGCATTACAAAATTTTCTCATTTCTCTCCAACAATCAACAACACATTTCCTTAATTCTTCAACTATATTCCCCTGTGATCTACATTCTAACTTCTATATTGCAGGGATATGATTCGGGCTATACGTGCCTGCAAAACTGCAGCAGAAGAACGGGCTGTGGTCAGAAAAGAAAGTGCGGCTATACGTGCTGCAGTTAGTGAAAATGATAACGATTATAGGCACCGTAACCTTGCAAAACTCATGTTTATTCACATGCTTGGTTATCCCACTCATTTCGGTCAAATGGAATGCCTCAAATTAATTGCTTCTGCGGGTTTTCCCGAGAAACGGATAGGGTATCTTGGTCTAATGTTGCTTCTTGATGAAAGACAGGAAGTACTTATGCTGGTCACTAATTCCTTAAAACAGTATCCTGTAATATTTAAATCTCTGTGTATACTGCACTTTTAAAGTTTTTTTTATTTACGTTTTCTTGACTATGATACCACGATCTATTTAATGCTATTGCATAATTTGCTCTGTGTCCTTGACACTTTCTCAGAGATCTCAATCATTCCAACCAGTATATTGTTGGACTTGCTCTCTGTGCTCTAGGGAATATTTGTTCAGCAGAAATGGCGCGAGATCTTGCTCCAGAAGTGGAAAGGCTATTACTAAGTAGAGATCCAAACATTAAGAAAAAAGTACTTTCTTCCTCTGGTAAAAGTGCTCTCTTAGGGTTTGACTTCCTTATCATTGTTTTGGTTAAAAAAGTTGCAAGAGTGGGTATTGGTGCAAATAATTTTCTTATGTTTGGTTCAAAGTTAAATGTTTTTAGCTCTTGGTAGTTACCTGTCATTAATGATTCTGCTGCTTCAATAGCTAGTCTCTTACACTTGCTTAATCCATCTAACATTGGATGCTGGAATATACATTATAAACTAAAGGGAGTCTACATCCGTAATTTCAAAATGATTTTGTGTTTGAGTAAGTAGTATTGTTGTTTTATTTGTAAATAGTAATCCTGGTTCAAGTTTGACTGTACCATAGCTTAGTATCTGATATTGTGAAGATAGATGTCTATAATGATCCATTCCACTAGTTTTACGCTATAATCAATTTTTTACTAGAACCGTTATAAACTGATATAGTTTGCTCAGGGCGGAATGCTAGGCTATAAAGAAACGCCATTCACAAAAGATAAGTCTAATAGAGATGCGCATGCTTCGCTAGATATGCGGCAACACTAAGAGAGATAAAATGAGAAATGAAGATATTCGTGTTAAAATAGGTGTAACTCCATCGATGAGAAGATGCGAGAAAATCGCTTACGATGGTTTGGTTATGTCTACAAATGCACCAGTTCGACGAAGGAAGTTTATCAATGTAGGACAAGTTAAAAGAGCGAAGAGAAGGTCGAAGAAAATATGAATGGAGGCGATACGAAAAGATATAGATTCTAGAGGTTTAAATGAGGAGATATTACTTGATATGGAGGCGTGATTCTTTTTTGGTTCATGTAGCCTACCCCAAGTACTTGGGATAAAAGGGCTTAGTTGTTGTTGTTGTAGTTTGCTCAGGATGGGTGGTTCATCTAAAGAGCTGACCAACCGTTTAAAAACCTCTGTATAAGCATGGACACTTCAATTTTGAACTCGTGGGACATGTTGATAGGCATTTTGGACACCGATACTTCCTGGACTGTCATCAGACATGCATAGGACAGTTCTTAATTGTGTCTTCAATTATATAAATTTTTTAATGACACTTCTTAGACGCTTTTTTCACACATTTTTTGCATTATTCACACTTTATTGTTCATAATACATGTTTAAGATATTTATTTACTTTGATTTAATATTCAAGTACCTTTAGGTGGCAAATGCCATCAAAATACTGACTTTTGTAAAACTATGATATATGTCCTCATATCGGAAATGAGATACAGAGCTATGTAATAATTGTATTGGATGCATAGAGTTGGCTGTGCAAGCATGTATATATGCATTATCTCATTATTGTATATATGTGTGTGTATATAGGATTACTGTATATGAGCCGCCAGCTCAGGTAAATTGCATGAGTCAATGGTAAAAAAGTAATGGTTCTATTAGTTTTTTCAAATTTTTTTAGGATCATGATCTCTAGCTCTTTAACTTCTTCATAATCAAATTTGATGTGTTTTAAAGTTTATTTACCTTTTCATTAAGTGGATACAAATGTTGTATTCACCAAAAACCATTAATTTTGTATCTACTTGATAGATGACCAAATCAAAACTAAAACCCAATAAATTGGGTATGAGTGAAGCCCGGGGAGTCGAGATCATAATTTAAAAGAAAATTAATTTTTTTTATTAGAGACAGTAGAAATAGAGTGCAACTCAGGTAACTTATATATATATATATATATATATATATATATTCCATAATTTCAATGTGCCATATCGCAGTGTCTCATTTCCTATGTTAAGGGATTTTTATGAGTAACATGTTCATGTCTCATGTCCATGTTAAATTTTCTTAGATTTTAACTCATGTGAGCCAAGTGGATTCTGGAAAGTGCTAGCTCGAATTCATCTAGTTAAAGGAATGTCTTCCTTGACATCCTTTGTAGAGTTCATAAAAGTTTGAAATATCAGTTCAGGTTGCAGTTCACATTTATTGGTATTAGTATCAAGAGTTTTAGGAATTTGGAAGCATAATTATCGGCATTTTTGGATCAAATTGGCATGTCTTTAGCTCGATACAGTATGGCCATTACAAATTGGTACCAACCTATACTTCAAACCATGATCAATAAGACTGATTCCAATAGTTTCTTGCTAGTTTATAGAGGAAGTGGCTTTCTTTGTCACACCATTACGGCTCAACATAAACCATTTGTATAGAAGAGCAGAGAAACGATTATGGTGTTAGAGGTTTAAAAATTTAACCATGTCCAATACCTACATTTCTTACTGGCAGAAGTCATCCTTGTTCTGAATTTTTTTTTTCCATCTCATATGGATTGCAATTTCTCAAAGAATCATTGCTATCATCAATTTATCTTCAAATATTTTTCCTAATTATCCTAATTACTATGGTCTCAACAATCTTCTTCTTACTCTTCCAAGCGTTTGCCATTATCTTGCTAGCTATGAATCTACTACTCATCCTTTCCCAGCAAAGTAGTATCTGCCGTCAAGCATGTTTCAAACCTTATTGTCACAGTTACACAATCATTTCCTATCAGAACAGTGGGAGCTTCAGTATGGAAATCACTCCAGAAAGCTTCAAAAAAGAATTGAGAGTTGAGACCCTCGGCCTTCTAGATGACCTTGTGATGGAGACAAATAAAGGCTCAGGTTTGCCCAGATTTGGCTAAGATTTGATTAGATTCTATTATGATTTCAATTTCAGATTTGATTTTATTTTGTTTAGACTAGATTTAATTTTGTGTACATGTGGAGCATGTAGGATTTTCTATATATCTATGTAATGTTGTTTTAAAATAATAAAGAGTGTAATGTTTTGAAATTATTGAAAATATGTAATTTGCTTCTTTTCAAGTCTTTATTCGAGTGATTCGTGTGAGAGGGGCATGACTCGCTTGGGTGTGAGACACAAACCTTATTTACTTATATCAAATCCCTAATTTCATTTCCAAATCCCTAATTTTATCCTCAAATCTCCACGACAAGCCCTTATTTTTTTCTTTCTTGCGTCAAATAGGATAATAGAGCCAGGTTGATGTTAAAGATTGGATATTTCCTAGACTTTATGTGTTAATTTTTAGAGTCTATGGATTCATATTCTTTGGCAAATATATCAATGTTGATGCTAATTTCAAACTCCACTATAAGTGGAGTTTGATATATATGATACAGTCCCATATTTTCGTGGTTACTATGATCGTCATTGTTGTGAAAATTGGGAGAGCTATCAAGAATAATTCTTCTTCTTTGATTCAGAACAAGAATGTTATTATGCTCAATTGAAGTTGGTTTGAGAAACTTCTGCTTGGTATATTAGTAATTATAAATCTCGTCTAAGTTGGAATTTGTTGCAACTTTTCTGTGTATGTTATGCTCCACATTTTTTCCTCAATTTTTCACTAAGTTATTTTTGGTAAACTATAGTGTTCTAAATGTGAAGGCTACAGACACTCCAGACACTCTACTCACCGGTGTTTTTCTATCAAGTATTATGCTTACAGAGAATTTCAGAACTCTAACTATCAGTACCTCACAAATTGTCCAGATACTGACATGCTCGGATACTGACATGCTCGCCTCTGAGAGTTTAGATGATGTTATATTTGAGACCGAATCCATTACTGAGCTTGTCATAGATTTAGAAGTTGACGATCTGTTTTTTCTGCTAGAGCCAACCATAGAAATACTCAATAGCTGTCCTTGAGGAGTAACTGAGACTTAGCACACATTTAGTCTCACTTGTTATCTACTGCTTAAATACCGTGAGAAAATATGACAACAAATGGTGCTACGTACAGATTCTTATACTTTGATTATAGAAATATACAGCGAAATGCAGGAATTCTTAGCTGAAATTCATATTTTCCTTACCTCTCCAGCTCCCATTTCAAGTCCTTTTTTTGCTACAACAACATATTTCAACCTCTCTCCCACTCTTCCACTACCATCCCTACCATCACCATGGAAACGTATGGTAGCCACGTGGTTACCGACTAGTTCATTTTTGTACTTAATTCTATGGAAAGATTTGCCAGATTTCGAGGAGATTGACTAGCCTTCTCCGGATTTGTACTATTGTTACTATTGCAGCCATTTACCAAGTGGTGAATATTTTCAAGTCCTGGGGAATTGATGGTGATAAATAAAGGCCAAGATTTGCCCAAATTGGGCGATGATTTAATTAGATTTTATTAGAATTTCAATTATAGATTTGATTAGATTTGGTTTTCTTTTGTTTATATTTGATTTGATTTTGTTTACATATGGTGCATGTAGGGTTTTCTATATATTTCTCTGAAATCTTGTTTTAAAATAATGAAGAGTTCATGTTTTGAGATTATTGGAATTTGGAAGTATGTGTATGCTTCTTTCAAAATCTTTTCTCGAGTGATTCTTGTGAGATTGATCGTGTGACTCGTCTGGTTGTGAGATCAAAACCTTATTCATTTGTATCAAATCTCTAGTTTCATCCCTAAATATTCCCCACAAATCCTAATTTTCGTGCTGTCCTGCGTCACCTGACCAATTTTCTCTTGGAATACACACTTATTAGTTTAAGGGCATATGTGCACTCTCTTTTAGTCTCCTTTTACATCTCATTTCTCTTTCAAAGGCCTTTCCTTTTTAAACTAATGTCTTGTTACAATGTTTGTGATTGGACTAGCACTTGAATTACGAACGTAGCTTTATGCTTCAGTGATTGCCTTCGGACTTCCTTAAATGTTCTTTTGATCGCGATAATATAGATCATAGATGTGTATCATCATCTAACAGGAACAAAATCTAATCACTCAACTTTCTGTCCTGCCTAGTGAGAATTGTTGTAGCTATAACATAGATAGGCCATAAGAACGACCATTTGATAAGTATCAAGGTTAGTAAAAGAAAATATAGTTCTCTTGTGCAGTTTCCTCTGCAGTTACTTAATGCCAAGTACTAGGTTAATAGCTAATTATGGAAAAAATGAAGAAGTTTATGATGCTTAGTGTGACAGAGATTATATTGGATATGAATAATGTAGGAAGTTGTGTAACAAGGGTGCAATGCAATGAGTAGACTGCCTTATAATATATAGTTGATGGATTGAAGTGTTTCATATGTATTGATAAGGGTACCTTGGAACAATTATATGCCTTTGTGTTGAGAGGAAATATTCCATTAACATGGAAAGACATCAAGCTCTGAAATATATGCAACCTAAATCAGTGAATCCCTTTACCTATATGGATTTGAACTATCAAGTAAAGGGTTTCTTGTTTATGACCGAGTTGATGCTTAGTGGCTACTGAGATTAATACGGCAATAATTCTTCTTGTTCCATAACTGCACTACTCGACAAGACGACGACGACAACAACAACAACAACAACAACTAAGCCTTTTATACCAAGTACTTGGGGTAAGCTACGTGAACCAAAAGAGAATCACGCCGGATCGATCACATTGATAGTAGGGAATGCCCCGATGAAATTCAATTTTTGGCTCATATCATAATAAGTGATAATGTTTAACGCTGGCTATAGGCCTACCACAACCCTCCTCCTTTATCTTGGTTTGAAACAGATAGTGAAAGGATAAAACTTTAAGCACAATACTGGCGGAGTTACTACTTGACAAGATATAAATCAATATTTAATAGCTTCCTGAATTCAGTTTCTTAAAACTATTGGCTAGGGTATTTTTGTACTAAAGAAGTTCGTCATAGTTGTCATCATGTTGCTGATGTTCAGAGCGACAAATTTCTGATTAATGCTTGTTTCGTGAATTCTATTAATGCAAGACTTTATACTAAACTTTTGTTTGTTGTATGTAAGTTTCTCTTTGTTGGATCTAATTTGCCTAATTTCAATATCTGAAGCTGGTTTCTAATTTTTCAGGCTGCATTATGTTCCATAAGGATTGTAAGAAAAGTTCCAGACTTGGCAGAGAACTTTATGAATCTTGCTGCTGGTTTACTGAAGGAGAAACATCATGGAGTTCTTATATCTGGTGTCCAGCTTTGCACAGATATATGCAAAGTCAGTACGGAGGCCCTAGACTATCTAAGGAAGGTACTGTACATATTGTGTAAATCACTTGTCTATTCCTATTCATTTTTTTGAAACTTGTTGTTGGGTTAGTGGCCTTCAACACTTCATTATCACCATTTCTTAAAACCTAGCATTGAATGTCTTGTTTATAATTTAGTTTTGTGTTGTTTTGACAGATAAGAACTCCACATCTGTTCTTTGTGGGTTGATTATACTCTTTTCCCCCTTCTTTATTTTGCATGGCTTCAATAGTTGCTTGAGATTTGATGAACATTAGTTTTTTGATCCTGGCTAATCTTTTATTTTAATATAGTTCTTAACATGCCCTTGTCTTTATGCTCTCTAAAGTATTTTGTGAAAGTCTAGCTCTGAGCAGTATCTATAGTTTTTTTTCCTTTGAATTTTAATTTATGGCATGGAATAATTTTTCACCATGATTATAGAACTGCACAGAGGGTTTGGTTCGGATACTGAAGGATGTTTCAAATAGTCCATATGCACCCGAGTATGACATTTCTGGGATCACGGACCCATTTCTACATATTCGAGTGCTTAAGCTCATGAGGATGTTGGGCCAAGGAGATGGAGATTCTAGTGAATATATGAATGATATTCTTGCACAGGTCAGCTTCTCTATATTCTGCTTTTGTTATTGTCAGTCCTTTTTTTTCCCTTTTGATTAAATGACTGGGTAAATAATTTTGACTCCTTAATCTTTTATGAATAGCTCTGATATTATCAAGATAAAACTATATGGTTAAGAAATTTCATATTTTAGGCAATTATTTCACTTTTGTTCTCCACATCAAGTTTTCAGATATATCTTCTATAATCAAGATATTGTCAAGATAAAACTATATAATGAAGAATGTTCCTAATTTTTTGCATCCCTTGTTCAATAGCTTCTTGTTTACCACTCTTCATGGAAAATGCATAAAACCTGATTTTCACATGGATTCTTTCTTGTTTTCTGTATAGTAAAAAATTTGCTAGCCAAAAGAATTGCAAGACAGAGAGATACTCTGATATACAGCATTCTTAATGGCAAGGCTCTAGTAGTTTATTCAAATGAGATTGACCATGCTTTTCTCAGAATACTTAATGCTGAGAGTAAGTTTCTCAAACTTTTTTTATTTTAAACAAAACCAAGCGAGCGAAGATTTTATACCTATATTTGTTGCTGGTTTAAGAGTTGGGTTTTTTACTTACTCTTACTACCACCAAGTCAGCTATACTTGACCTCACAAGTTTTTAGAACGAAACTATATTAACTTTGTGCCCACAATTGAGGCAACAATTGCTGTACTGTCAATTGATCATTATATGATTACAAGGGCTATATAGATTGTGAGATATGTTGTAAAAAGTGATCTAATTTCAAGCGATTTAATTTTAGGTGCATGCATCTGCACCTGTTAGAGACCGAAACTACAAATGCAGTTTTTATTGGAAGGAATTATTGCCTGGTAGTTTAAAAGAAATGTAAGAAACAGATATTTACTAATTACTACACAAGCACTGTTTGAATTTTTAATAGGTAAACAGTCGCACTCATTTCACAAGAAGAGTTGATCAATAGTTGGTGAAATAGATTAGATTACTTAGTAGCAAGGTTTTTAATCGTGGAATCAGTATTGAGATTGGCCAATGGTATATGGTTCTAGAAATTGGCAGTATTGAATATGTCATGTCGGTAATGTTAGAAAATTGATCATATATTGGCCATGTGGCATTGTTACTTCAGATATTATAGGGTCTACATCATAACGGACACTTGAAATTCTAATTCGATAGTCGTTATATGTATAGAATCGGCCAATATTTAAAACCTTGCTTAATAGTGTTAAACTGAATGCATAGCTTTCATATGTAAATTGAACTTGAATAACATCAGGCATCCAGCTCAAGTTTTTATAGATTGAAGGGGTTAGGGCTGAATGTGTATGTAGAAGCCATTTCCACTGAATTTTTGTCGAACATAGAGAAGGCATTCTTTTTGAAAACAATATTGATAACTTGAAGGTCGTGCACTCAGTGTAGTTTAACAACATGGTTCTTATGTTCAGCTTACATCACCTTGTGATGTTTCTCGAGTGTATGGTACTCTGCAATGGCTATTGTTAGGCCTATTTGGTGATTATATTGGCTCATGTTCTGTTTCGAATAGAGATTTAAAAAGTGGTCTCGATGGTTGTCTAGGTGGAGTTCATGGGCCGTGGTGCCTAGGGCTTAAACACCAAATTTTCGCTGCTTCCCTTTCGTGCCTATTGCCTGCCCTCCAGAAAATGAAAAGAGATTTACTTGTGTCCCCACAGCTTCTTCGATGTCTCCTGCAGCTTTCAGAGCACTCCATTACTGCTCCTCCTTTGTCAAGAGTGGGATTCACTTCCTTGAAGTTTTAACTTACTGTTAAGTGGGTTAGGTTCAATGAGCTAACCGTCTTATATGGTGTGGGTTGGATTCATACTCACTTATTTAAGTTAATCCTATAAACAAAAGGGTTGGAATCTGACCCAAATCATATAAGAGGGTTAGGGGATCATTCTGTAACCGACTTGGTCACCTCTCTCGACACAGAGAAGGTGCAGGTAGGGCAGGGCTAGGCAGATATTCTGGGGAGAAGGCCTCCCATGACTACACAAGAGACACTGGCGTATTCTCTGGGGGCACATGTATGCCTTCAATTTTTAATTATCTTTTATTTGTAGAAAGGAGAAGACCTCTTCCACCTAGGCGGCTGGGTCAAGTGCTCGGAAGTGTCCAATGCCTCTCTTTCACGTTATTTCTTAAGATTTGATTCTAGTGAGATAATTGATGGATTTTTGATTCATGCCATCCAGGTAAACAACTTCTGTATCCATGGGGAATCACTTGTGAGATGTAACCTTCATTATTTGGATGATTGGATCCAGTTGAGAGTTGGCTGGTCAATCATATTTGTTCCTGCCTGAAAAGATTTATACAATCTAGGTAACTTGCAGACAATTCATGATTCTCAATCTTTTTCTAGCGGATCTCCCTGAGCTGCTCCAGAATAGTGAAGCATCTTACAATTCAAAACATTTTAGGTTGTTCTTAAACCAGTGACAATATCTGTACCTATAGCACTAATTTTATTATTTCTCTTTGTAAGATCAGTTGATATTTTGGGACAGATCACCTGGGGATGTTTGATTTCCAACGTGCGTACTCCAAAGTAGATTAAAAGAATGTTGAATTCCTCTTCTTCTCATTGGCACCTTTTCTCCATCTTCTTAGAATAGACTCACAGAAGTGTTTTCCGTTTAAGATATGAACCTCACTTACAGTCAAAGTTCCTTCCATGAAGTTTATGATACTATATATTAGAATGTTCTTTTGGCAAAGGGCTCTTTTTTTTTTTTTTTTTTTTTTTTGGGGGGGGGGGGGGGGGGGGGTAGGCTTGCATTTCACTCTTTAGAAGTTTAGAAAGGTACAGTCTGTAAACTACAATTGGGAATGTGATTTTATCTGACTGTTTGGCTTTTAGGTTTGTATAATTTCCTCGGGCAAGCTATATCGTTGTACCTTCCTTTACTTGGTGTTCTTAGTTACATGAGTTGATATTACCAAGTTATTTATCCATCAAGTGGCCTGACGTTTCTGTTCATGTCCTTCCTTTACTTGTATTTGCTTTGGCTAGGAACTGGGACCAATTCACTTAGGTTGTATGTCAGGTTAACAACCCCTTGTAAGTACTCAGTTAATTTTTGTTGTGGAGCTTTTCTCGACTTCAGTCTTGTTCCGTAGAAACCCTGTTACAATGGTAAAAGGCTCTTCAATGATCACGATGATAGTCTCAGAAATTTTTGTCTGTTTGAAAAAAGTAGCTCGAGAAGCAAAATCAACCTCTTATTCTGCAAAGTACTTGTAAGTTTAAATCATACTTCATCTTTATGAATTGTCATTCATGTAATGAGCGTATGAGGATAAATCAAGGAATATTTATCTTATTATTCTTGTACTTAATGCTTAGATAAACATCATGTGATGTTTTTGTCTTACTATATTGTTCGTTATAGCAACTAGTTACTATTATGTTTTTGAATCCTTATGCACCATCTATCTATCAGTATTCTTATGAAACATTGCTGCTCTGTAAATCATTGTTTTTTTAATGACAGCCAATCATGGATTATAATTTGAGCCATTTTTTTTCCTTATATTTAGTTATAAAACTATCATAAGCTAATTGTCTTTGGAGTCTGTCAACATTATGCCTAACCTACTTGAGCTCTCTCTAATATTTGCTGTCAGGTTGCTACAAAGACAGAGTCAAACAAAATTGCTGGAAATGCAATCCTTTATGAATGCGTTGAGACAATAATGGGTATTGAAGCTACCAGTGGACTGAGGGTGCTGGCGATCAATATCTTGGGGAGATTTTTGTCAAACCGGGACAATAATATCAGGTTATTTTTTTCCAAATTTTTTAATTAAAAGTATTTATATTTGTGTTCCCAGTCTTTGGAGATCTGAACTTCGCTCAGATTTCTGCCCTATTTTACAGTGGAAATAAATTTTTTAATTTTTAATTGAAATTATTTAGTTGAAAAATATTGATGGCCAGGGTTTTTTTTTTTTTTTGCTGCAATTAAAAGTTGCCCTATTGCATCATGCGTATTGAGTATTCCTCTCTAATTGTCAGGATTTGTGCTTCAAGTCGCATGCCTAACTTTCTTACTCTCTTGAGAGCTTATGCCCCTAAATATTCTACATTTTCTATACAGACAATGAAAGGAGATACTTCCATAATACTTCAATCAAGATTGTAGGCCTGCTTTCCTTGTAGGCGCCCTAATGGGAGAAAATAAAGCTTGTGTGGCAAGCTTTTCGATTGAATGCAGTAGAACTCTAGCATTACCCTTTGATCTTTTTCCTTGTGATTATTGGTGGTTCTCTCTATTTCATTCTTGAGCACAATAGTATTGTTCGTTCTTGTTTTAGCAACAGCACAAAAAAAATTTGTGATTATCATATGAATTTTTTTTGCCCTTTGAAATTGTACGCTTACATTCTCCATGGCCCTCGGAGAGATGATATGAGATATTCCATGAAAAATTTCCTTATCCTTGGTAATTCATTCATTTATATATATGAAGTTTAAGATAATTATCTCTCGTTACTCCAGATATGTTGCGCTCAACATGCTAATGAAGGCTGTTGCAGTTGATTCTCAAGCAGTGCAGCGTCATAGAGTGACTATTCTAGAGTGTGTTAAGGTACTGGGCTTTCTGATTACATATTTATGATAGATAGGTGAAAATGTGATGTTTGTGTTACTGTATTGGCTCCACATATATGTATATTCCCAAGAAAGGAATTCTAAAGGTGTTTGTATTGTTCAACATATTAGAATATTCCCAAGTAGGGAATCTGAAGAATTATTGCCTTTTCTTTTTGTGTTTTTAGCTTAGCAACATATTTTCTAAATAGGATAGGAGCTTTCTTGTTCCCTTTTTTTGTTTGTTTGCTTTTCAATTGCTAGACATCTTACAATACAAATCCAAGATGGATACGACTCGTTGCATGCATGTGGGCATCTTGTACACTTTTCTAAAGAAGAATTTTGGCCCCAGAAAGTCAAATTTGCATGTGATTATTTATTTTACTGGATGCATTTTCTTTTGCAAATTATCGTTTGATTATGCACACAATCTTTCTACAGAGTCAAACTTTGCATTTGTAAGAATTAGAACCTTGAGCTGACGGGCTTAGACACATTAACCTTCAGCCTGGACGGGCTCTGAGGCATTGGCTCTTGTTAAGCGATTGCATCTGAGTTTCAGTCTGCTAACATATGATGTTGTTGGTGTTGTTGGGTCCTTCTCTTTATTTGACTAGTTGACATCAGAAGCATTGCACAAAGGAATTCTATGGTGAAAATAGATACTCTTCTATTTATTATGCTCTGTTTTATGCTTTAAATATGGAAATAAGGAGGGAGGAAATAATGTCCATCTAAAGTATGAACAATATATATTAATTTGTTAGAAATATTAACTATATCATGGTGTTGAAAACTAATGTAAACATCTTCTTTTATTTGGACAAAGAAATAATCTAGAACAAGCTTTTTAAGCTGTCGGCTTCCTTGCCTTGGAAACAAACAAACTACTTCGAATAGTTTCCAAATGGAGATGTCTGGCTTGGTAGTATTACATTTCCTCATACCTCCGCAAATGGAATACGGTTCATTGCTTATCTTCAACTTGTCTTAACTTGTATAAAGGCATCCGACTTGCCCTCTGTTATCTATACCTAATGAAGGAGGTAATTTTAGTATTTAAACTGCAAAGTTTAATCTGTTCCCCCTAATTCTCTTGGAAACATGCTATCGGTGGTTTTTTTGCTTTATGCCCTACAATGATCTTGCTTCAAAACTCAGGAAACTTTAACAATTACCTGTACAGTTAACGACTGATATATATATATATATATATATATATATATATATATATATATATATATATATATATAAAAGTTAGTCGACTACGTGACTCAGCGGCGAAAAAATAATGATGTCATTATGTTAATTTTTTTTTAGAATTATGATCTCTATTTCCTTAACTTCTTTATGATCAAATTTCATGGGTTTTGACGTGTATTTTCCCTATCACAAGTGGATACAAATATTGTATTCATTGAAAATGCTTAATTTTGTATCTATTTGATGGAATACCAAATCAAAGCTAAAACGGAAGAAATTAGGTATGAGTGAACTCTAGGGGATCGAGATTATAATCCAAAAGAAAGTTTTAAGAAATAAATATTAGAGATAGTGGAAATGGATTGTATCTCAGATAACTTACATGAGGCAGCGGCTTATTTCCATTATTCTTATACACACACACACACACATATACATAAATAGATACATATACACACACACACACATATATAACTCTGCCAGTGCTGTGCTTAAACATTTATCCTTTCACTGCCTGTCCCAAGTTAGAATAAAGGAGGGTTGTGGTAGATCGGTGATAGCCAGCGTAAAACATTGTCATATATTATGACATGAGCCAAAATATGAATTCATTGGGGGCGTTCTTTACTGAGCGACATGCTACATCGAAGCCCGGATTTAGTGAAAAATGTGTGAGGATTGTTAGGTCGTCGCCCAGAAGCAACGCGCCATGTCGGTACCCGGATGTGGTGTCAAATGTAAGAGAGTTACCACATCTTAATGAGCGGGTGGGGACAAAGAAATTAGCTCATGAACATAAGATTCAGTTGGTATCATGAAACATAGGTTCTCTTATAGGTAGATTAGTAGAGTTAGTTGATGTTTTGATTAGAAAGAGGGTTAATATTTTGTGCGTGCAGGAGATAAAGTGGGTAGGTGAGAAAGCTAAAGTCATAGAGTTTTGGGGTTATAAATTTTGGTATACAAATAGAGATAGAAATCATAATGGGGTAGGTGTAATTATAGATAAACAGTTACTTAGGGATGTAGTGGATGTTAGGAGGAAGGGTGATAAAATTTTATTAGTTAAACTTATTTTAAATAGAGAGATTTTTAATGTCATTAGTGTTTATGCACTACAAGTAGGACTTGATGAATGTAGTAAATATCAATTTTGGGAGAATTTAGATGAGATAGTATAAAGAATACCCGTTAGAGAAAAACTATTTATTAGTGAATGGTGATGATCTCAATGGATATTTAGGAACTAGTCGTAATGAGTTTGATGTGTACGTGGAGGATTTGGTTTTGATAAAAGAAATGAAGCGGGTAACTTAATTTTAGATTTTGTTTTGTCTTATGATTTGATTTTAGTCAATACTTGGTTTAAAAAGAGAGTTTCACATTTGATTACTTTTAAAAGTGGATCGAGTGCGAGCCAAATATATTTCTTTTTAACTAGGCGGGTAGATAGAGTTAGTTGCATCGATTGTGAGGTAGTGCCAGGTGAGAGTGTAGTTATCCAACATAGACTCTTAGTTTTAAATATTCAGATTAGAAAGAGATTTAAAAAGATTAAGTATAAATTAGATCTTAAAATTAAGTAATGGGAATAAGAAAATAATTAAAAAGTTTTTGTAGATAGAGTAGTATAAGAAGCAGATTGGAGGGACCGTAATGATTCTAATGAAATATGGAACAAAATGGCTCGCTGCATTAACAATGTAGTTAAAAATATATTTGGTGAGTTGAGGGGTGGTGCTCCACCATATAACATCATGGTAGAATAAAGAGGTAAAAAATACTATTAAGATCAAGCGGATTTTTTATAGAGATTTGAAGAAAAATAATAATAATGATTGAATAAGCTTTGAGAGGTATAAACTAGCAAGGAGGCTAAGAAAGCTGTTCGGGATGCAAAAACTAAATTATATAAATAAGTGTATGAGAAGTTAGATAATAAAGAGGCAAAAAAGTATATATATAGAGTTGCTCGAATAAGAGAGAAAGTCTAGAGACTTGTGTACTGTAAAGTGTATTAAAGATGATGATCAGAAGGTTCTAGTTCGAGACAAAAAGATTAAAGAAATATAGAAAAATTATTTTGATACATTATATAATGGTAGTTTTACTCAAAATTTGGGAGATCTTACTATGTAGTGTGAGGATATGAATCGTAGATTTATGCACAGAATTAAAGAATCTGAAGTAAAAGAGGTTGTGAAGATGATGAATTCAAGAAAAGTTGTTGGTCCAGATGAGATTCCTATAGGAGGTATGGAGATACTTAAGAGAGATTGGTGTGAGGTGACTGATAGATCTTTTTAATAAGATTTGGTAAAACAAGAAAATGCCAAATGAATGGAAGAAGAGTACAATAGTTAGTACCTTTGTATAAAAACAAGGGTGACATTTGGAGTTGTTCTAATTATTGTAAAATAAAACTCATGTGTCACACTATGAAACTTTGAGAAATGGTAATTGAACATAGATTGATACAAACTGTTAAAATAGTGGAGAACCAATTTGGATTTATATCGGGGCGATTGACGACAGAAACTATTCAGTTGCTTCATCAACTTATAGAGCGATTCCGAGAGAGAAATAGAGATTTGTATATGGTATTTATTGACCTGGAGAAAGCCTATGATAAGGTACCACGAGAGGTACTTTGGTGAACATTGATGAAAAAAAGAGTTCTTATCAAGTATATTGATATAATTAAGGACATGTATGATGAAGTAGTGGCTAATGTTAGAATATGTGGTGGTTTAACAAGTTATTTTTCTATTACAATTGGATTGCATTAAGGATCTGTATTGAGTCCGTTCTTATTTGCTATAGTGATGGATGGACTTACTAGAGGTATTTAGGATGAGATACCTTGGTGTATACTATTTGCTGATGATATTGTCTTAGTTGATGAGACAAGAGCAGGGGGTGAATGCCAAGTTAGAGTTATGGAGTCACACATTAGAATCTAGAGGTTTTAAATTGAATAGGTCTAAAATAAAGTATATGGAGTGTAAATTTGATGCGCATGCTCCGCTAGATATGCGGCAATACTAGGAGAGATAAAGTAAGAAATGAAGATATTCGTACTAAAGTAGGTGTAGTTTCCATCGATGAGAAGATGCGAGAAAATCGCTTACGATGGTTTGGTTATGTACAACGTAGGCCTAAAAATGCACCAGTTCGACGAGAGGAGTTTATCAATGTAGGTGTGTGTGTGCGCGCGTGCGTGTGTATATATATATATATATATATATAAATGTATGTATGTATATGCATGTATGTATATGAATGTATATACAAATGTATGTGTGTGTGTGTATATATATGTATGTGTGTGTGTATATATACAACAATAACAACAACTAAGCCTTTTATCCCAAGTACTTGGAGTCCTAAAAATGCACCAGTTCGACGAGAGGAGTTTATCAATGTAGGACAAGTTAAAAGAACGAAAGCAAGACCGAATAAAATATGGATGGAGGTGATACGAAAAGATATGGGTTCTAGAGGTCTAAATGAGGAGATATTACTTGATAGAAATGAATGGAGAAGGACTATCAACGTGATCGATCCGGCGTGATTCTTTTTTGGTTCATGTAGCCTACTCCAAGTACTTGGGATAAAAGGCTTAGTTGTTGTTGTTGTATACACACACACACACAAACACACACACACGTACATTTGTATATACATTCATATACATACATGCTTATACATAAATGCATGCATACATATATATATATACACACATATATACACACAAACACACACGTGCACACACACACACACATACATACATACATACATATGTACACACACACATATATGTTTATTTATTTGTACACACACACATATGTACATATATACATACATACATATTTACATATATTCAAATATATTGTAATTGGTTCTCTCTCCAAGCATGTATCTAATTGTATAGAATTCTACATCTCCTTTTGATTAGTATTCTTTCCCTTATGAATATCTTTTCTGTACCGTATCCAAACCCTTACCTGCTGAAACAAATCCAATCCTGTCTGATTTTATGAGCTAAAGAAAGGTACTCCCTTCCTGTTATGGTCATTCCTAATAACGAATACAACTATGTGGAATATTTGCAATTGGCAAAGATATCCTAGGAAATGGTTTCTTTTCACCTGTGAAAGTACCGGCAGGACACGGATAAGACATGGACACAACAAATCCTTAACAATTACCTATACAATTAACGACTATAAAATATATATATATGGTTAATTGTAATTGTTTCTATCTCCAAGCGTGTATCTAACCTTATGGAATTCTAAATCTCCTTCTGACTTGTTTATTCTCTCCCTTATAAATATCTTTTCTGAACCATATCCAAACCTCACTAGCGGAAACAAATCCAATCTTATCTGTTTTTTTCTTCATGAGCTAAAGAAAAGTATTGCTTACCCGTTACGGTCATCCCTAACAAAGAACCCCGGTTGTCTGGAATATTTGCAATTAACAAAAGTCTCTTGGAAAGTGATTCTTTTCACTTATGAAGTACTTATGCAGGATACGGATGAGACATGGACACGGTAAATCCTTAACAAGTAGGATATAGTGAATACATTCACATAACTATATTTGTGTTTATGCATGTTTCTGAGTATAATATGCATCAAAACCCATAATAATTAGGCATTTTTTGATGGAAGTATATTTGAAGCGGAAAGAAAATAAAAGAAAGAAAATCTTTATTGTTGAAACCAGAGATTATATGAAGTCACTAAATAAAAAGAAATAAATAAGAAAGTTCATTCCAATGCCATGCATTATATAGCATATGAAGCCTCTCATGTTTTTGCGAGGCGTATAGGTTATATTATTATCAGTGTGAGCGATGAGGCGTGATTCTGTTTTGGTTCATGTAGCCTATCCCAAGTACTTGGGATAAAAGGCCTTGTTGTTGTTGTTGTTGTTGTTGTTTAGGTTATATTAACATATTATCTGTTTTACGCCAAAAGCTACTTTTCTATGTTTTTTTTAAAGCAATGGATGACTCCATAACGTCTGGCATGGAATCTTTACATCTTTCTTAACACATGCATGGTTCCCACATGCAAGCTTTTGATTTTTTAAAATCCAACACAGTTCAGGGAGTGAGTGTTGGGCAATTGTCATGCAAGTTTTGGTGTCCAACATGTGTATGACACAGGCACAACGGTCACTATGAGCTATGCTTATTGCCTGCCAGTTTAATTGTCATCCCTAGAAGGCAACTAGAGAAGGCTGACTTAAAGTCTTCTAATTCAAATTTTATGCTAACCTTTAGTCAGTTATACAGATTAAATGGAGCAGATCGTGCCATTTTTTTTCAGGAGCACTAATATTTATCACGCCTCTCCCCATGTATCATTAAACTACAATCTATTGCTTCTTTTCAGAAGATTCCTCCTTGTGGGATGAGAAAAATAGATTCTGAAGGTTGGCTTAGCTAGAAACCTATACAAACCAATTTACACTTCAGTTTTTGTTAAAAATCATCACCACATAGCTTTGTGTGGTGGTCGTTATAGCCATTATGGAGTCTCTCTTTGTTTGGTTAAAGCCTAGGTCATCTGTAAAATGCTTGCAGCTGGATAGGAAAGAAGAAACTAGAGCCTAAGTGTTCCTTGTGCTCCATTTGTCATGTAATTCATGTTTGTAAGCAATTCCACCACTACAATTTTATTTTAAGTTTAGTCTTCAGCTATTTCTTTTTCATGTTGTGGAAGTGTGTGTGTGTGTGTGTGTGTGTGTGTGTGTATTAAAATATCATCACCATGTACTGCAATAATGTATTAGAATTATGACCTTTTTAGACATCATATTTTTTTGTTATATTTTCACCTTAGTTTTGTTCACGGGTTTTCAATTCCAACGTACATGCGTTTTTTCATTATGTTCATGTAACTTTATTGCAAAATAGTTGGAGATGTCTAACTGGGTATAATTGCTTTTTCTGATCGACTGTTGTTCTCTTTTTTTTGAATTGTGATGCACCCTCACTCCCTCAGTCCCTCACTATAACTAATTAAACTTTATGCTTCTTCCACATGCAATTTTCAGGACTCTGATGCATCAATACGGAGAAGAGCCCTTGAACTTGTTTTCCTTTTAGTTAACGATACAAACGTGAAGCAGTTGACAAAAGAACTTATTGACTATTTGGAAGTTAGCGATCAAGAGTTCAAACCAGAACTTAGTGCAAAAATCTGTTTGATAGTGGAAAAGTAAGTTGAAAATTTTCCTATATACTTCGTATTGTATCTTTATTTTCTAAAATAAGTCTACATCATGCCATACTTTACTGATTTAAACTATTGCTATTTCAGCCCAATATTTCTTATTGCAAATACTAGTATTTTACTTATTTAAACAAAATGTTTATTTATTTATTTTGTTATTTATTGCGTTTACATCATGCCATACTTGACTGATTTAAACTTTTGCTATTTCAGCCCATTATTTCTTATTGCAAATACTAGTATACTTATTTAAACAAAACATTTTTTTTTTTAATTTTTTTTGTTATTTATTGCAAATACTAGTGTTGCAATGTTTGGAGAAGGATCATCCATGTGATTTGATGTTACGTGATTCTCTTTTGGTTCATGTAGCCTCCCCAAGTACTTGGGGTCAAAGGCTTAATTATTGTTGTTGTTATATTGCAAATACGAGTATTTTCTGGGTGTAATTTACTTCTTCTGAGATGAGTCCTCTTGTATCCTTGGCAATGGATCATCCTGTCTTTAACTTTTTTATTAGAAATTAAGATAGCCTTTGAAAGTGGTTGGAGAAGGTTACTGATTTAGTAGATACAGACAAAGAAAACGTATTTTGATGAACATGGGGTCTTCTTGATATGTGTTCGAAGCCTGTTGCAGGCTACTCTGTTCTTGTGATAGTCCTTGTGATGCTCTATATGGAGGTAGTGGTGCCAAGAATAGAACAAACAATTAAGATTTTCATTTTATTTGGAGGATGCTCCTATTATCATAATTGTATTTCAGGGCATAAGCAAGTGGGTGCAAATTTATATAGATCAGTTTTTGCTAAAGAACATGATGGAATTTTCTAATTATGTACTAAGATGAATCTTTGTAGTGCTGAGTGGGGAAAAAAGATATTCATTGATGTAGAACATGTCAGCGAATTTGAGTGGTTACATCAGGTCCATTGGAAGTATGTGGGAAGGCCTGTGAAACCATCATGGTTCATTTCAGAATTTGATTGTGGACAATATTTAGGTAGGAGTTATCTACTTCGATTAGATTTGATTGGAGATATTGATTTCAATTTGATTATGATTTAGGTTTTGTATTCATCTTAGTATGGAATTGTGTTAGGATAATGGATGGTATCTTCTTTGCATTGAATTTCCCGTGAACAGAGCCACATGGAGCCAGAATATTTATAGTTTGATGAATGAGATTTGAGTATTTGTTTTGTTTGATTTATAATGTTCCATTGCTCTGTAATCTTCGCATGTTTCTCAATCCTTCTCTTTTTTTCCTGCTTCTAGCTCTCGTGTTTTCTTTTCAAGTTTCTCGCCTCCCCAAAAGTATTTTGCTTCAAGAGGCACTTCTGAACGTGTGGATGTGTTCTCTTTATCACTAGCCACCCAAGTGGTGTGAGAATAAACATGTGAAAAAGCAATGAGAAAATGAGAAAGATGAGCTATCCTTGGAGAGTATGTCTACCAAGGGTTAAAATTTCGGAATCGGTCGATAGTTGAAACCTTGATGTCTACACTATGGGTTATTGACAACTATTAAAATTGACTTTGTGTTGCCGCTGAGGCTTGAGTCAGTGATGCATTAGCGGTTGTGGACGATAGGAAATCGCAGATTCACTTGATTGAACTATACATCTGCACCTTGTTTCTAGTAATCATGCTTTCTTTTATGTTTGTCCTGCTTGTTTTTTTTACATAATCCAGATCAACTTGGTTTGCAAGAAATTGTATTTATAGGATGCTCAGATGGCTTTATAATTTACCTAAGGGGAAACTGTTGTCAACAAACTCTCATGTGTGGCAATATCAGACTTGTTTTTATCTTATACTCTACTGAGTTGTCTTATGGCCATAATTACCATTGGTCTTTTTCTTTTTCTTGTGTTTTTTTTTGCTGATATCTTTTACTTTCACCTTGATGATTCTCATGTCTGAACGCTTTTGTTTCTTTTGGTTGGATAGGTTTTCTCCTGAGAAGCTATGGTATATTGATCAAATGCTAAAGGTCCTATCTGAGGTAGGAGATGAGGAAGTTAATTTAAGGAGCCATTTCATATATTGAAAGACCATAAGTCCTATTAGTTTACTTTCTTTTTCATATGATTTGTCATAATGATTGAAATTTTGTTTTCATTAAGGTTATGTTGTGACAGAAGGCATAATTTACATGGTTCCTGCTAATGTACTGGTTTGTAGAATTCATGCTTGTTTTTAACCTACCTCAGTTGCAATATTCATTTACATCTTATGCCAAGAAACTATCTTTTTTTAGACCTTGATCATTTTAAAGTTCAAAGTTTTCTTTTGTATGGCAAGTACTTTGTCGGTAATTGGTTTTAAAAATGTTATACTTCTAGAATTCTGTTATTGAAAACACATCTCTGTGATGTGTGGAAACTACATCAAAGTGGTCATATTATGAGAATATAGCTGTACATATGCATCGAATGGCAGTTTGCATCATGGTTTCAACCTTAGGACATCATTTTCTCTATTTCATGTATGCTTCACTTTTTCATTCACCCTGTTAATAAAGCTCTTAAGCTGAGATCTACTCAAATTACAATTTATACGAAGATACTGGACCATCCAACCTAGGATGTTTATACTGGACAGTCAATTATGGAGTTTCTAATAAAATGTTTCCTATTGGTGGACACTTCTAATTATTTCCGCAATGTTTACTAGATGTCAATAACGTTACAGCTTTCTTAATATGGTTCGTGTTTATAATTGAATATTTTTGTTCTATGCAAACATATAATTGTTGGTGAAAATTTGACTCTTTCCTGCAATAGTTTGAGGTTACAGATGAAGCTTATGTTTTGTATTTATTTTACAAACTTCATAATATGCAGAAATATATGGTCATGTATCATTAATTGATTCAGCTACCATAGCATTTACAGTGTATGATATTTCAGGCTGGAAATTATATCAAGGATGACGTGTGGCATGCTCTTATAGTTGTGATAAGCAATGCACCAGATCTCCAAGGATATACCATCAGATCACTTTATCGGGCATTCCAGACATCGTCTGAACAGGTAATTGTTTTCCAGCAATCAGGTGAAGCTAGCAAAGCATGCCATTTTGCATTCTTTTCCTTAGCTATATTATCTTACACAATTTTGTAGGAGAGCTTAGTTCGAGTAGCTGTGTGGTGTATTGGTGAGTATGGTGAGATGCTGGTCAATAGTTCGGGAATGCTGGAAGGCGAGGAACCAATGACAGTGAGTGCATTCTTTACTATAGCTTATTTCAAAATTTGGCTAGAGAGTTTTTGAAATGGTCTTACAGTAGTGATTAATGGTCCTAAAATGTGTTTGGGCCTAAGCTATGAATTTTTTTAAACTTTCTTCTGATCGCTATGCTTCTGATAATATGGAAATTGGTGTTATAATGCTTTATTCTTTTGTCTTCATTATTTTAATACCACTTCAAATTACCATGTGTTTTTTCTTTTGAAAGAACTCGACTTATCAAAAACCTCGACTCTGTTTAGACGACTTGATGAGATGCTCAAACTTCTTTGAGTAAGAGCTTCTTTCTTGTTAGTGTTGGTTTTAATTGTCAACAGCAGAATTGGTACTATTGTTGTTTAATTCATCTAGATTCTTCTTTTTGAAGCACCCTGGTGATCAAGGGAAGAACTTCTGAATCCTGTACGTATATGACCAACTGCTTGTCTTACCTGCTTCCAGCCCACTCCATTCCTATAATTACATTGGAAACTTCACCTAACCACAAATTGGTGCGTCCGACAAGTTTCAGACAGGACACGCATGTCTGACGAGTCTCCGATACTTGCAAACGTTTAACTCTTTATTCATCTTAGTATTATGTACAAGATTAAGTATGTAATGCCACCGTTTTGACACTAAACTAAATTTTTTTGGTTTATTTGTTGGCTTCTTCCGTTTGTGAGTAACCTCCCAATACAATATTCTTATATTTAAAAATTGCACATAACACAGTTGTTTCTTTGGCTCGGATATTGGAGTTGCCAATGTCTCTAACTCCATGACAGAGTGTCTCATGCCTTCAATTATAAGTCACAACTTTATTATCATGTTAATTGGCAATGAGTTCACTACCTAATCTGATGGAGATCGGATAAGAATTTATTTGATATGAGAGGATTTTATTAGTTTTGAGATATGATAGGATTTGATTTAAATTTGATAGGATTTTATTTGATAGGATTCTATTAGGATTCTGTTAGGATTAGCTTTTTAGATTTTCCTATAAATAAATATTGTATGAAGTATTTTGGAGATGATGAATGAAATATGAAAATTTGAGAAAATTTTTGCGTGGATTTCGCATGAGTCAAAATCTCCTTGTGGATTTGTTGAGAGTGGGGGTGGATTCGCGTATCTTTTATGTTCTTTTCTAATTTTTCTATTTTTTTCCAAATTTCAAAACCCTAACCCTAATCAGATTCCATCCTGCGTTAAATTGGTATCAGAGCTCAAGATCGATCATCTCCATCTCCTCCCTTCCATTTTCACGTTCTTTTGATTTTATTTTTTAGTTTTCAATTTTTTTAAAAAGAGATTTGAGAGAGAGTAAAAAAATCAGAGCAAAAAAAGTGAGGAAAAAAAGAAATCAGAAAAATAAAAGGTGAAGAGAAAAAGAGAGAAAAGTTTATGAGAAACATGTCAGTGGAGGAAAAAAAAAATCCAATAGCAGCTAGCCCACCTTTTTCCTTCCACTCTGTCTTCTCCTTTTTCCTCCGATTTTTTCTCACCCTCAACTTTTCCTTCTTTATCTTCTCCACCTCGTCCTTCCTCTCCCTTCTCTCTCTCTCAACAACAGCAGCGGCAACATCCTCCAAATCTCAGCTCTGCCTCCTCTCCACCGAACAGTGACAACCGCCCTTTCCTCCGCCCTCCATCAGACTACCGCCCCCCTTCACCTCTCCATTGCGTCGTCAACACCATCTCAGTCAACCCCGATCATCTCCAACGCGTCGCTATTTTCACCATCTCCCTCACCTGATAGCGCGCACTCCATCTCAACAGCACAGATAAGAAATAAAGGATTTGAATTTGGTTTGAGTTATTGGATTTAATTTGGATTTGAGTTGGACCCATTTAATCAAACTTGCATCCAAAAGCAAAGAAGAATTGGTTTTAAACCTCAGACCCGATCCGCAGCTCCAGATCCAACTCAATTTCAAGTTGGGTTCAGTCATAACAGTGCACACCCATTAAGATAGAGGCAAACCCGTTAAGGATTTTCTTTTGATTCGGAGCCCGTTTCAACTCCGATTCGAGTGGTTTTCGAAGCAGTGATCTCCCAATCACTCCCGACATCTATTATCATTGTTTCAGGGCTTCTATACATAATTATCAGAGCTCATTTGAGGATAATCTCTTTAAAAACTTTATAGAATTTTACATTTGGATGTGAATTACTAATCCCTCCTGGTGATACTTGACTTGAACTGAATTTCAATTGTTAAATTCTTTGCAAATATTAGTGGTTCATGATAATTTGTTAACAGAATGGTTCATTACTTCTCTCTAGTAATCTCATAATTTTTTTTCTTTTTTTCCATCAAATTTAGATTTCATACTATTTACATTTAGCAATTAAGATATTTGGATATATTAATTTAGTGCATGTATTTAGTTTGTCTGAGATTTTGATTTTGCACTATCATCTGCATATTTGATTGATTTGTATTGCATGATCCATTCTAGATAGTAAACATATCCCGTTTTACAATGTGGTTTAGTCGTCATCTAGAGTCAAATAGGTCTTATTATATTTATGATCTGCGTGCTCCAAAAGAAATATTAGATGAAAAATTTGGATATAAAAATTTCGTATTTGATGGTTATTCTTCCACCCGTGACTTTATTGATTGGTTGGTGAATATGGAATACTACTTTGATTCTTATGAGATGTCTAGCAGACGTAAGTTAGAAGAAGATTAGTGGGACAAACTAAAGATTTTTGGATTTATGTAGAGATAGAACATGAGGAACGTTATAGGAATTCTATAAATTTGTGGGAAGAGATGAAAGGTATTTTTATAGAAGAGTATCTTCCTATGTATTATACAAATTGTCTCTTTGATAAATTACAAAAGAGATTCACTCTAAATGTTAGAATACAGTGCCCTAGTTGCGACGAATATGGACACTCTATCGCTCAATGTACTTCGATCATGTGTTCTAAGTGTCGCACATCTTTGCATTATGATTATGTATCCTCTCAAGAGTCAACACATGGATACCATGTCTACTAATCATGTTAACAATTCGGGAGTTATTTAGGTTTATGTTTCTGAGAAAAGTACTAATATTGTCATTGAACCACAATTATAATTTCCTATGTCTATTCTTTTTGCTAATACTGCCATTCCTTTTATGGTTAGTGATGATATTGTTAATAAGTTACAAGAGTCTAATACACATGCACTAACTGAGATTTATATTCCTACTAAGATTCATTCTATCACAAAGAATACTATGATGCTCAGAATATTTTAATAGAGTTTAGTGCACCCCCACATGAAACTATGTGTTCAATTTCGGAACCAATAATAGAGCAAGAGACTGAGAATGAAATAGTTGATACTAATATGATTTTTAGTAAGTCTTTGAGGATCCTTCCTAAGTTTTGGTAGGTTACTCCTAATATTGCATCTTCCAACGAGTCTTTGGAGTATAGTGATTTTATATCATTTGTTGTGATTGATGTATGTCGGAACCCATATATCATTTTTTATGAGTTGTACCATTTGAATTTGTTGCATTGTATTTGCCTATTATGCATGATGAGATATCTAAATAGATAGCAATTTGCAATGATGAGTATAAATTTGTTGTATATTAACATAATATTTTACAGAAATTTGTTTTTGATAATGAAGTGAAAGTTTTGGTTTCTCCTGAGAGGTTCTTTCCAAAATTTGTGAAAATATTACACATTCCACATTTCTATGAAGTTATGATGAAGATAGTTTTTACTACTTATGGCATGGATATATCATGAAATCCTTATTTGATTACTTCTATTGCAACTGCCTATCTAGATCTACCGTTATTTGACGCAAAATCACTAAAGAAGTCAGTTTCACTTCCACCAGTTTCACTTCCACCACTTTGGTTCAGATGTGATGTGCGTGTTACCGTTCCTCGATCACAACCATGACCCAATTGGGATGCTTCGTGAATGTTGATCAGTTCAATCTGAATGTATTTAACAATTCTTATCTCCGCATTCATCAGGGATGAATGCTTTGAATCCAGGGAGAATTGATGGAGATCGGATAAGATTTTATCTGATATGAGAGGATTTTATTAGTTTTGAGATGCAATAGGATTTGATTTAGATTTGATAGGATTTTATTTGATAGGATTCTATTTGGTTTCTGTTAGGATCAGGTTTTTTGATTTTCCCTATAAATAAACATTTTATGAAGTATTTTGGAGATGATGAATGAAATATGAAAATTTAAGAAAATTCTTGCATGGATTTCGCATGAGCCAAAATCTCTCCTCATGGATTTGTTGAGAGTGGGTGTGGATTTGCTTAGGTGGATTCCTGAATCTTTTGTGTTATTCTCCAATTATTTTGTTCTTCCCCAGATTTCAAAACTCTAATCCGATTCCGTCCTGCGTCATAATCTGTTTGGAGCTGATTACTCTCAAAGAAGGGTTAGTTACTCTGTTAACTTATCAGGAAGCAAGAGTATTTTTATGTGGGTGCAACCATGTAATGGAATTAAATTAGATTTTCAGATGCAGAAAAGTTTGACTATACTAAAACATAATGAGTAAAGAAAAAAGAAAAATCAAGAATCGCAATTGGAATATTTAGTTTGTTGTACTTGGTTAGCTGAAAAAAATTTGGAAATCATAGTCAAGCTTGAACTTCGAACTTTCCATGAACTATTCCCACAGGTGACCAGTTGAGTTGGGCTCCAAAAATGTTGTTAGAAATATGCTTCCATAAACTAAAGAAACATAACAGGTTATGTTAAAATACTATTAAGCTTCCATTGTTTTTTTAAAATTCATTGTGCGTGAACGCCTACCCTTGGGGCAACATAGGCCCAATTATGGACACATGATACTACAATTAAAAATAAAGTCATAGACTAAGGCATAGAATATATAAAAATCATGTTAAAAATATCAAATGTTGACATTGGTTGGAGATTTGTGGTATCAAAATATCATATTGGCATTGTCGCACAAATATTTTCCAGTATATTGCATATTAGATGCCTGTAAATCCTTTACTGTTTGCAAGATAATCGTGGTTTGTTTGTTTGATTTTGTAAAAATCTTGAAATAGTACGTATATACATAGGATGTATTGTCATGCCCCATGCATCCAAATGTCTTAACCCATTTTTCTATAAGACATACACTGTTCTTATCTATGCTATAGATATACCTAATACACTTTTTTATGTCGTTTCAAAAATAATAGGGCAATTTGGCACTACAAAATTGCTTAATGTGTAATTCATTTCTTATATGGTTATATGTCTAAACTTATCGTAGTTTTCATCTATGTTAATAATTTGAAGGCTTTATCATGTTAAAGTCTAGTATTCAATATATAAATTAAACAAAACAAATATCTCAAACTTGTAAAGTAAATGTAGAAGTGTTATGCAAATAGTGTGCACAAGAACTGTCCTAATTTAAAAAATTTATTATAAAATTAAGGGTACAGGTAAGCTATGTCCTACACATGTCCAAGAAGTGCCCAAAAATGTCTGTCCAACATATGTTCATCATTGATATGATTTAAGGATAGAATTGTTTGTGTCACTTATCTTCCCAATAACTGACGATACTCTGATAACCCCAATGCGTGCCACCATGAGACTGTTCTTGGGCCCAACTCACTTGCTTTTTTGGTAATTTTTTTTTTACCATTTCTGTCCTTGGAAACGTCTTGCGCCTTGTCATTATCCACCAAGATCTTGTTTGTTATGATATCTAGGCCCGAACATGTCCTACACATACCGATGGAGTGTCCTACACATGTCCTACAAATTAAGGGTATAGGTTAGACATGTCCCATACATGTCCTACAAATTAAGGGTACAAGTAAGATATGTCCTACACATGTTCAAGAAGTGTCCAAAAGTGTCATTGTCCAACATATGTTCATCATTGGTATGATTTTATAATTATCTGTTTCACATATCTCCCCAACAACTAGCAATACCCTGACAATTCTAATGCTTGCCACTGTGAGACTCTGTCCTTGGGCCCAACTCACTTGCTTTGTTGGTCAGAAGATGCATCATTTCCATCATTGTAAATGTTTTGTGTCCTGTAATTAACCATCAGGATCTTGTTTGTTTTGATGGTCTTGGCCCAAACTCATTAACTTGCATTGTTAGGCTCTAATGATGCCACCTATTTCCGCCACCATAAAAGTCTTTTGTCCGGATCTTATCTTTTGTTGTCCTAATCCCTAATACCACTTCTGATTTTAATATTCTAAAAGAAAAATGTCTCTCTCTCTCTCTCTCTCTAACTGTTAGAAGCTCATCTTAATGTCAAGAATACATGGAGGATGAAACCTATGTTGATCATGAAAATTTCTGGTCTAGATATCTTCTTAAACAAGGCATTTGTCTAGGAACTTAGCTGGGGACAAGCACAAAGTTGGCTTGACTGTACTGTGTATTCATGTGCTTGGGAATGCACATCTGGGTATTGGACATTATTAGGATCAGGATATATTTTTGATTATTTAAAATTTTTCTTTTTGGCACAAGCGTCACATTTGAAGAAGTAACCAACTGTGTAGTAAGTGCTAGATCTGATTGTCTAAGAAGTTACCGAGCCTGGAAAACCTACATGCTTGATGCAAGGGTTTGAAGATGGGCCCTGGTGGTAAGGTCCCCTTAATTCTATGCACAAAGTGGCCCATCTAGGGATTTTGGTGGGTTGTGTTTTCTTCCCCTGCCCTTCTTCGTAGTGTTGCTCATTCTTTACTGCACCCTCCTCGTTTCTCTCCTGTTTTTCTGCATTTGCTGTACCTTCATCTTCTGCTGTTTAGCAGATTGGTTTTTCCTTTGCTGTTAATGAAAAAGAGAGAAAAGAGGACAGCCATATAGATGAGAATAAGAGGTAGATTATAGTAATAGAGCAAGGAAGAAGGACAGCTGCCAAGAAGAAACATGTGTGTACTTCATTTTTTCTTTTTTCTTTTTTTTTTTTTTTTTGGGGTGGGGGGGAGGTGTGGGGGTAGAAGCAAAATAAGTGGACAAGGAGATGGAAAGATAACATATTAAATGGGACCCAACTATGGAATGGGAGGAGTGGAGGACTTTTGTGGATACCCCAACTTTCAAGCAGTGTCAGCAATCTCTGGTGACTACCAAGTGCCAATGATGACTGAGTTTTTTTTGGAAGGTTACTGGTTATTTTCTTCTTCTCTCGCGCCCTGTTATGATCTCTAGTTTTGATTTGGGGTTTGTGGTTTGGGCCCTTCGGGGTTCAACAAAAACCCTAGTTAGTTATTCTTACACCCTGGAATATAACTCTTTACCCTGAACAGTTGTTGCGGTAAGGGTATTTGTAGCGTTGCTTCTCCTCTCACTAGCAAGTGGAGGATAATGAATCTTTAAATAGGGGTATCCCAGGCTGGTCACCCTGTCAGGTGTGTGAAACCTTGGCAGCACTCTCTTAAATGACTGGAGCTGAGAGCCTAGGCAGTGAATTATCCATATCATCTTGTGTCTGATGGCTGACCTAATTTTATTGTTAGTATTCTGATCTTTGAGATGTCAACTGGCTCTGCTTTGCTTACAGCCTCTAGAGGAGGCAAAATGCTAAGAGGTATGCTTTCTTATTAGGATAATATCATTACCTTTATGATATTTATACTTTGTAATTACTTTTGTAGAATTTTCATAATATATGGGTGCTGAAAGGGGCATATTATTAATTCTGTGATGAAAATTGGTGAAAAATATCCAACATCTGATTTTTAGTTCCGGTCCAACTGATGTCAAACAGTGTTTTACTATAGTAGTTATGCTTTATTTCTACATTATGCTTTCTGCCTAACGTGAAAATTCTGTCAGTGTTTTAATAGATAGAATGATAATATTCATCTTCTATACCATCTGTGCTGACTTTCATAATTCAATGTGTTGTTTGCATAAACTGTAAGACATTAGCAGCTCTAAATTTTTGAAACTTTTTTGCTGTATCACTCATATTTCTTCATTTGTTTAAGCTTTGAATTTGATTTGTATTTTCTTGTTGTAGGTAACAGAATCAGATACTGTGGATTTGTTAGAGATTACCTTGAATCGTCATTCTTCAGATATTACAACTCGGGCAATGTGTCTGATTGCCCTTTTGAAACTTTCATCTCGTTTTCCGCATGTCTCAGAGTAAGTGTTTTCTTTCCTTTCATTTGATTTTCTTAATTTTCCTTTCTTCTGTGTGATCTCCGCTGCTTTGGCAAGCTTGGCTATCATCGCCATTGCATTTGCTACATCTGCCAGCTTTGTTATGCTATAGCTGACAATTCATATTATTAAGTTGTATATCATTTCGTCTTTTACTTTTCATTTCATCAAATGTTTTCTGGAACATATGAATGCTTGGATCTATATTGTTTGGAAATTCAGTGGTCTTTAGTTTTTCCATCTCAACATTTCTATTTTATATATAAATCTTTATGACTGAGTATACAAATAATTATCTACTTAAGCAGCAACCTTGCAACAGTAGTTGCATATAATAGGGCGTACTCATTGGGTCCATACGACAGAGTAACCTTTGAAATCCCATTCATGAGAAACTGTATTTTTAAAAATATTTCTAAAAAGTAATAATCTCTTGTACTATACTGGTATTGAGTAGTGAGGAAAGTGATTAGGTTCATGGTGTACATGTAAAGGATTTGTATTCAAGAATAATACATGCGAGTAATTAGTATATCATTATTTGCTTGTTCATTTGCAGATGAGTCTCTGTCAAAAAGTTACCCAAAAAAAAGCGAACAGTTTTCTTAGGTAATTTGTTTAGGTAGGATGCCAATGAGGCCATCGAACGATCATAATTTATTAGCATTTACCACTAAATTTATTTTGAAAGTTGAGATTTTAGTATTTTGTTTAGTCCCACATTGGTTATTTTGTGGAGATCTTATTTGTAGTTGCCTATATAAAGGCCTAGAGTTGATTAATAAAGGGGAGATTGCTTTGTTGAATTACTGATGAAAAGTCATAAGAGCTATCAGATTAGATCAGATTAGTTTAATATGAGTTAGATTAGTCTCTTACCTTATCTTTCAAAACCTTAGTTCATCAACAAATTTCCAAATGCCCATCACAGAACCCCAAATCGCTTCCATCCTACGTTAATTTTGGTATTAGAGTTTAGAAGGAAAAACTCTAACCCTAATCTCCCTCGAGATCGTCTACCATCATTAACCAATTTTGAGGAAAGACAAATTTCTTTGTTTCTTTCATTTATATATATCTTGCCTCTTCTAAAACACTAAACACCCTATTCCGCAATTCACTTTTCATCCCTAAGTGGACCTGCCCGCCTAATCGCGCCTGCCAACCCCCAAGATCGACATTCGTTTTCACTGTTCCCAATGCTGAGTCCATGAATTCGACACCCTCGATCATGGAAAAGAAATCATCCATGCGTTTGCTCCTTAACATGTGGACCCCCACCCATGTCACTACACGTTTAGTGGTCACTGAAGCCACGTAATAAAAGGGAATCCACTCCCCTCTCCTTTGTGTCATCTAGGTGTGTGGACCCCACTCTAAGTTCCGCATCCTCACACCAGTTGCAAGAACAAGAAAGGATTCCTCATGTGCCTATGTCTGTCCATGTGAACCACTTTCCAGCACCCTCTCACTCGCAAGGGTTGCACTGTATTTATTATTCAGTCGACTCCCAACGGCTCGTGTTCCAAGAGTGGACCTCATTTGCCTCTTGCCACTCTTCTCCAAGCGCCTGCCATCCACGTGGACCCCTCTCCTAAAACAACTTCTTGTGTAAGCGCCTTTGACCAATTGCATGTGGAAAAAAGGGTTATGCCCCACTTCACTTTCATGAGCTCCACTTGCAGGCAAAAAACAATTGCAGAGCAAGGAATCCTTCCACGTGTTTGCCATTATGTACAGGTCCCGCCCTAGAGATGTTTCCCGCTGCCATGCACTCATTCGGTAGCAGATTTTATTCAATGTTCAATTCCGTTCTTGTTCATTTTAAGCCAATTTTCGGATCTGTCTGTAAGTGTGTTCGGAAGCAGATTCGAGCTGCTGAGGTTGTTGGGTGGTATTTTTCATAACTTTTTGGGCCTAGTTTTCAATTGTTGAATTGATTTGTCATGGAATTCATGTTTTGTGAACGATACATTTACACTGATGGTGATATAAAGCAAGTGGAGTATGATATGTATGATGTTTTCTAAAATTTGTATTTTAATGACTGATATGGTTATGGAAATTGAGGGAGCAATTTTGAAGTTTTTTCCGTTACTTTTTTCTAGCATCTAAGAAGAAATGCCTTTATGTGTGAATAAAGTTGGTTGGAGAACCTTCTTTTTTGGTTGAACGCATAAAAAAATTTGTTAATATTAGTTTCTCTTTGCGAATTCTTCTTCGTGCTTGCTAAATGATCCTCACCTTCTTTTAGATTATTCACTAAATTTTTGTTTATTTCCATCATCGAACAAGAGCATGAGCTGGAGACAAGAACAATGACAAAAAATGTATAGGAATTAGAAGCAGAGTTCAAAGTAGAATATGAGACAGAGTCCATGGTAAAAATTAACATAGATCCAGAAATCTATGTTAAGCCTGACAACTTGATTTCCTGGCATGAGTTGACCATAAAATTTCTCTATGAGTTAGAGCCAAAAGTTATTGCTAAGTTACTGCTATTACTAGAAGAAACTTTCTTGCGGTCCATAGGAGTTGCATAGCCCCTTGCAGAGACTCTAGAGATCTTACAACAAAACCAACCGTGAAAAAAATAGTCTTCGCCAATCTTGAGGTTGCAATTTTCCATGAAACCACGTGATTGTTTACAACCCTTTCCAATTTTTTTATTTATCATATTAGCTAGGTTTACATGATATCAAACTTATGATATAGAGTATAATGAAGCCTACTTGACTAATGTCATTATCCCTTGAGTTACATAGAGGATATCAACATCATTATCATGCATTACATGTTGCATGTATAGGTCCTAATAGAGTTACATGGAGGATTGATTCCACCACATGTGTGTTTGATATCCCTTGGGGTTCCTGACATCTTTCTAATTTTCAATGGGAAGGATCTAACATTTCCTACTAGTGTCATTCCTGAATCACTATCTATTATAGATAATCCATTGCGGAAGTATGTCCTCCTTCCCACTGTTCCTGTGTGTTTTTTATTACATTAGGGGAACTAAAAAAATTGAAAATAAGTTTGAAAACCTTTGTTAACTATTCCAATAACAGGGGGAATGGACTTTCCTTTATGGCCAGAACAAGATCACAAATTTACTCCTTTTGATTCTAGAAGGTTGTGATAATAGTGATCTACACAGAGTGGTTAATTTACCTTGTTGATGATCCAACAATGGTGTGGATATTTGAAGATCTTTGGAAAGAAGTTCAATAAAAGAGCATAATATTTGATGCTCTCTTTGATCTTGCTCTTTGAGGATGAAGATGATGATTGCCCTCTTTGAATTGATGATGGCTGGCCTCTTTAATAACTATAATCTTAGAGGATCAGCACTTAGTCTTCTCCAAAAAGAAAGAAGATAATCTTTTTAAAAAAGAGGAAAAAGATCCCGTTGTAGTGGACTTTTGGTCCTTTATAATCTGCCAGATGATACATTCAATTATTATCTTCCTGAGATGAATCCTCACATCATTAGGAAACTCCATTAAAAATTCTAGTATAAATGATGCTAGTCGGACTGCTACCTGGCGGTTTGGATTGCTAGGTGGTGGTCCGACCGGTGCCGTTGACTTTGGTTTCTGACGGCTAAGATTGGTTTAATATGGGTTTCCTTTTGCGAGATTAAAATCTTTCATATTTTTTTCATAACATATCGATTTTACATATTTTTGACTTGATCTTCTATTGAATTTCTGATTTGCTTGATTTTACAAGATCTTGATTAATTTTCTTTATTTCGGCCTGTTAAGATAAGATTTGTAAATATTCATGTTTGGTGTAGTTATATCTGGTCAAAGCAACATTCAGCCAGGTTAGACTCAATGTCGCAAGGTTACACATCTGGCGAGACTTGCAATCAAAATTGACAGTATTTGGATCTAAGTTGATCGCTGGTTAGTGGTGTTGACCGCTACCTGGCGGTCAAACTGTCTCCTCCGAGGCGGATTCTTCTGCCACTTACTCCCCTTGATTTATTTAGATCCCATTTGTATGATTAGAATCACTTCTTTGTTGCAGTATGGGCTTTAGTCGTTGCTTGTTTGGGCCGTTAACTTGTCTTGGCCGTTAACTTGCACACAATGCTTATTTGGAGATCCTGTATATTTTTCCGCCGCCTGCCACCACCTTGGCTCAGAGTAGGAGAGCACGCGCTAGTTTCGCCACCACTAACATGATCCGGTTGAGATATTTCATGCAAGAAGGTTAATCAGTTCAACCCGTAAAGACCATATTCACTAGAAATGAAGGCTTTGAAGTGGGGAAGAATGATGAGGACATCAAATGATCGTGATTTGTAGCATTTATCATTTAAATTTTATTAGATCTTGATAGATTTGATCTGAGATTTTATTGTTTTGTTCAGTTGCATAGTGGTAATTTTCTGGAACTCTTATTTTTAGTTGTTTATATAAAGACCCGAATTTGATTAACAAAAGAGAGATTGATTTGATGAAAAATATCTGATGCAAAGTCATGAATTAGTCTCTTATCTTCTCTTTCAAAGTCCTAGTTCATCTCCAAAACTCCACATACACCACAAAACCCTAAATCGTTTGTCCCATATCAGATGTACAAATTAAGTTAATTGGAGATCTTATTCTAATCATGACATGGAAGCACAGAGTTGCCGTGCTTGTAGTATATACGAAATTTGCAATTTTTGTTTACGTTAGGAACTCCTGTCAACAACTTTGACTCAATCTGCAAACTTATCTTTGAAGGCTTTGTTTAATATAGTTCTCAGATTTGATTAGTTTGGTTCCTGTTTAGCTTCTAACTGGGACTTAAGTAGTATTTTACATATAATCTGCTGTTTCTTTATATTAGTGACCCTCGTGTCTCACAGTTAAACTGTTGATAGACTTTATTGATATTTGGATTAATTGTCTGTTTCTGTTTAACCTTTTATCGTGTTTTGTTTCACAGATATGTATATTTAGCTTATTTGTATTATGCTTTTCTGCTGTTTGATGCAGGAGAATAAGGGAGTTAATTATGCAGAAAAAGGGAAGCGTTATGCTAGAATTACAACAAAGATCAATCGAGTTCAATTCAATTATACAGAAGCATCAGGACATAAAGTGGGTTATGTAATCATTAACTGCCATTATTAAAGATTCTTCTAAATGGCCTTTGGCTTATCTACATTGTATATCTTTTATGTGCAGATCTTCTCTGGTTGAACGGATGCCAGTCCTAGATGAAGCATCTTATGTTGCAAAGAGAGCTGGCTCGTACCGAGAAACCCTTTCAACCAATAAAACTAGCAAATCGGCTTCTTCTGGGGCACCACATAACATTCCAAATGGAGTAGCAAAGCCACCAGCTGCTCCCCTGGTGGATTTGCTTGACTTAAGTTCAGACGATGCCCCAGTTCCCAGTTCATCAGCTAATGACTTTCTCCATGACCTGTTGGGCATTGATTTGACAAGTCCTTCATCAGGTCCGTTTCTGATAGTTCATTAATCCTCCCTCTAATAGAAATACAATTTTTTTGATATTTTAGGTGATGGTAGTTTGTTGGTCTTCTGTATTGTAGAAAATGGATCAAAATCCCTTTTCCATAATTCTTATTTATGAAGAACAATTATGAAATTTCTCAATAAAAGGAACCATTATGAAATGACTACAGATATCTTGTTGTCGTTTATGAAGAACAATTATGACGACCTATAACATTTGATTGCACAATCTCATTCAATTATTTGCACTTTGGATGATTTGGCGTTTTGAGTCCATGAATATGGGTAAATCCAGAAAATAATTTTTTTTTTACCTTTTCTTTCTCAAAAGAGTTGTATTTAATGAGACTAGAGATTCTTTCTCATAGCATGAGGCCCATATGAGAAGGGAACTTCTATCAAATATCCCATCTCTGTTGTATTTTTATCCTTTATGGTCATACAAATTCCACTTTATTGTGCAAGTGCTACTATAGCATAGTTGTAAAGCCTCTTAGCAATGGGCAAGGCGTGGAAGGAGGTCACTGGGGTTCTAACCCTGCACCAGGTATGGCTTAATTTATGAAAAAAACGAGGAAAAAATTCCATTCGTTGTTATAGATCATTGATTTAAAACTGATTGTTCAGTTGAGGTTAACTTAGGTGTGTGGGTGTCTTAAAGTTCATTGAAATCTAAATTATTTTGTGTATAGTGCAGAGTTTTTAGGTAGAGGAAGTTACTGTTGGGAATCGAATCCCCAATCAAATCTCGCAAACAAACACCATGAGATCAACATATCAAGCAAACGAGATAGAAAAGCAGAGTAATCACAAGAACACAGAGAAATAATGTGGTTCGACCGACGAAGTTCGACATACATCCACGGGACAACAATGAGAAAGATTTACTATGAGGAAAAATGTTACAAGAAGAGATCTAACTATCTTTCTACCTCTAACCCACATAACTCTCTTCTCTCATAAAAACAAACTTATCTCCCATTCAATATATATATATATATATATATATATATATATATATATATATATATATATATAATATGTGTGTAATGTTAGTATTCAAACTATATCAGCATAGCACTATCACCGTCAAAGTGGTAATCCAAACCAATTAGAATAATGACCATCTGATCCCGATCCAACTGCGACTCATTGTGATTCTTAATCACATCTAAATACTCAACAAATGTGACATACACACCCAACAATTTTCACCTTGGCTTGTATCGATGAGCCATGCATTTTGGAGGAGCTCCGTTATTCTCGCTAACCACTTCGCAGACATCCATTCACATGCGCCATGCTTTATCTACTGAGAACAACCATACAGTCATCACCGTCCTCATGCTTGAGCATTCATGACCATTGCACCATATTCTTCCCTTAACACTCATAATCACTAAAGCTACTCTCTTGAACACTCACGATTAATATACTCTTCACTGAATGCTCATAAGTGCTATGCAATGCTCCACTGAACATTCAAAATTACTATATCACGCTCTTCATCGAGAGCTCATAATTGCTACGTCGTGCTCCAGCTCGATACAAACACTAGGTATACTTGAGCACTCACAATAACTTATTATGTCTCGTACCAGATAAATGTAATCGCTACACTATACTCTACCTTGATCTAAAAAGTCATGACCATCTTTATAGACAAATATCAATGATTATACATTTTCACATGCTAAACCATGCCAAGAAGTAACCAAATCATCACCATGAAGTATAACACGTGCCTCATTATTGAACAATCAGTTAACTATCGACCATTGATTATTTCAGTCGAAATTGAGCCCGCAATCACTGCTATTCTGCACAAAATATGCTCCTTACAATGGATTTTGCTCGATCCGTATCGACCACTATGTGTAGAATGTTGAAAACATAGGACACTTGGATCAGCTTAATTGGACACCAATTTCTTAATCCATCTCCGATCAACCTCAACCATCAATTTGAAATTTAAGCTCTCCTTTCAGTTTTCAGTCAATCCTTTTGGTATTTGCTGTTCTGGAGCCAACAACAAATACCATCCATGTGGCATATGGCTCCAAATTAGACATGGATCCGCAATTCAAAGAACTCCTCTATCAAATCTTGATTATTTCTTAAATCCAAACAAGAGAGCCACCAACGTATCTAGAGTACATGAGCCACTGCCAACCACCATCAGACTAGGCATCCGCACGCACTATCTGATAATTACGTCTGTGGGTTAACAATACGAAAGATATACTTTGAAAAAAAAGGTGACATGAAGAGATTCAACTACCTCTCTAACTCAATAATTCTTTTCTCACATAGAAACAAAGTCCTTAACTCCTATGCAATATACATGAGATATATGTAGTTTTACTATTGAAACTCTATCAGGATAGCACTATCACTATCTAAGTGACATTCAAAATCAATTAGAATATTGGCCATTTGATCCGAGTCCAACTAGAACCATGTTATTCTTGATCATATCTGGCTACTCAACGGATGTGAGATACAAACTCAATAGCTACTCAAGTAAATGTGGTACTTGGTGAGGGATAAAATAGTGAAATTAGTTCAAAAGTCAGCGATCAGAAAAATCCAAGGGTTTAAATTGGCAGAGTTGTTGAATAATTGAGCATAGAAGAAAAGAGATTGTCGAGATGGATGAGTGGTAAATTAGTAATACTTGAGGAGATGGGATAAGAAGCGATATGATATGTTTAATATTTCCGATTTCAGATCTCGTAAGGCATAAACCATTGCCCCATGCCAATTCCGACATTTAGAACTTGGTTAGTAGTGTAAGGAGGACATGGGTCTAAAGGAACACGGATGGAGGTACTTAAAGAGGATATGGTAGTTTCTAATTTGAACAAGGAGATGGTTCCTAGACAGAGCTAAATGGAAGAGGAGAATTTATTTAGCCAACCCCAGAAGTTTGGGACAAAGGCTTTGTTGTATTATTATTATTGTTGTTGTTATTATTATCGCTATTTAGCTTAATCATGCATGTTAGTTGCTCTACTATTATGGTTGTCTGACCTCGTGATATTTGCTGGGCTCCAATTAGTATATTTAATTCTATTAAACACGCCTAGTAGGCCCCTGATTGGGTATGCTTTAATGCCTTTATTCTTATTAATAGTTGCAATACAGACTACTTATTGGTTATATTTGGTGCGAGTTTTGGTTGGTTATTGTTGCTGTTTTTTGTTTACAAAACAATGTTTCTTAAAAGTAAACTGATGGGTATGATGGTATCTATTCTTGCAGGTGTTGCTCCTGCAGGGGGTTCAGATATTCTGATGGACCTTTTATCTATTGGAACATCTTCTGCACAGAATAATGTGCCCACACCGAACAATGCTTCTAGTAACCAAGTTAGTATCGGATCTGTTTCTCCTCTTGACAGATTGTCAGACGTTTCCTCATTGGCTTCCCAAGTATCAAATCTGGATCTTAAAAAAGGGGTTACACAAACAAGTAAATCTCCTCCATCTGCTGCTCCGGTAATGGATTTATTGGATGGTTTGTCATCCCCTGTCTCTGTTCCAGGTGAATATGATAGTGTAACATTCCACTTCTCTTAGGTCTATATGAGCACAGTATTGATGTTATCAATTTCTTCTAAACTGCAGCTGAAAATCCAGCTATTCCAGCAATCACTGCTTTTGAAAATGGTGCTTTGAAGATTATGTTCAGGTTTACAAAATCACCCACAAAACCACAAGTTACGGTGATTCAGGCTACTTTTACAAATATGTCAGCTAATGCGTACACAGATTTTATTTTCCAAGCAGCGGTTCCAAAGGTATCACAGCATTTTGTGCCCATACATGCAATTTCTTAAAGCTTCTGAAGATTCCTGCACACAATTGACATACCAATTACCCAATTTAAACTGTTTCATGTGCTTTGCTCTTCAATAATTGTTTGAGCTGTTGTTATCCCGATGAAGCAGATTGTTTATGTTTTCTTGTTCACTTAGGCTGTGTTTGGATGGAGGGAAAATGAAGGAAAAGAAAAGAAAAGGAAAGGGAAAGAGAAAAGGAAAGAAAATGATATGGAAATTGGTTTCCTTTTTTATGTTTGGTTAGAAAGAAAATAGAGAAGAAAATCTCAGGGAAACTTTGGAAGAAAGCAATTTCTTATGTTTGGTTGCTCAATAGAAAATTAAGAGGAAAATGTAATTCTAATTAAACTATAGAAAATTTTAATATTAATTTACATATCATTGAGATAATTTCTAATTTTTAAATAATTAAGCATATAATAAACAAAGGGTCCAAACTTCATAAAAGTTAAAAAATACCTTGGGACTGAAATTACAAGAAAATTTCTGCAAAAATATGGAAAACTAATGCAACATATAAGAATAAGGAGATGGGAACAACAAAAGACCAGACAAATCATCAACATGCTATGATGTTTGAACTTCTACAAATTTGTAACTGTTTTAAATCTAAAATTTTCTTTGTTCAGCTGTTAATAAATCAACTATTGCAACGAAAAAATATTTCTGTTCATTTTCGTCATGCTTCCTTTTTATTATTTGGGCATTTTCTATTCATTTTTCAGCAGCAGCATGACATCAGCAGCAACATAAATCAGCAGCTGCTGCAGCGTAAATCATCAGCAGCACTAGTATAAATCAGCAACGACAGCATATCAGCAGAGCAACAACAACAGCGACACAGTATCACAATATAATATCAATAGTCCATTTACAACAAAGCTGCCAAATCAAATGCCAATAAACAAGCAGCCCATCTGTTTGAAAAACAAAACAACAAAACAAGCTAATAGTCTAACAGAGTATAAAAAGCAAGCTAACAATAATAAAAATCAATTAAACAAACATCACATTGTTAACATACTAACAAACACCATTTTTAACAATAATAACAAGCACCGCATTCCACATTGTCAGCAGTCACCACCCACCAGTCCAGCAACATCACAGTTCCACTTCCTTCCACATCCATACATGAAACACTAAAAAAAAAAAAAAAAAAAAAACACATACAAGTAACAAGTTACAAGCTTCAAAATACAAAATATAGAGTTACATAACTTGATGACAACCTCAAATTCAATAGCGTACATGACAGGAATATCATAATTTTCTCATTTCTTTAGATATATAATCAGTTTTTTGATAATTTCAGAGATGCTAGCTCCGTGCATCACAAAATGTGAAATGATCTCTTGACCAAGATCATTACTTTAGAAACATTCTGATCCAACTCCAACTCTTTATGGCCATTCAATTATCTATAACAACAAAAGTAAACAGAATGAGCATGATGGATACTAATTTTGCTAAAGTGAACACAATAAGCTCAATCAAGAGAAGATACTACACAAATAATATTCTTCATGCTAGGCAACTTCTAAGTACAAATATAGAAACTAGATTATTTTGATTGTAGATTCATGTGTAGATTCATGATTAAAAATAGCTAAATAAAAATATGATGTGCAAAGAATATTATCTTCCAAGCTTCAAAATCAACCATCTTTTCCTTCTATTGATAGGCAAACCAATGAAAGTCCTTCCCCGAACCGCATCCTGACAAAGAAAATCATATGCTAAAAGTTGTGAATCTTCATCCAATCCTTCAACCTTTAAAACCTCCTCAAAATTTTCTTCTTTCGTGTACATACGAGGTGCACAACTCACGATTGCGAAGACAATTGAGTCCATTCCAGTTTTCAGCATATAAAAGTCTTCACTTATGTTGTGATTTGAAACTCCATGCTTTCTTTTATAGGTCACTTTAGATGAGCATGCCTTAGGAACTTGTTCTTGGTGACCTGAAGGTGCCATGGATTCTATATCATTTTCTTGACCAATCTCCTTATCTCTCTTGCTCGGTGTTGATGGAATTCGATATTTCTTTCTCTTTTTCTAAGCGAGTACGTTTTTCTTTTATGGTTTCAGCACCAAGGCCCGTAACTCTATCCTTACCATAAATTAGTTGTAAGTTCTCAAAACTTGGCACGGTTTTGTATCGATATTGTGCAGCCCCTACATGTGACTATTGTATACAAATAATAGTCACATGCACATTGACACAACCTAGCAAAAGCGTCAACCCCCATACGCAATTGTTCACGGCAATCACTATCACTTTGTCGTGTGAGTCTTTCCATGAGTAAATTTCTATCTTTATCTCGTTGTGCCAAGATAGATCTATCTATATATTGAACTTCATGTAATGTTGTTGCTAATAGATCTATCTATATATTGAACTTCATGTAATGTTGTTGCTTTAGCAACTGTATAAGAGGTGTAAACAATCATACTTCCAACTACACATTTTATCTTCATCATTTTCATTTCCCACCTATCTTCCTCCTTCATCTACAAATTAAGATAAAATATTATAAATAAAATATTATTATTCAAGAAATTATTATTTGCCAAGAAAAGTCAAATTTCTACAAAATTGCATCTTAGGAAGAATTGCTACTGATGCAATATTGACGATATCGAAGAGAACTTGTTCGCCAGAGTAATTTGATAGAGCTATGCTATTTTAGTTGAAGCATTATTGTCTAGGCATTGCAATTTGCAAACTGTATGTTGAGGTGGTCGTGTTGTAAACTCTTAGAAAACAACTCTAGGGAGCCAAATGAAGTTACTTTCAATTATGACAATTTGTTTTGGAACCATGGTCAAAATTCATATGCTTCTTCAGTAGTAAATGTTCGTAGATACCCTAGAGATCAAATCCCACCAATATAAGGCTAGTTCCTTTAAAAGAGAAGGATTATGATCCTTCTCACTTGTTAATAACAGCCATTGTGAAGTGAAACTAATATTATAGAACGGAGGGACACACTACTCTCTTGTTGCCAACAAGAGCCATATACACATCTCAAAAAATATCACAACCATATCATAAAAATTTCTTTCCATCTGGATGTCTATGATAATTAATTTTATTGATTATGTTTTATAGGAACAAAACCTAACCATAATGGATACTCGGAATATGACCTTGATATTTTGTTACAAAAATTTCAAGGCAGTAACTAAGAAAACAAAATTACAACTCAAAATGATCTCTATAATTTATTTTATACCAAACCAAAAGCTCACCAACAGTAACAGAGACAACCAAACAAAAATGATAGATGAGTTCCTACCAACATAACATAGATAACAAACAAATTAAACATTGACAGATGCAGATGCAAGCACAAACACATTTTTGTAAGCACCCCTAAACTATCTATTATTTGCTTGTTGTCTACCAAAGTAATTTGAAAAATACTCAATTTGGGTATTGTAGATCCAAAAAAACTTATAAAAAATGTACATCTATTGCTAAATCAAACGATCTCTTTGGTCCAGATCATATCAAAATCTTCTTCTTCAACAAGTGGGTGCTTAAAAAAAAGAGAAAATGGGTCAGTACTTGCTGGAAAAATTTACAAACGAATAAAATGGAGAAAAAAAAATGTGCCTAGCAAAATCAAAAGAAATTTGTTGAAATCTAGCAATAAGATGCCTACCGAGGGCTCTATCGCACGTTTTATAGACCAATATTTGCTAAGAGAAACCCTAGAAAATCTCAAGTTTGCACCTTTTCGAAGTTTTACAAATGATTAATAATTAACTAAAGATCAGATCTAGCATACACAATTTAAAACCAAACAGAAAAATAGCTTTATTAAAAGATCATAAAGATTTCATCTTTCAAAGAAAAGAAAGATCGAGATCCGGTTACAAACGCGAAACTCTAGTGAGAATTTTGGTGGATGAATCGCAATCGGAGCTCAGATCGTCCACAAAATGACACATTTTGCATGCAATTTACAGATCTAGGGTTAGGGTTTCATACCTTTTGCCGTCGAGGAGTGAATGGATCCGTGATTGGGAAATTTAGAGAGAGAGAGAGAGAGAGAGAGAGAGAGAGAGAGCGAGTGAAGGGGGAGTGCTGTAATCCGAAAATTTTTCTCTTCCTTTTTCCCTATTTCTCTCAATTTTTCTTTTCTTTCATTTTCTCCGGGTTTGAGGGAGAAAAGAGGAAAAAAAATCTAATATATTTTCTCTCACTCTCTCTTTTATTTTCTCCAATTTTCCCTCTAACCAAACAGTGGAAAATTACTTTCTTTTTCCTTTTCTTTTCTTTTCCTTCATTTTCCCTCAATCCAAACACAACCTTAGGCAGAACATGAAAGAAAGCAATCGTAGTGTTTAATTACTGATGAAGAAGTGAACCTATGAAAGAGGAATGAAATATGGGAAAGGTCAAGAAAAAGGAAGAGTAAATTAATCTAAAGTGAATGCTAAGTATGTGTGCTGCTGAGCCGGCATATACATCCGAGAATTTCAATTTATTTAGGATTTGCTAATTTAGTTGTTAAGGTTGTCTGGTTTTACGTTTTAATTATTGGATATCTGGTTCATATAGGAGAGAGGGTTTTCATATTGTATATTGGATATCAGGTTTAGATCAGGACATGACACCTTCTCACTAACGAACATTCATATCCTTGTGAAGACCACTAGAAAAGGCTATCACTAAAAAAAGGCCATCTTTTGGGTTTGACAGGAATGCAAATGGTGATCCAAAGATCAGTAGTGTCTCTACTTTCTGCAGTAAGCTAGGTATAGCGTGCTTTTAAAGTAAGTTGCAAGGATTTATAATGTCTATCAGAGGAGAAGGCCCGATGTGACTAGATTTCCAAGTAATTTTTGAATTCTAGCTAAACTAAATAAAACCTTCTTCTGTAAGATAACCGTCTTGTATTATCTCCAGCATCATCTTTGTTATGAGGAAGAGAGTTGTATAAACTACCTCTCTTGATACTTTTAGGACGTAAAAAATGGGTTGGCATTTTTGTAGATGGTTCTGTCACTGGAAGAAGATACTACATCACCCTTGATGTTGTGGGTGTAGAAGACTATAGGTGAGAAATCCACAACACAACAATCTGCTAGAAAGTGTGCTTAGCTTGAGATTAAGTGTGGAGAGTTTCAGGTTAGGCGTGCAATTTTCTCGTCTACATTCTTCAACATTTTAAATATCGGCTATAACGGATATATCAGATTGAAAATTTTTATAGCAGTTACCGTTATCAGGAAAATATCGGAGGTAATTTTCAAATATCATATGTCAATATCGGAATATAAATAAACATGCATACATGATAGAAAATAAATATGAATAAGATAATATTTTCATACATCGTAAAAAGCTATATAAAGCATCACACACACACTCATATATATATATATATATATATATATATATATATATATATATATATATATATATATATATATATATATATTTAGGATATGCTTAACTCGACAATTTGACATCACATTTTTTATTTTGGTGTCACATTGGTAGAAAAAGTAATTTTTTAGTAAAGGTATAGCAATGATTTCAAATAGCGACCGAGGTATAGCAAAAACATCTTATTTTTTTTTATCCTTAACATAAAAAAACAAAGCAAAAATTAAAGCAAAAGAAAAATGATATAGCGACTGCTATTTTGCATTGGATATAGTAGTCACAATATCGGGTCCAAGCCGATATTGTGCCGCTATTTTTCCAAAAATGCTAAACGCTATGAAATTGCTTATATTGTTGCGTTTTGTGTTCCAAAACGCAATATCAGTTGCAATATTCATATTGCGACTGATATTTAAAACACTGACATTCTTTAGTTTATTGATTGTTTTACTCATGAGGCAATGTGAAATCAATATTTCTCTTTCTAGGCGGAGCCAACAAAATGAGTGGTCGTTTGTATGGGACAGAAAGAGATTAAAAAAGATATATTAGCCAAGGACAAGTTCCTTTCGACCTGAAAAGTACGTGTTGTATGATTTCTGCTTAATTTTTTTTTTCCTTTTGGAGATTCATTGGCTCCTTTTAATAGCAAGAAATTACTTGAGTTCAAGAACTACAATTTACATGGGTAGAAAATATTCAATTTATCTAAAATAGGTTCAACTCAATAGCGTACTAAGAATCATAGATATGCTGTTGGGAATGCTGTGTCCATGTCAGACATGCCACCGACATGCCAAAAACCGTGTTGAACACGTTGAATAAAAAAAGGAAACAATGTCATGTCATTGTCGTGTCCGAACTTCTTGCAAGCTGTTATTGAAAAAAGAATTAAATGGTCTGGAAAATATGAAAATAAATATTACTAAATTATTAACATCTTATTTATACCTGGTTAGTTTTATAAAGTTATATTTTAACATTTTATTGTGGATATGATTCTTGTTTGGTTTTTGTATTTGAAAAAAATATTTTTTTTGTTTTCACATTCTACGTTAATCTATGACTCGCTGCCATCACCACTTCTTTTTATCTCTTTATCTATAAAGGGTGAGAGAGAAAGATATATATATATATATATATATATATATATATATATATATATATATTTGATGATGATAATTGTCTTTTGCGAAGGAATGAAGAGGCACGGACCAATACATTGTCGGTGCTTTCGTTTTGGATATTTTAGTAAAATTATTATATTAATAATAGAAGAATATATGCTTACATTTATTTTTTTTCCCATGTCCTTGTCGTGTCTGAATCTTCATTTTTTCACAAACACCTTGTCTCATGTCCGTATCCGAATCTCTGTCTAAATTTGTATCTGTGTCCGTGCTTTCTAAATAGCACGCCAAATGGCATTAGCATCGTAAATATTATTTTGAACAAACTTGTTAATAGTAGAAAATTATATCCTTACATAACTTTGGAGTTTTGATATAATTGAAGGGATTTTAATATGGTAGAAGATCATCGGAAGGTCCTAAGTTCAAACCCGATCATTGTCAAATGTAAAATATATTTATTTACTCCACCTTATTTTGACATACCAAGTGAAGTTCAAAGATAGAGGCCGCTGTGTGACCTAAAGGTCCCATGTGAGGGAGGGGGGGGGGGGGGGGTGTTAAGTGCTAAATTAGCTTAATATATATTGTTAGATCACACCCAAATTTTAGGCTTTTGGATATAGTGGTTCTACGACTTTATTATTAGCCCACACCCCATAACAACTTAAGCTTATGAGTTGGATTTTTTTTTTTTTTTAATATGATATTGAAGCACCCTAGGTTCAGATCCCACTAGACAAATATTTAGTTGCAGATTTTAAAGATAACATACCGGTTCACAGAAAGCGTAGGTTTTGGCCTATGAAAGGGTGCTCAAAATGGGATGCGTGGTTTGCAAAATTATACCACTCAACCCTCACAACTTCGGAGTCTTGATGTGGTGAAAAGGGCCTTGGTACAACTAAATGCTAGCATGTATCTAAGCCAGAAATTAAGATAGTTGGCACTTTTTTGTTTTTAGTTTTTCCTTTGTAAACTTAAAAATTGGAAAGATGGAGCGAACCACTAGTTATTGGAAAGATGAAATTATTTCTGGAGTTACTAAGTCTTCTAATCTAGTAATATGCGTGGGTTTCGTTTCTTTCACAGGCTTTGGTGGATTATCGTGTTGAAACCGAACATCAATAATTAAAGTCTTCTGTTTGAACTAGGAAAATACTAAATTATAGTGTTGGTACCTTAAGAGTACTTAATCAATGTATATTTTCTGGAATGTCACTTCTTTTCTGTGGAACCAAACATTCATCTGAATGTCTGAAACCTTTAAAACAGTTTTTTTCTTAATTTACATGAAAGCAATACTTGAATGATCTTGATGCACTATAAGGTTTGCTTGTAAGGAATGTCTTCACTAAGATAAGTTCTCTTTTACAGGGAATTGGTTATTTAAAGTAGCCTTTTGGTTGCTCCCTAGCTTTATTATGAATCTAATCCTTAAGGACCATTGGGATTTCTAATGTGGTATCTTACTCTAGGCAAACAGCACAGTCGATTTTTTTTTTTTTCTTCCTGCTTTCTTCTCCCCCCCCCCCCCCCCCCCCCACTCCACTCCCCCTTCCCGCCTGCGTGCTCCTCTTGCTATTTGGGGGGTGGGTGGGTGTGGGTTCTCCCTGTAACTCCATTTTGATTCTGGGGACATCATTGCTTGGGACATCATTGCTTTTAATATTATCAAAATTCTTGGTAGCATCCAGATTTATGCAACAACTCTCGCTATTTAGACTAAAGTATAATATAACTGTCTTATCCCTGTGCTTTACACACTGTATACAAAGTAGAATCAAGAAAGAGATATATGGAATGTTTTTAAGAAAAAAAAATACTGTGTATATAAAGCACAGGTATAGGACAATTATATTATACTTCAGTCTTCTTTGTACAGTTCATTTACCATTTTTCTTGTGCAATTATATATGTAAGTTATAAGCATGGACAGAAATATGAGACTCAGATATGAAAAGACGCAGATATGTGGATACGACAAACTCTAAAAAGTAGGACACAAGAACATGAGAACATAAATATGCAAGTATTTATGCATGTGATATAGATATAATGTTAATGTGCATCTAAGCACATAATCACTAGACATGTTTTCTTTAAACTAGAAAGAAAAGAAAAAAAACCTTAATGGTTGAGCTTAGATTCTAATCAAGTAAGTATATTAAAGAAAAGAATGCAAGTTCAATCCAACTGACCAGTATCTTGAATAAAATATTTAAAGATTCCATTTTTTCAAGACATTTGTGGCCTAATAACTGAGTACCCTTGTTATGTCAAGAGAGTTTTTTGTAGCTCAGCATACAATCTTTATGTTTTTTTCAAGCTAGCATGATCACTATATGTGATCTAAATGACCCTTCGAGAGCAGACATGGTTCCGACATGCAAGTTTTTGGATTCTTAAAGTATGATGTGGTTTTGGTATGTTTGACACATATCGACAAGTTTCGTGCAAGTGCCACTGTTTGATACGCATATGATGAGGAAACAACACTAACTTTGAAGAGTCTGTGCTTCATCGTCTTTAAGTAAGGTTGCTGCTACTTTCTTAGTATGTGTATATGTATGTATAGGATTACTGTAAATAAGCCTATAACTCTTTCTTGTAAATTACGTGAGCTAGCAGTGAACAAATAATGATTTCACTGTTTTTTTTTTTTATGGGATTGTGATCTCCACCTCCTTAGTTTCTTTAAGATTGATTTTCGTGAATGTTAGAGTTAATTTTGCCCCTCGATCTAGTTGATGTAAGATATTGTGTTCACAAAAAACTATTAATTTTGTTCCTACTCGCTGGAAGGTCAAAACAAAACTAAAATTCAAGAAATTGGATATGAGTGAATCTTAACAGGTTGAGATCATAATTCAAAAATAATTTTAAAAATAAATGGATAACTATATTTTTGCTACTAGCTCAGGTAACTTATATTAGCTAGCAGCTCATTTCTATTATTCACACACACACACACATATATATAGATACATACGTACATATGTGTGTGTGTGGATTACTATAGGTGAGCTGCCAACTCAGAAAAAGTTACGTGAGTTAGCGACAAAACTATAATATGATCCAATGATTTCTTTTCAAATTTTTTTTAACAATTACTATCTCTACCTCCTTAAGTTCCTTCAGATTAAATTTTATAAATTTTAGAGTTCATTTATCCTTTCATCAACTACATACAAAATGTTTTATTCATTGAAAACCATTAGTTTTGTGTTAACTTGATGGAGGACCAAATCAAAACTAAAACCCAAGAAATTGAGTATGAGTGAATCCTAGGGGGTCGAGATCATAATCCAAAAGAATTTTTTTAAAAAAAATTATTGGAGATGGTGAAAATTAACTGCAGCTCAGGTAACTTGCGTGAGCTGTCAGCTCATTTCTATTTTTCTCATATATGTGTGTGTGTGTGTTTGCATACATACATATGAAAAAGTGTACCTGAGAGCTCACTATGGAGGCGCCTCTAAATCTTAACTAAATGGTGTATGAGGACGATCTCGAGGATGATCCCAACCATCAGTTGTGATCTTCACGACCTACAATGGTGGCGTACAAAAAATTATGCATTTTCGATAATTTTGTACTATATATTGGATAGGTATAAAATGAATGATTTTCCAACAGTAGAATAATAAGAACTCTTGATTGATGATGAAAAAGTGTATAAATCATATAATTTTTTATGCCCCACCTATTTTGAGTTTGGAGACCAAAACTAACGGTTCGGATCATCTAGATAAGCCCTTTTTTTTGAGATTTAGAAGCACTTCCATAGGTAACTTCCTACAGAGACACCTTTGATATACTATTTTCCTATATATATTTATAGTCTTGTTTGGTCCTTATGTGTGTTATATGCCTGATTCTAGTTATGAGATTTGAGATAATGGAGACTGCAATTGGTTAATGTTTGATTTATATTAGAACATGACACATCTAATATTTAATTTTCAACAGTTCATCCAGTTGCATTTGGATCCAGCTAGCAGCAGCACTCTTCCAGCCAGTGGCAATGGGTCAATTACACAAACTTTAACATTAACAAATAGCCAGCATGGTCAGGTATGTCTTTGCTGATTCACTATAGTCTTGTCCAATCTTCATTACTCTGCTTTTTAACTCCAGTATTCTAACTTAGTTTTAGTTTGATATTTTTTGTTGGTGCCCTAGAAACTTGTTTTCCTTAATAGCCAGCATGGTCATGCATGCCTTTGCTGATTAGCTATATAGTCTTGTCCAAGCTCATGATTCTTGACTTTTTTGTCCAAGCTCATGATTCTCGGCTTTCTAACTCCAGTATTCTAACTTGGTTCTAGTTTGATATTTTTAGTTGGTGCCTAGAAACTTATTTTCCGTAATAGCCAGCATGGTCAGGTATGCCTTTGCTGATTAGCTATAGTCTTGTCCAAGCTCATGATTCTGGGCTTTTTTGTCCATGCTCATGGTTCTCGGCTTTCTAACTCCACTACTCTAACCTGGTTCTAGTTTGATATTTTTAGTTGGTGCCTAGAAACTTATTTTCCATAATAGCCAGCATGATCAGGTCTGCCTTTGCGGATTAGCTATAGTGTTCTCCAAGCTCATGATTCTTGGCTTTTTTGTCCATGCTCATGATTCTTGGCCTTTTTAACTTCAGTATTCTAACTAACTTTTTGTTAGATATTTCTAGTTGGTGCCTAGAAACTTATTTTTTGTACAATATATCTTCTTTGCTGTTGTGTGCGCAATTAACTGTAATGCATATTTTGTTATTTCTCTTTTTAGAAAATGCTTTTTTGGATAAAAATGTGTTCCGGGTGTACCTGAATCAATTGTATGGAATCCATGGAGACTGTACGATGTTATGGATTGTGACCAGCAAAATGAGAACTCTAGAAGCTTAAGTGAAACAGAGATGGACTAAATAAGTATCTGCAATAACTATGAGTGACAATAGTTGTTACTAGAAACTATATTTTGGCGTTATTTTATCATATTTTAGTCTCCATTTCTGCATCAAACATGTATTCTTATGCCCCTCCGAATGCTTGCTTTGATGCTGATTCAAGCCATGACATAGTGATTATTATTGTTCATAAATAGGCATATTGTTGTGACATAATAACAACAATCAAATTGTATGAGTTTAGCATGGACTAATTATGATCTAGTAGAAGATTTCACACCTAATGTGTAAGGTTGAATGGGTTCACTTGCTTTTAAGGATCTTGTCTCCTTTTACTTATACGAGACTATGCATGAACTAAAGCCCAGGAAAGAGTAATCTGACAACCAAGGGTTGAATTATTTACAGAATTCCTTCCAGTTCTGTTGGAGGGACATTTAATGACTGTATTTTGCATGGAATTTTGTTGGTAATTAGACAGACTTGTGGACAGTCGATCCTTGCATGTTGTTCAAGCTTGAGGTTCTCAAATCTCATATGTCTAGAAAGTCTGGCTTTCCAGCTGAGTGGGGCTTGCTTAGAAATTGTGGGGGTTGTAGGAAATTATGTAAATAGGATGGATAGACTATAAATTATTATTGTTGTATTATTTTGTTGGAATGGGTAGCTTAGTCACTCTATCGCCTCTTAAGTTCACAGGCTTAAAACAAGGATCATAATTTCTTCTCCATATGCATCAGTAAGGTACCTTCTACATAAATCATGCAAGAGATTCTCTGAGGATCTATACTTGTCATCTTCTTGGATAACAGTCGGGGAGGGGCTTGCCTTAGTTATAAAATGGTAGCTTGCTAGTAAGATGATATAGGTTGTGGATGAATGATAATGCTCACGCAAACAAAAGTGAATCCTGTTTTTTTTTTTTTACCAAGAATGAGTATACTATGGGGTAGATGCCTATATTTGTTATGTGGAGTGTGATCTAAGACTCGGTATAACATAGAAAGTTGTTGTGAAACCAATTCTGATTCTTTTTTCCGTCATGAGTTTTTTTGCCGACTTTGTGGATGGCTCTTTACGATTTCTTCATGATGGTTCAGCTATCATGATATTTACAATCTAAATTGGGTGTTCTCCGTCTAGACCTGTGCTGTGTCTGACTGTTGTTGCAAACCATTGTAGAACACATCAAATGTTTGGTGCTGCCGGAGCACTTTTTAGCCCTTCAGTCTGTCTGGCACCATATTCATGTGGTTTAATTGCGTCTGCATCTCTCAACAACTTTTATACTTTTTTATCGATTATTAGTAGATCTGTTCATTCATTTGGGCATCGTCTTTTTTCTCCTTTCCTTTTTTTTTTAAAGTTTGAAAATAACTCTTACTGATTGACTAGCTGAATCATGTATATGCAAATAATATCTATCATTTAAATCAGAATACACAAATAACTTTTAGTCATTAGAAGTTTGTTTTTGTTTTCAGAAAGCACTTGCCATGAGAATACGGATAGCCTATAAAGTGAATAACCAGGATAAGCTGGAACAAGGACAGATCAACAATTTCCCTCCTGGTTTATGATGAAGTAGAACATGTATATTCATCCAAGCTGTGATCCGAAACATCGTGCTGTCAACTTTTTCCTATTCTTTCATCCAGTGGGAAGCTTCCTTCCCCTTTTTATCTTCCTCAACCCCCTCATAGCACGAGTTTCAGTTGAAATGGGCACCTTTCGTTTTCGTAATCTCTCCAATTTGTAGCAATCCACATCCAAGGTGCAGGGGGTTTATTTGGGGAATACAAAGAGAAACTAGCAGCTGCATCTGTAATTTTTGTGTGTTATACATATCATTTTGAGGTTTTCAGTGAGCTGATTCTTCCTCCCAGGCAAAGAGTCATTTTGTTGGAACAGAATGTAAGAGCTGGACATTTACTTGTTCCCAAAATGTATTAATTGTATCCCACATCAGCATTTGTGTTCTATCATATAGTGAATGTATTGATTGTTAGGCTAAAACAGTTAAAATCATTATCAACCTCAGACCACTGAATATTCTGTATTTTTTGATATAGTGATTTATTATGTATTATTCTTCCCTTTTTTTTTTTTTTTTTTTGTATTGTAGGATCAACAATACGATGCACGGGACATTTAATTTGTGTCTTATATTATACCCATAGAAATCTGAACACAGCTTTCCTAGAATCACTCTCTGTTTGCTGCATTGCATCAACATTGAAAAGATGGATAAAGTTCTTCTAAAGGAAAGGTAAATTAATTTACTAAGGCTTCTATAAATGAAGAATTATTTGATGATTCTTCCCCCATCTTGTTTGATAGTTTATGATGGGTATCTTTCATTGTAGAGTAGTTTAAGTTTGTGAATGATATAGTTTGAACGTAATGTGCATGTCCAGTTCTCCTTTAAATTAGAGTTGTTGAAAAGAAACAGATGTAAGAGGTCAAGTTTAGTTTATTGAGGGCTGACATGTAAAAGGCATCAATTAATAAAGCTCAAGGCATACTAACTTTTATTTCATATCTATTATTATACCTGTCATTCCATTTTATATTAGAAAGTTATTTTACAAACTTTTCTGTTTAACATATTTGGAGGGAGTAGAATATATTTGTGCTGATTACGTGGCAAGTGAAGTCATAATAGTATATATATATAAGGATAGTATGAGAGGATGATTTTTTTCAACGGTTTCTGAAGCTTGCTCTAAAAGATGTTTATGTTTTTATAAAAGATGTTTATGTTTTTATGAATAAAAGGGTCTAGTTGTTAAGGACTTTTCTTAGCTCAAAAAAAAAAAAAAAGGCATAAAGCCCAAAAAGAAGCATCAACGGTTTTGTTAGCTGTTCATTCCACTTCAATTTGTGTGAGAAAGTTTTAACTCGATAGAGATTCAATTAGGAAATATTGTGTGTGAATTTAGGAGCAAATACCAATTGAATATTGATTTCAGTTATTTTTGCTCTAATTTTTTAGTAAAATAGTTTTAATTATTTATTTTTTAAAAAAAAATCATAATAACAATATTTATGCTTTAGAAATTATCGTTTGCAGGAAAACTAAAAAATATAGGGGACGGGATGGTTTGATTTTTTCCTTTCAAATCAAACTGACTGAGATGTCTTATGTGAGGAACAAATAACGTGGGGATTATTAATCAACAAGCCTACGTAGGCGGATTGATTTTTCTTTAACATTAACCAATTGCCAATGTGACTTCTAGATGAAAACAAATATAACTAGGGATATTGATTGTTTTAGGAGTAGTAACAAATAATATTGTGGTTGTAGCTTGATTAATTATCTATGTTAGATTCCCTCATCGATATGGTTGGAAATTGAATCTCAGACCTTCCTATGCAAAGTAAGGGTGTGTTATCTGCTGAACTAATCTTTTCGAATATTTGTATCTTGTTTTTTACTTATAAGGAAGAAAAGAACATTTTTGTCTGCATTTTGTTTGTGTGGGCTAGCAAAGACCACTTGCACGAATGGTACTCCATGGGGCTACCCATGAGATTTCCTCAATATTAGATTTTTGTTGGGCTTTCTTAATCAACCAACAGTTACCACCAATATTAAACAAAAAGCCGACAAAAAATCCTTTTCAATCAATTGTTTGGGGTGTAATTCAGTGCTAAAAGAAAAAGTCAAGGTTAGAACGACAGCTGTGTCTTTTTCTCTTGGATTTGTTTTGTTGCAACTGCAATCAAGAGATGCACTTTAAAAGGCAAGTTCAGAATTTTATTTTTAATTTAAAATTTTGAATTGGACATAATCAGTAGATCTGTTCATTCTCATCACTTTTGTGCTATTTTTCTCTTCATTGTCTTGTATTATTACAATTTTGCTTTCTCCTTGTTACGGGGGTTATTATACTAGGCCGTAGGGGATATTATATAAGGTCACTATATTTGTCTTAAAATCAATTTTTCTCTATTTATGAAGTGTTCCAAGTTATATCAACATTTTAAAATTTTGACTGTCGAGCTCTCTTTCTTGGTGAAGTGACCTCGTCAACTCGACATTGTCCAAAATTTACTATTTATGTTCATGTTTTGAATTAGAAAATTAAAATTTTCCGTTCTAATTCGAAATATTGGTTTTTAAACCTGTCTATTCTCATGTTCATATTATCGTTATTATTTTGCCATTATTATTTAAACTTGTACTCTTTTCTAATTTCTTTATGTGTTTCTAATTGGCATCTCGTTCTCAATAAAAATTTATAGCATTAATGCTTCTTCTTTTTTTTTTTTTTAAATTCCATATTCATAACTCTAATTCGAATGTATTATTGCGCTTTTTCTTATATGAGTTGATTTTTTTTTCTTCTCCTTTTTGTAAACTGTGGGTTGACTTATAATTTAAAATTAGACAACTCATAGACATCTGCAATTTGTTAACCTATGAAAAATAGCAAAAGAGACTTTGCCTTGTACAATTTAATTGCATAAAACATTTCTCCTTTAAAAAAAAAATGCAGAAAACAATATTCAAAAGAGTCAACTATATAGATTATACATAAGTGGACTAAAAAAGAAGGTAAGTTTACTAAATAGATTAATCAAATATTAAAAAAACAAAAAACAAAAACCATGTGGATTAGTCGGAACAACAAATAGATTGGTCGGCCAATCATGTAATACCCCTGCTCAAATAGTCCAACATTGAATTTGAAAGAGGAATATGTGATAACGATTCTCATGAATCCACAAATTACTTGTAGCTAGCTTTTTAAAAGAGGAATATGTGATAACCATTAACATTTTAATTATAGTTATTATAACGGAGGTTTAATATATTCAAACTGAATATAATGTTGGTACCTTAGTGATACCAAAGTTAGACATCAGTTCGAAACATGCGAAACTAAATGCCATATGAAACTAAGTATTATGTGGAAAAAAATATTATACAAAAATAAGTGTGATCTCTTAAATTTATGGGAGCCACCTCGAATCCATAAGAGTCGTCTCTAGACTCTCATATCACTTGGTGAAGTACTAACGTGTCACTGTGACCTCAGACGAAGACGTCAATATCGCTTGGTGAAGTACTAACGGTTCACTGTCTGATCCTAAAATGGGAAGAATATAATACTGGTATCTCGAATAGTCTTACATTGGATGTGAGATAAGAGTTAATATAGTTTATAATGATTCCAATAAATAACCAATGATAATTATAAACTTTTTAATTATTATTATTCTACCATAAAGTTAGGATACTCAAAATCGAATATATTGCTGGTATATGTTATACATACTCGTATATCGAACTTTGGTTGACTAATTATGATTAGTGTATTGGTCGACCAATAAAGGACATTGGTCGATTAATTATACTTAAGATACATTGTTAGTAGCGGATGGATTAGTCGACCAACAAAGGAAGAGCGACTCTATCTTCTTCTCGTGCAGACTGATTCAAGTGCAAAAAACATTGAATCCATTTCCTTACTTTTCATGTAATAAAGATAATGACTTTTTTTGCAAATCTCACTTTTCATAAACCAATTCATAGAAAGAAGAAACAGTGGAAATTTTGCTCTCTTTAAACCAACGGTGAACACTTTTTAGCACATTTTCTTTTAGCACATTTTCTTTTTGGCTAAAGTATAACAAACTCCCATAAAGTATTAAAGTTTTTCCAGAAATCCCAATATACTTTTTTTATATTATATAAACCCCATAAAATTTTAAATTTCCATAGAAACCCCTACACAGCACATTGGAAAGGTTAATCGATTTAAAAACGCAACAAATACCCACTTCCAGACAATTTCAGATATACATATTTGAATAAATATAGTAAATCAGAAAGTGGTTATTAGAAAGGTCGGATATTATGTATATATAATATATTTTTAAATCAATTTATTAATTTTCTATTAATGCCATTCCAGGATTTTTGAAATTCAGTGAGGGTTTACATAGTACAAAATAGTTAAGAGGAGTTTTTTAAAAAATATAATACTTTGTGGAGTTTTTTGTACTTAGTTTTTTGTTTTTTTATTATTAGTCGTACACATATTTTTTTACAATATTACTCAAATTTATTTTTCTTTAAGAATTAAACTGAGGACCTTTTACAAATTTTACTCAGTGAACACTACATCCTAAAATAAAGTGATTTACAACATACGGAAAATGGCGCTCACTCAGTCAAAATGTCGTGTCATGCGCACACATGGCCTTGTACCTTGCGCCACTACAGAGCCCTATCCAGTACTGTCACCGTTCGAATGCTTACAAGGGCCTTGCGCCGAATCAGACGCACGTCACGCCAAGCCACCCCGCAAGAGACAAAGCACATTTTTGAAAGTCTACAACTTTGCAGCAGCTTTCCCTTGATTGATACTAAACATTTGTTGAAATTTAAACCCTTATATGCGTCAGAAATTTAGAGCTGATTACATATTATTTGTATGATTAATTATAGTCCGGAGCGTGTACCACTTATTACTTCTAAATTTTAAAATTCTGACTTTAGACTCTCTAAATTAGAAGTCTGAGTGTAATTAAAATATGATGACTTAGATAATTTAAGGGTTTATATTAAAGTTTTAAATTTTAAGAGTGTACAGGGGATCAGTATAATTAACCCTTATTTGTATTACCTTGGGAAAGCTAGTCAGTGGAAATAATATTTAATGAAAGCATCGAAGTTTTTCTAGAAATACCCATCAATTATTTTATATTATGCAACTCTTTCAGAGTTTCAATTTCATGAAAACTCCTAAGTAATATAGCGAAAAGATTACTGTTTTAGATATATATTTTTTGAATAAAATATACTAAATCAGGAATTAAGTGATTAGACAAGTAATTTCCGGAGTTTTTGGAAAAAAACACATTACTACATGGTTTTTTTTTTTTTTCCTACTTTTGCCATAATATTTTATGGTTGTATTTGTTCCAAATGCTAAATATATATGTTCTTTTAATTTTTTTTTTTCCCAAAGAAATAATTCGAAGTCGTAGTGAGGTTGAGGGAAAGTATTTTGTATTTTATATTCCCGTAAGTTAAGAGTCTATTTTAAACTGAAACTTGGATTTTATTTAAAAAAAATCACAATTAAATGCACAAGTTAATTAAAATTGATTTGGGTGTAAATTCTTTTATCTTAATGGTTGTTAGTGGGATTGCGGTTGAGTAATGAGGAAGCCGCCATGGGCAGATGAAAGGTTGGTAGTTTAGAGGTTGAAGAAAACGAACAACCATTTGAAAGTTTATAATAATATTTATTCGGAAATCTCATAAAGTCATATGAAGTTATCATAATTAGAACTATTCAATTATTATTATTATTATTTTTAAAATTTAAATTATTATTACATGATTTTATATCATACAGTGGCAAGCGTTGTTACCTCTATTATGATTCGATAGTTTAAGTCCATAGATAAAGACCTAACATTTTTTTTTAAATCATTCCTTCTTTTCTTAAATATTCAATGTGGAATTCTGTTACGATATAGAATAATAATTCTCAATTCTCACTATAATTTCGATGGTTTAATAAGATATCAGAGTAATCCATGTTCAAATTCTTACGAACACGCAGATAATTGCGAATTTATAAAAGATTGAATCGCTAACTAAAATTCAGGTTTCGATCCAAAATAAATGTTGGTCCTACAGACACATTTTAGAATATAAATAAGGGTTAATTATATTCTGATCCCCTGCAGCATGAGAGATGTACAATTTATCATTTTTAAAGTTTAAAACTTAGACTCTCTGGACCGCAAAAAAAAAAATGATAGGAAAACTCATATGAAGATATTTTTTCTGCGGTCCAGAGAGTTTAAGTGAGAGTTTAAAAGTTTAGAGGTGATAAGTTATAAACCCTCATACTATAGGGAATATGAATATAATTAATCCTATAAATAATAACCTTCCGACCTCGTCATAACTTCAAAGTTGTGCTATACTAAAAGAGACTTTAATAGATATCATCTTTCATCACTTTAACCCTCCCATATGTAAAATTGCTGTAAATGCTACAGTTTTATAGCAAATAACTGTTGCATTTACTACAATTAAATTGGTCCCTTGAAATTGGAAATGGAACTTGTTCATATGTGTGACTCACACCCATATACCATAAGGATGCCAATAGGTAACAGACAAGTCAGCATGAAATAATATAAAAAATTACAAATCTCCCTCCTAAGATTGAAGAAAACTCATAAAAACTTACTCTAACATTTATTTTTTAATTTTTTAATAAAATAAAAAATTAATTACAACAAGTATCTCTGTATTTGAATTTCATCACTAATAACTTATTAAAAAAAATTTCATGCAGAGACCTGATAATGGCATAAGTGTAATAAAAACAAATTGGAATTTATCAGTGGAAATATAAGTGAGACATGGGAAATTAATTCCATTCGCGCACACCATTTTTTTATATATCCATCTCTAATTTTGAATCATTTCATATTTACATAATATATATGCTTGGTATTCAATTAGATCGGGTTCGGACACGTAGATTGATGGCAAATTTATAATTTTTTTCAAGTTTAAAGTTGAGTCTTAAATAAAGTGGTGTGGGTGAATAGATACAACCCAATATTACGTGGATAGTTGATGATGTAATTAAACCCTTAATAAAACAACACCCCTACGTTTCTCACATTTGGAAACACAGAGAGAGAGAGAGAGAGAGAGAGAGAGAGAGAGAGAGACCAGACAACCATGGGAATGGGTAGCCAAGCAAGAGAGCCTCTCCTCCTCAAGAGACCATCATCATCATCATCATCATCATTGGCAGCAGCCATAGTCTCAGAGACCGGAGAGCTCGGCGAGATCGGCGATATAAAGAGTTTAGGAGATTTTTGGAGAGAGTTCAGAGTGGAGTCCAAGAAGCTGTGGTATCTTGCTGGCCCTGCAATCTTCACCTCAATATGCCAGTACTCTCTCGGGGCCATCACCCAGACCTTCGCCGGCCAGGTTGGGACCCTTGAGCTCGCCGCCGTCTCCGTCGAGAACTCCGTCATCGCCGGCTTCTCCTTCGGTGTCATGGTTCTTCTAAATTTGCTACTTTTTTTTTCTTTTTTTTTTTTCTTTTTTGCATATTTCTTTCATATTCCATTCCATTTATTGTGATAGCGGTAAGTTACAGTTTATATATATTACTGTAAACTATAATTTACATTACTATAAATAGATTAGGAGTTAGAAGTGGTAATTAGAGTTTCAATTTTTTTTAAATTTTTTATTTTCAAGAATCATGAGAAGAACCGTATTAATACAATTAATTACTTTTTGCAAATGAGAATCTGAAATCATTATATGTAAGTAATCATAGATATAGTTGCGAAATTATAATTATAACTAAACAGTAGAAAAGTTTCACACGGTCCAATCTGGCTGTACTAGTTGTATGCTAGCTAACTGTTCTGGACATGGAAATGATTTTTATTGTGTTAAATAGGGAAACATTAATATATATATATATATATATATCATTAATTATAAGATTTAATGAAAATTTAAACTATAAAAATAATGTTAGTATATTAAAAATGCTGCATATTATCATTATCCCCTGTGTTTCATTAATCAGACATTTAATCTCTTGATAATGCAATTCTCAAGTTTTATATGGATGGATACAATTTTTGGGTGCAGCTGGGCATGGGGAGTGCACTGGAGACCCTATGCGGCCAAGCATTTGGTGCAGGCCAACTCGACATGCTAGGTGTGTACATGCAACGGTCATGGGTGATCCTCAACTCCACAGCCCTCCTCCTGAGCCTCCTCTACATCTTCGCCGCCCCGATCCTCCGCCTCATCGGCCAGACCGAGAGCATCGCTGCCGCAGCGGGCCGGCTCGCCCTCTGGATGCTCCCCCAGCTCTTCGCCTACTCGATGAACTTCCCCATCATGAAGTTCCTGCAGGCGCAGAGCAAGATGATGGTCATGGCTGCTGTCTCCGCGGCCGCACTGCTGCTGCACACCTTCTTCAGCTGGCTCCTGATGCTGAGGCTCGGGTGGGGTCTCGCCGGTGCGGCCGTGGTGCTCAACTCGTCGTGGTGGTTCATCGTGATCGCGCAGCTTGCGTACATTTTCGGTGGGGCTTGTGGCCAGACCTGGAGGGGGTTCTCGTGGAAGGCGTTCCACAGCCTTTGGGGCTTTGTTCGCCTCTCCCTCGCTTCTGCCGTCATGCTTTGGTATGAATTTTTGGACTACTTACTTAGAAATATTTTAACCCTCGCTAACTTAAATTTAGAATTTAACCGAGACATACTGAAACCCTTTTTCTAAAGAGGTTAGGTAAACTACGACTATATATATTATTGACGGTATATTACTAATATCTCCTTATAAAAAATTTCGCATAGGATTTCTCTGTATTTTTGAGGATTTTTGAGGGTACATCACTAATCTCCTCTTATAAAAAATTTCGCAGAGGTTTCTCTGTATTATTGAGGGTATATCACTAGTAACCCTATATAAAAGAAATTTTTGGATTACTTACATTGGAATTTAACCCTCACTAACTTAAATCTAGAATTTAACCAATATATACTGAATCCTTTTTCTAAAAGGGGTTGGTTAGAGAAACTACCACTGAGTCTTATGAAAAAATTTTGCAGAGAGACCCTCCTGATAGAAGATACAATTACAATAAAGTTTGCTGTTTTTGTTTTATTTATGCCTCTATTTATGGGTTTTTCTGAAAAAAATTCTTAATAAGATATTAGTGATACATTTCGATAGTATATGAGTGGTTGATGCAATTAATTGTTAAAAAAACATGAATCAATAATTATGAAAGGACAAGCAATCGCTGATTCGAAAGGACAACTCTTAGTTTATTAAATAGAGGACAAGGAAAAACTTGTCCTTTTTAATGGAACCTAGAAGAATAAGCCCATTGTTTTGATTAAAATAAAAGAACGTCATTTTCAAAGTTAGCCTGCCAAATTTGACAATTTGCATGAAATGGGATCCATGCATAGACTAATATTATCACTATATTTATAGATTTAAGGTAGGCTATGCCAATCTATGCAAATAATAAAAAAAAAAATTATCAACTCGACTGATGTCTTTGGGCAGGATTCAAATGTAGATAGATACCTTTGCTAGTTTTCATTGTAAATGTATGAGTACACCCCATTTGATTATTTTAGTGAGATTCACAATGTTTACTGAATCTTTATATTTTATATACCAACCTCCAAATTTTTATTACTTTTTTACTAAATTTTAATATTTCTCAAATTGGCACTCGAAACTACTGTGAAAAGAGGGGAATAGTGAAACATATACATTCTCCCATATTAGGGAGTTTCCAAAGTAACACACCATTTTTCCTAGTGAGCCCACTTAATAACCATTCGGGTTTTGAGCCCGAACAAAAAATACATTGAGAAGTGGGCTCACTAGAAAAATTGGTGTGCTCCTTTAGAAACTCCCCTATATTACTACGTACCAAAGAAAAGGGAATAATGAATCCTAGTTATTCATTATAAAACATGGAGATCACAAACATTTCAATGTCTTGTGATGTATCCTTTGGTCAATCACTTCTGTCTGTATGCACTTTTGAAGTTTCTGCCAGTACACCAAAACTCTAATATTGTAGTGAGGGTTGAGATTTTAACATGTCCCTGCAGGTTGATCAGTATTCATTTTGGACTGAAACCTGGATTGAATGTAGCGGTACTCTTCTTTTTTTATTCCACAATAATTTGAATGTGGATATTTCGACTTTAATTTCTTTTCAACTTGCTTTACTTCCTAAGTATAATTCACTATATATTCTCCACACGGGCATTTTGGATAAAATTTGAATTGAAAATAATTTTTTTCTTAATTCAAATATTTGAATGGAACAGATAAAAAATTAATCCATAGAACCGTCCATTTTCATCTCTAATTGCCATGATCGGATATTGAATTGAAACTTCTCTTTGTTTGCGATGACCTAAACAACCATAAAAAGAAACTTTTTGATGTCTATTGCAGCTTGGAGACCTGGTACTTCATGGCTTTGATACTCTTTGCTGGATATCTCAAAAATGCCGAGGTCGCTATCGATGGATTGTCAATATGGTATGCTCTCATATCTTAATATTTCCAAGATAATGACTTCACTATAAATAATTGAGTTGTGTCTTAATTAATATGGTATGTCTTAGTATCACCTTTTATATATCTATTATTATCTTGATATGTAATTTTTTTGTAGCATATATGGTGGATAATCTCTCTGCATTCCATTAATCAGATTTTAATAAAACAGACTACAATAGATTACATATATAGTCCCTCTCACGAGAGTGGACGATAAAATAAAGGGGTATTTACCGGTTTGTCGCTTACATCTTTATAAATTATGATTTAGTCCCCCAAATCCTCATATTTAGGATTTAGTCCCCCAAATCCTCTAAGTTACTATAATTTAGTCTCTCCGTTAGTTTTTCCGTTCAAATAAATGCAGAATTTAATTTTTACTTTTTTAAAATAATGAAATGACTTAATTACCCCTATGAAAAAAAATGAGGAAGAATAGTGAGATAGAAGAGAAGAAAAAAGGGGAAAGCTAATGAACCCAATAAAAAGAAGGAGAACAGAGGAGGAAGAGAGAAGGAGAAGAGAGAAGGAAGAATGAAGAAAATGAGAAGAGATGAGGAAGAATGAAGAAAAGGAGAAGAGAGGAGGAAGTGGAAAAAAAGAATTAATAAGGGGTAAAATACGAAAATCAGGTCAAAAAATAAACTGTGCTAACGAAAGTTAGGGAGGGGACTAAATTGTAGTAACTTAGAACATATTTGGAGGACTAAATCCTAAATATGAAGATTTGGAGGGACAATTATAATTTATAAAGATTTGAGGGACAAAGTATAAATATCTCTAAAATAAAATAAAATTACACTAGTGTCTAAGGAGAACAATTACATTGATTTTGTAGATAAGGAGTTATCATATGTATAGCACTGTAATGCCATTAACTCTCGGAGCCTAAACCAAGATCCACATAAGTCAACCACCTTGCCATCCTGAACACACTATAGATTATAAGCACACTTCCTATCTTGAACTCCATAAATTCTTGGTACTCCACAGGGGTACTGCTGTCGTAACCCAGACAACTAGATTTGTTTGTGAAAATAAACTTCTCAGCATGTCGTTCTGCGATATCGACCATTTCAAATAATTATATTCTCAAACAGTCAGACTCCCGGGTCGTGTATGTAAGTAATGTCAAACGGATTCATTGGGCTAGAATTTGACTCTTTGGGCCCAGAACCCATTTGAATTTCAAAATTTTCTAAAGTACTCTGTGCCCTCGTAGCATGCATGTAGTTGTTACTAACTTGTACCATCTTTTCTTCTGTAACAGCACGAACATACTAGGGTGGACAGTTATGGTTGCACTCGGATCGAATGCAGCCACGAGGTCAGAACACAAGCATATCTTCATTCAAAAACTTATAATAGGGACCGAGATCAAGAATATATATACATATACGAACAATATTTTGTATTTTTTGGTTGCAGCGTAAGGGTGTCAAATGAACTCGGAGCAGGTCATCCAAGAACCGCGAAATTCTCAGTTGTGGTGGTCGTGATAACTTCGTTCTTGATCGGTCTCGTGCTTTCTATGGTTCTGCTCGTCACACGGTATCAGTATCCGTCGGCCTTTACCAACAACGAAGAAGTGAGAAAGCTTGTGATCGCTCTCACTCCGTTGCTGGCTACATCGATCATGATAAACAACGTGCAGCCTGTTCTTTCAGGTGTGCTCATTTATCCAATTTACGTTTCTTGGATTGAACGTATCCCTTTTTATCCTGGGCATGCTGTTACATTGATAGAAGTGCTAAAGATATTAACCAGTAGAGATAGTAATAGACTCGTCCATGGATCAATTTTTGATCTGTCATATACAAAGTGTTGAATTTAAAATGAAAATTTTATTTTTCTAATTCAAGATTTTGTATAGGAAGAGCTGAAATTTGACTGTAGATGTGTCCATTACCATCCATATTAACTAGTGGTTAAAATTGAAGAATCCCTGTAAAGGGAGTTTCTAAAAGAGCACACCATTTTTTTTTTCTAGCGAGCCCAATTTATAACTTTTCGGACTAAAACACAAATCAAAATAACACTGTAAAGTGGGCTTACTAGGAAAAGTCCTTTGGAAACTCCCTCGATAAAGTATCATGTTTTTTCAAAAAAAAAAACCATAAACTTTTTCGTATTATGTAAATATTCACGAAGTTTCAAATTTATTAGAAATTTCCAAACGACATTAATGAATCAAACTAAAAATACAGCAAGTATTCATTCACAAATATTTTCAAATATATATATATATATATATATATATATATATATATATATATATATATATATATATATATATATATTAAATCAAAGAGTGAGTATTTAAAAATATTAGGGAATGAATAACTATTGCACTTTTAAATTGATCCATTTGGGATTTTTTTTATGAAATTTGTAACCTCGTGGGATTTATTTAACATTAAAAAGTTCATGGGATTTTTGAAAAAAAAATGAGGTTTTTTTTCTACTTAAGCCTTTGCTAGTCCAGGTGGCTTCTTGTCGACATAGAAAATGATCATTCGTGATTTATATGCTATAGTTAGAGGAAATTTACGACAGATGTTTGCTAGAAAAAAAAAGAAATAAAATCCATTCTTTCCATTTAAGTTCTTCATTTACAATCTCCTTGAATATTACAAGGAAAAAAAAAAGAAAAGAAAGGAAGGAAGATGATAAGATGATTTTTTTTTTTTTTTTTTAAAGTCTAAAAAGAAAATAAGAGAGAGGAGAATCAAGTTGTACTCCTTTTTGTTTAATGTTGAATTCTCATTCATCATGATAAGACTCGTTCTTGTGTCTCGTTCATGATTCACACACCTCGGTTGCGAGTTTTTGACGATGGAGAAGATGGAGAAAGGGTGGTCGATATCTTTGATGAAGAGAGTAAACTTGCACAAGCCAAGCAAATATCAATAGCTTTTTTTTTTTTTTTTTTTTTTCTCTTCAAAGGGCTATTATTGGGCCAAGAGAGGATATAATTACTCCCTCCCAAATAAGGTTAAAACTCCTTGTTAAAGGATGAAGTTGGGTATAATCTGATAAAACTAATAATTGAGAAAGAAAAATATGTTTGTATTCTGAGGCGTATATAAAATGTTACAATGGCCATCTTTTTTATAGATGAAAAATGCGAATATAAAAGGTAAAGACAATATAATATATAATTTGATCCTAATCGTATATAATTATAAATCAGCATAATCAGCCTAATTAGAGATATTTGACAAATATACTAATTTAGAAAGATATTCTGAGATATGCTAATAAATTAGAGGATTTATCAAATATACTAATTTAGGAAGATATATCCCAAATTAGTGAGATATTCTAATATAATAAACTAACAAACATATTGTGGAGCCTTTTATTTTACTTG
>JAYEPQ010000015.1:3182581-3467581 GCA_036321105.1 Dracaena cambodiana
CATTTGGGCTTAAATGCCAAATTTTTCCTCTCCCCTTTGCCTTTGCAGCTTAGGACAGTGATGTAATATTATATTCCCTTTGCCTTTACCAATTACCGTTTGAGTTGGACTAACCATGCTATTCCCTCTCGAAAATTTTGTTTGGGCTTAAATGCCAAATTTTTCCTCTTTCCTTTGCTTTAGCAGCTTTGGGCAATTTATACTTTTACCCCCAGCATAATGGGTTGGCAAGAAATTTATTCTCTTTCTATTACCTTGACGGTATTGAGCAATTCATACTTTTGACCCCCAGCATTATGGGGCTGATAAGAAATTTATTCTCTTCCCGTTGCCTTGATGGCGTTGGGCAATTCATACTTTTACCCCCAGCATGATGGGTTGGCGAGAAATTTATTATCTTCCCATTACCTTGACGGCATTGGCCAATTCATACTTTTGACTCCTAGCATGATGGGGGTTGACGAAGACTTCGCTTGGCTTACATGCCAAACATTTCCTCTATCCTTAGTCATAGAGACGTAGAATTCATTTTGATTTTGTACCCCCAGTTGGGGTGTGGAGCTGCACGCTAGTGGCGAGCCAATATTTATTTATTTTGCTGTGTTGAAAAAGAGGTCGGATGACTTCATTCCCTTAAGCATAATATTTCTTCAGGAATTTTTCGTTGATCTGAATCATCATCCGGTCATCGTGTTGACTGATCAATTGGTATACTCTATTTGAGTAGACCGCCTCTACTACAAATGGACTCTTCCACTTTGGTTGAAATTTGCCTTTAGTATTATGCATTAGGATCATTGGTCACCTGACTGCTAAAACCAAGTTGTCCACTTTGAAAATTCTTTCTTACACTTTCTTGTTGAAGGCGCTCTCGAGATGTTCGCTTGGTACAACTTGATTTATTACTACGCATTCAAGATATAAACTTAGCCCTATATCCGCGGGCTTAGCCTCATATTTTAAGCTGGCAAAACCTCGCGACTGGGCTAGTATAACTTAGCGTTATACGCGGGGTTGGACTTGTGTACTGGCTTAGTCTCACGCACTGAATTAGATTCATGCTCTGACTTAGTCTCGCACACTGAATTATCTTCGCAGTTTAGTTGCAGGCATAATTTTGCACTCCACGTGAGCATAGCCTCGCGTTTAGATGACTTTACGCTGGCTTAGCGTCGCATTGTATGCAAAATTTAACTTTGTATGCAACGTTTACTAGATGTGGGTCCCACTCCCCTGCATGGGCCACATTTGACTTGTTATGAGCCCATTGTATTAAGAGCCACCTTCTTCTTCGTAAAAATTATGCAAAAGTGCTGGTTAGTGTGGCGCCGTAAGCAGACCTTGGCCTTCCGTTTCTTGAAGTTTATGCGGAGTTGGGAGTTAGCCTTGCATTCTGGGCCACTTTGTGCTTTGAATTAACTTTGTACTCTGGATTTGCCTCGCGCGCTGTGTTAATTACGCATGTTGGCTTGGTTTTGTATACCGAAGGTTTCATGCTAGGCTGCAAATTAGCCTTGTGTTCTGCATCTTCTTCCAACAATAAAAATCACTCGGGCTACCAGATAGCCTCGCATATGTGTTATTCTCATGTTTCAACTGTTTTACGTGGGATTGCAGATTAGCCTTGCATTTTGGTGTCTTATATGCACAGCTGAGACATAGTATTGCGTTTCCAATCACTTTTGCACTTTGGATGACTTTAACGAGCTTAGCCTCATATTTGGATTATGATTTAATCTTGCGTTATATGCGGGGTTAGATTTGTGCGCTGGCTTAGCCTCGCGCATAGAGACTTGTGCGCTGGCTTAGCCTCGTGCACTGAGTTAGGCTCGTGTGCTGGTTTAGTCTCGCGCACTGAATTTGCCTCTCATTTCAGTTGCGGATTTAGCCTCGCATCTGGCTAGTTTTACTCGGGTTTGACCCGCGTTGTACATGGATTTTAGCCTAGCATCCTTATTTCAGACTTAATCTCGCCTTATATGCAAGGTTCTCTAGATGTGGGTTCCACCCCCTGTGTAGGCCTCATTTGGCTAATCATGAAGTCCAATTACTTCCATCTTTATCATGGACTACATGAAGCTCATGGTTAGTCTAACGCTTCAAATCTCCAATGCAAGGCAGAGCTGAGTATTAGCCTCGCATTCTGATACTTCTACATGGGCTGAGTCTTGGTTTCACAGTTTGGCACTTTCGCACTGGGCTAAAACTTAGCTTTGCATTTTATATGTTCTGTGCGAGACTGAAACTTAGCGTATTCTGACGATTCTATGCAAAACTGAAATTTAGCTTTGCTCATCAGATGTGGGCGTAACCATGTATTCCGAATGACTTTAGCGAGCTTAGCCTCGCATTTGGATTGTGATTTAACCTCGCATTATACGTGGAGTTAGACTTGTGCGCTGGCTTAGCCTCGCACACTGAATTGGACTCGTGAGCTGGTCTAGCCTCACGCATTGAATAAATCTCTTGCGTTACTTGCAGACATAGCCTTGCGTCTTGCTGACTTTAAGCTGCTAGGCACCGCGTTTTATGTGGGGTTTAGCTTCGCGTTCTGGATGTGGGCCCTACCCCCTGTGTGGATCCCATTTGGCTTGCACACGTCTGCAACTTAGTTTTGCTCTTCAGGCATGGGCATAAATTTGCATTCTGGATCAATTTACAATAGTTTGGTTTTGACTTAGCCTTGCATCTAGATGACTTTATGCTGGCTTGGTCTTGAATCAGCTTCGCGTCTAAAATAACTTTACGCTGACTTGGCCTCGCACAGTACGTGGATTTTAACCTCGCATTATACGTGGAGTTGGACTTGTGCGATGGTTTAGCCTCGCGCACTGAGTTAGACTCGTGCGCTGGTTTAGCCTCGCGCACCGAACTAGATTCATGCGCTGACTTAGCCTCGCACATTTGTTGGCGTGAAAATTTCTAGATAAATAGAGTTTTCCACAACAGAACGCGGAGCTAACTCCGTAGCTCCGCGTTTGGCTATTTTAGCCTCGAATTTGAGCAAAACACAGAGCTAATCTATAGCTCCTTGTTCTGATGAATTTAGCTCCGCGTGAGCAGATTTCATCAGAATTCTAAACTGATTGGAGATTTGGACTTATCCAATATCCAAATTGAGTCCAATCATAATTCTAAATTGATTGTGATTGAGTTTGGGCTTATCCAATACCCAAATTGAGTCCAATCAGAATTTCAAATCAAGAGATTTAAATCAAAACTAAGATATTTGATTAGAATCCTTGATGAATACAAAAATCTTCTATCCCTATTCCTATTCCTATGGAAACCTTCTATTCCTATTCCTATGGAAATCTTTATTCCTATTCCTATGTAAACTCTCATAACTATTAAAGTCTATAAATACCCTCTTTGAGGAGACTTTGAGGATGAATCAATAATAGATCAATCCATAGATGATCATCAATCTTTAAGGGGTCTTCTTTTCTTCTCTTTTTCGGCATCTTCGAGAATTCAAGTTACGCATAGAGTCTTGAGTTCGTGAAAGACCAGAGAAGATCGTCTACAGTCGGCCATCATCTTTAAGAGAGAAGAGCTCGATGTCAGATCGTCCAAAGGAGCTGCTTGACAGATCACATCGCCACAGATCCCACAAATCATTGTAAAAGAGAGCGATTGAGATATAAAATCCTCTCGTTTATTTTTTCTTTTTCTTGTTCTCTTTCGTTGTAATTTAAGCTAATTCAATGGAAGGAAAGCGAAGAAATTCCGCTGCGAACAAACTGGCGACCACAGTGGGAGAAGTCTCTTTCATCGAAAAAGAGATCGTGGCGCAATCTGATATCGATAGGATCGGCTTCGATGTAGATATGCTCGTCGTTGAAATCAACCAGTAGAAGTACGAGGAGTACCTCTTGTCAGCTAAAATTTTTGGAAAAGTAAAGCAGATCCACGAATTTAGAGACAGAAACTCGCAACTTATCTGATCAGCGAATCTAAGAAACTGAGGTCCGCGAATCTAAAAAACTGAGATCCGCGAACCTAAGAAACTGAGATTCGCGACCCAGACGACAGAACATGTTCGCGAATCTAAAGTTGAGATTTGTGACACTACCCGTAGCTTTCGGGTAGGGGTTTAATACAAAGTCACCCGACCCGAATAGCAGAGTTGCCACCTCGGATCGTGGGGCTAACTGCCAAACGAATGCAGCGGCGTCACTTCAGTTGTGGGAACAACCGCCTAACGAATATGGCGGCACTTCTTGAGTAGTGGGGCTAACGGTTAAGCAAATATGGCGGGACGTTACTCCAAACCCCCTATAAAAGGCGGGGAGTGAAAGAGACACAAAAAAGTGACAGAGGGACGGACACTCTATGGACGCAGACAGAGATAGACGTCTTCTCCCAGAAATTACCCTTGTGATCAGGAGCAAAGAGCCCCTTCTTTTTGGACTGAGAGAGATTGTACGGAGTGTCAACGGAGAGCAGGATCGTCCTCCATAGCTGCCTAGAAACCCAGCCTTAAACAAAGAGGAGTCCATCTTCCTCATCTTATGTAAACGGGAAACCGTTAGGTTATAATCCTTTGTTGAAAGATTGTCAGTAAAGAGAAATTCAATTTTCATGGCGAACAGAAAATTGGCGACTCCACTGGGGAGTACCATCACCTCCGGTGACCTGGTGGTAGCTCAATCCGACAACATTCCAGTTGGTAGTATGGTCGACTAGCTCACCATTTCCGTCGACCAGCAAAGGTATGAAGAATTTCTTTCTTCAGGCTCCAAGAGCCCTACTTCCCTAAGGGGATACCATAAAATCTCCAAGGGGTCAATTTCCAAGGAGATGACAATAGCCCAGTTGAGGGAATCAACGGACCAAGATAGTCCGAAATCTCCTTCCTTAACAATGGGCTCTTTGCCAGTTCCGATAAAGACTCTTGATCTCTCAAGCAAAGTGGACCAAGGTCCCCGCTTCAACAAGCGGAAGCGACTACCACCCGCTCCGCAAAGCTGTCATGCGGGGAGAGAGGTTCCTCTCACTCATACAATGAGGAGAAGCCTGAGGAGAAGCAAAGCTCGTGCCCTTCACGGGAACGCGCAGCAAAAGAAAACTGCCAACTCATCCCGGCAGATACCTACGATCCAAATATGGAAGCCTAAGGGCGAGGTTGGTCAAGATACAGAAGGATTCACTCACGTTTGCTACAGGAAGCAGAGTGAACCCGTCAAAGTTGTCCATAGTCGACGCGGAACATACATTCGCGTCTCAAGGGGAAAATCTGAAGGAGCTCGCAAATATCAAATTCGCAGAAAGTGCATGCCTGTCCGCGAGGCTGAAACTCCACCGTCTCTGAGTTTATCTCTCACAAATGAGCCTATCACAAGGGACTCCAGTGCAAGAGATCTTAGGGAACTTCTAAACAGAAGAAGAAAAGAATCTCATGTATCTCAATGCCACTGTGAACGACTGATCAATGCAGTACTGTCTCACTGTCATTGTTCAACTTATGCCCGATCCTCGGTGTTTTGTCGATTGTCTTCATCGACAAAAAGGAGATGACGCGGGCTCAAGTTTTCTGAGCTGGAATACTCTGCGATGACCTCCAACATGATAAGCGTTGGAGAAAAGAAGAAAATAAAGAAGGCGAAGAAAGTCTCCGAAGAAGAAGCTTCTGACCCAGAGTGCTCTTCGAGTTCGAAAGACCCATCCAACGAAAAGCTTTTCGGCACACTCGACTCAAAAGTGGGGTGGCAATCCCTATAAATTATAGACAGATGGCGGGGATCTCATCTGATGAAGAAGATATAGCCAAGTCTGCTATGGCTGAATCACAGACGTCCGATTCATTCTTAGAAGACTCCGCCTCTGTATATGACGCAGAATAATATCCCAGAAGAGTTCATGCGGAGAATGGAGGAGCAAGATAGGCATATCCAGCAATAGCAGAACGCCATCAGCGAGCTTAAAGATATGCTACATGTTCTGATGAAGTTAGAAAAAGCTAAACTGAAAGATACGGGAAAGAAGACCGAAGAAGAAGGTCATGGTCCCCATAACAATTGAGAAGAAGAAGAATATCATAAAGATGATGACAACCGCTCCATGCACAAGGAGGGAAACGAGAATGCTGTCTGGATATAGGGAAGGAAACAAAAAACATACAATTATACACCGACACAATGATACACCAACCCATTGATACACTGGTGCATAGTTTATTGCGATACAATGATACACCGACACACAATGATACTCCAGATACACAAATACAATGATACTGCTGATAAACAAATACAATGATACTCATGATACACCGATATAATGATATCATAATACATGGATACACATAAAAAATGAAACAACGATACAATTACTGATACAATGAAATAGTGAAGATTATAAACAAAGTTCCCTGCGTATAAAACAAACAAGATTTTAAACAATTTAAAGAAATAAGATCAAATACAAACGTAGTGTTTATATTAAACGAACAAAAAGCGACAAATAGGGTTCATTACAAACAAAAACCATAAATTCTACAAATTTATCAAAATGACCGCTGTCTCCTTATCTTCCTCGGGGGTTGACGTCTGCTTCTGATTCGAGTCATAATTGTCGTATCGGGTGCATTAGGAGTGGATTGATCTTGTCTTGGTTCCTCTGCTTGCTCTTCTGGTGGTTCTTCTAGCTGAGTGCAACCAGTTAACACGACTTTGATCTTCGCAAGTGTAGTAAATAACAATCCAGATCGCTTCTTGAATGCCTTATCCCTTTGCGCAAGTAATGGATCGATTATTGCTTCTATGCGTGTATATCTCTGCAATATTAATGAAGGGAAAAAAATAAGCATCAGATAATCTGTGTACTATATGGGACATAAAATAAAAAACATATATGGTTATTACATCATCAACGTCATTTGGCCGGGTTGATTGACTTCCTTCCTCTGCTTGGGGTTCATCTGGTGCTACTCCAAGAAAGCGCTGTGAAACTTTAGAGAACTAAGAAATATAATCTGACGTGCAATCAGATGGGTAGTCAGCAATAGACCCACGGTACTCCAGATACAATACGTGATCATGCCAATTTCTCCACATCTCCTCAATGTGAGTGTACTTTACCACATAGCTATTGGCTGTTATACCCGTACTTCACGTAACGCTGAGAATGGTGGCGGTGGAATGTACTGTTGACAACCAGCCTTGGTACACGCACCGGATAGTACGGCTCAATCACGCTGAAAATCTTCAACGTACCCATAAAAAATGTAATGTCTCTGAACGGATATTTCTCTCTATAATTTCGATATGGATTCCAATCAACCTGCATGTACGTTGGATACTAAGAAGTACATTTCTATGTGTAAGTAAGTAGTAATAAAAGTATAATTTGCTACAAATATCATATTTTATCTATTTATTTTTTAACTACAAGATAGTGTAATATTAAAATTTAAAGACACTGAAACCGTCCTTTATAACTTAATCAACTATTAGGACAATACCATTAAACTTCTAAATTAACTAATAAATTTTAATATTAACATCTATAATTAGAAAAATAACTAAATTTCGCATATTTTACAACTACAATTACAATATTATATTTTCTTCATAATTATAATCTAAATATTAAAAATTAAAATTAACAAATAAATGTACTCGTTTAGAATTTCTCGATTCTTAAATATTATCAAACCAAACAAAAACTTCTTATTTTTCAGGACAGTCACAGACCAAACAAGAATAAAGTAAATAAAACAAAATTAAAATTAAATTAAAAGAGACTTACAGTGGAGCCGAGAAATCTGACATCAAGAGAAAATGAGACTTACAGAGAAAATGAGACTTACAGTGGAGACTTTCAGTGGGGGTGTGGCTCAGGAGAGAAAATGAGACAGCGGAGGCTTCGGCGCCGGGTTTGGAAGGAGCTTCGGCGGTGGGGTGTGGCTCATCGGCGGAGGCTTCGGCAGCGGCGGCGGCGGGTTTGGAGGAGATGGCTGCGGCGGAGCTTTCGAAGAAAAGGGTTTTGAGGTGGTATGGAGAGGAAGTGAGGAGAGAAGAAGGAGATGGGGAAATGAGGAGAGGGGGGGGGGGAAGAGAGAAGAGGAAGAAGAAGGAGAGTTCGACGGCGGAGCTCTCGAAGAAAATTTTTTGAGGTGGTGTGGAGATGAATGAGGAGATAAGAGGGAGATAAAATATACCTGAAGGGTATTTTGGGAATAAAACTGTGCTCACTAAAAAATTCTCCCATAAAGTGAAATGAAACTGGGCTCACTAGGAAATTTGGGCTCACTAGGAAAAAACTTGTGCCCCTTTAGAAGTTCCCCAAAAGTTGGATCGCGTATAACTTGGATAAGGTCTGGGTACCATTGAAGAAGGCTTCAACGAGTTCATTTGTCTCATAAAAATAAGTAGAAATTAGTAAATAAATATTTATGTAAAGCCCTAATAATGTGTAATATCCAAAAGCCTAATAACAATCTCATATGAAGACTTTCATCGAGATTCATTTGTAATAGATTGTAGTCTGGAATCAAAACTTTTACCGTCAGTGTGTGGATTTAGATCTAGTGATGCTCGGACCTGACCTAATCGAAAAATGAATTGTTGATGACTTGATGGTTTCATTATGGTGAAAAATTCCTGAGTACCATATTATAATCTTAGCTCAAGCAGTAACATTAGCTACATATTCGGTTGGTTTAAGTCTCCACAATTGAAACATAGACTAAAGGATAACAACATTTCCAATTGCTTAGAAGAGTAGAACGGGAAATTCTATTTACGCACACCTCTTTGTTTAAGATGCTTCCGTTTGAAATTTTTAAAAAATTACAAGTTTACTATTATTTTTTTTGACTAAGTTGTTCTTTCACATCCTACTAGTAGGATATTAATATAAACCTTAATTAAATACCGATCGGCTATTAATATCTGATCATTTGAATCGGATAGTAATCTAGATGAAAAGAAAAGAGAGAGGGATGGCTAGAATTTGGAAAAAAAAATATGGGTCTGATGAGTAAAAAAAAGTGTCTCACATATCTCAATTTTTATATAATATCTATAATAGACATTTAAATTTTCTATAATATCTATCATTTTGGACTTGAAAATTGTGTCTATGATCTTGCAAGCAAAGAAATAAGGGCTGATCTTAAATAAGAGACCTTAACATATTCTATCAAGTTTGTTCACGAGAACTATAATTCATATGAACCTGGAGCCTGATGTAATCAAAGCCCAAGCGAAAAGCTTTTTGTGCCGATTCTATTACTAGTTTCGACTGAGAAAAGTGGAGCCTTTGGTTTGACGTGTCCCTAACCCAAATCTGTTTGGGTTGACGGAAAATGAAGAAGGAAAATAAAAGGGAAAATATTTTCTATTGTTTGGTTTGAAAGAAAATTTAAAAAAAAGTAAAATAATTTCTTACTAGCCGCCGTCTGTGGGAATCGAACCCACGACCACACGGTTAAAAGCCGTGCGCTCTACCGGCTGAGCTAAGACGGCTAGCTAGTAGGTGCTATCCAGTTTTTAATCTGTTCAGAAATTATATATTTTTAGTTTTTATTTCTTACAGAGAACTTAACGCTGGTATCATGCAATTATATTAAATAACGTGCACATAGGGAACAAATAATGCAGTTTATAACATTTTCGAACTTTCAAATAACCGCAAGTAAGTTTTGAACGTACTTGTTTAATAAAATAAAAGTTAGTGAGACGTATGTTTCATTATATGTACAATAGCACTAAGAAAAATAAAGCATACTAAATTATACATAATCCTCATCAAAGATAAGATGGATTAACTAAAATGGTTTTGTTATGATGCCTCCATTTGGCGCGAGTGCAATTTAAAATAGCGAAAGAACAACTAAAGAAAATATTAATGAAAGTGATATGTAAAAATATAGATGCTTAAATGAAGACATTGCTCGAGAAGAATGAGTGAATAAGGATCATTTCTGTGATCCATCCGAAGTTATTCTCTTTTTATGTTTTATTAAGAATTAATACAAAATAATTTTGAATGGCTAATAATTAATCCCAAATCCACAAAATCAAGGTTGATTGACCATGATTGAAGGAGATGTGATAGCTTTGAACGTAAAATCATTGATTTGGAATAATTACTTTTTCAACTAAAGTTTAGGGACTGATTAGTTTATGAAAAGTAAACATTAGAGAGGAGACTGTGGCGATCAGTCGGTTGTGAAAATAAAAATAACTTAGGAATATAGTAAGTCGTACTTAGAAGTATCCTTATTTTTTGAATTTTATGAAAATATACTTAGAAAGTATGGTACTTAAAAAAATTACCATTTCTCTATTAGCCACGAAGATCCAATTTATCAGTACCATTGAGTGCCAATTAGAAACACAGAGAAGAATGAACATGTCCAAAGATCATTGCTTATTAGCCCATCATATTAAAAATTTCGAACTAAAAAAGAAAAAAAAATTAATTCAAAATTTTGAATTATACTGGCCGAAAGTAAGCCCCTTAAACCCGTGCTTTCTCATTCCTAACAAGAAGTGGACACCATCCAAGAATAAAGACTCGTTATTCAGTACTTACTGAACATAAACAAAATTAACTTGGAAAAATATTTACTAAAAGTAATAAGGATTTGGAAAAGAAACGCAACCACTTAAACAAGATTTGAAGTTGCAATCGTCCTTGAGGTTGAGAATCCTTATTAACTTGGAAAAATTCTTTTTTGTTCAACGTAGCCTATCCCAAATACTTGGATGAAATACTTAATTGTTGTTGTTGTTGTTATGGGGAAGGGTGTTTGTAGGGAAATTCTATTTGCACACGGCATTTTACTCTTGACGTACAGTTTAAAAACTTGTAAATAATTATAAGTTTGTCATTATTTTCTTGGACTAAATTACCCTTATAAATTCCAAACTAAGACTTTTTAAAATTTGGAACTGCGACTCATTTTCCTCCTCTATTTTCTTTCTAAAATCCTAAATGATTTTTTTTGGTATTTAATAAAAACACATCTCCTAGAAAATCATCTATTTGATTTCTTAACCCCTTAAAATTTTTTATATTTAAAAGATTAGAAGAATTTTAAATTTTTCGATTTCACCGTGACAAGTGAAATTTGAGTTTGGAATTTGCATTTGAGTTTTCTTATGCAAATGAAAAATTCCAACATGCAATTGATGTCAGAGAACAAATCTAAGGTACGATTTGAAATTTTTTTTAGGTTTTATACGTATTTGTTTGAAATTTATCGTTAATTAGTTTTTTTTTTAGACTTCGCTTGCTGGTCGGATATTAATACCCTACCAGCATGTTTCTTGGTCGGGTATTAATACCGATCAAAGTATTTTTTTGCTAAATGGAATTGGACGGGTGGGGAGTTAAAGAAAAAAATGAAGGGTATTTTTGGAAAAAAATTTAGACGCAGAAAGTAAAATAGCAGTATTTCAAAATATGAGTTGGTGTAAAGAGAAATCAGGACGCTAAGAGTAAAATACCGTGCGCAAATAGAATTTTCCTAGGCCTCTCTCTCAATTCCGATGGGGCAAAATTTCAACAGGACATTAGCGATTGATGTGATGTTTCCGCTTCCCAATGTTGCCACAATGTTGCAACGCGAGATTTTTTTTTTTTTTTTTTTATCATTGATTGAGTGCCTTTTCGAAGTGCTCATTTAGACTATATATCCAAAATATGTTATTATTTTGTATTCAGATTTATTTTATGAATATCTACATATCTGTCATTTAAATCTTTATAAATTATAATTTAGTTTTCAAAATCTTCATATTTAGAATTTAATCCCTCAAATTCTTTAAGTTAATAAAATTTAGTCCACCAGTTTATATTTTGTCCTGATTTTTCTGTTTTACTTCTGATTTCCTTTACTTAATTCTCCTCCCTCTTTTTTCCTCTCTTCTCTCTCTATTTATTTTTTGGGTTATCTCTCTCTATATTGAGACCAAATGTATTATTCTACACTAAATGTATTAAACCTTTAAGCCTCAATATAAATTTATTTATTGGAGTCTCTCTCTATATTGAGACCAGACGTATTATTCTACACTAAATGTATTAAATCTTTAAGTCTCAATATAAATTCATTTATTGGGTTCTCCCTCTATATATTAGATAAATTCATTTCTAGATTTAACACATTTAGTGGAAAATAATATATTTGGTCTCAATATAGAGATGGAGAACCAAATAAATGAATAGAGAGAGAAGAAATGAAAAAAGGGGGAACCTAATAAGAAAAAGATAGGGAGAAGAGGGAAGGGGGAATTAAGTAAAGGAAATTAGGGGTAAAATGGAAAAATCGGGCCAAAATATAAACTGAGGGACTAAATTGTAGTAATTTAAAGGATTTGGGAGACTAAATCCTAAATATGAAGATTTGAGGGACTAAATTATAATTTATAAAGATGTAAGGGACATATCTGTAAATATCCCTTTATTTTATTAGTTTGAGTTGTTGATGGTTATTGTTGAGAGATTTACTGTAACTAAATATTATGAATAAATGATACTGGAATTTCCAATCCAAAATTTTATCATGGTATCAGAGCAATTCATATTCAAATCCTACCGGGTGCGCATTTAATTACGGGTTTTTAAAAAGTTTATATCGTTGCGGAAAGCCTAGATTTATGTTCAAAATAGACCTTCAACGTACGGGAGCGTGTTAAATTAAAAAATAATTTCTTCAACCCTTATCACAACTTTGAAGTTTTTGTGCAGTAAAAAAGGGGACCTTCAACAAAATAAGGGACCGGGCAGAAGGCCACAAAGACCTGAATAGATCCACAAGTTGAGAAGATCCGCTATTGTTATTTTACATAATTTAAAATCCCAGGCAAAAAAATAAAAATAAATACTGAGGCCCATGTAAAGCCAATACGGTGAAAAGCCCACTGGGTAATAGGCCCAAAGCACCAGAGAAAGAAAAAAAAAAAATTTCAAGTTGGACTGATCAAAGCATCTTTATCTAGTTGTGGAGAGTCATTAATCCAACAGTATAAGAAAAACCAAATTCTTCCAAAACTGAATTAATTAAAAATAAATATACCTATTTCTAAATGTAGATAATCAACTGTAACTCTCAACTAACTAAAAAAAAAAGAGAACAAGAACAAGTCGAACGATCACCTTGGTCCATAGATGCAAGCTAGAGATCTCATCTCACTCAAACCAACCTCGTTAGTCACCGTCATCTAATGTACACTTACTTGTGAACTACTTACTTTTTGACAATCTTTCTGCAAGTTACGCGACATATTTTCGATAAGTTAAAGACCTGCTCTCAGCATCTGACTAAATCAAATTCCTATTTGGTACTTAGACTGTCTCAAATCTTCATATTTTGTTTTAGTCACCAAATCTTTTAACTTACTCCACTTTAGTTTCTCTGTTAGTTATTCCGTCCAAATAAACGTTAAATTTTAATTTTAATATTTGAGAGGTACAGGAAATGACTGACATACCCTAAGTCAGTTTTAGTTTTAGGTCATTTGGTTAAAGTTAGGGCATGCTCCCTTTATCTTTCGAACGAAGCGGTGAAGAACGGTAAAAGCAGCGGTTTTGTGGGATATAACGGAAATCCAATGAGAAGAGAAAGAGAGGAAGAGAGAAGAGAGGGAGATAACTGATATTCTCTCACTTCCAGGGATATAATAAAAAATTTGTGCCAAAATTTTAAGTAGTCTAACGGGAAGTCGATCAAGGGGATTGAAGCGGAGTAGCTTAGAAAATTTTGAGGACTAAAATCAAAACAGAAGATTTTGACGACTAAAGTTTAATTTTTAAAGATATAGGGAACTGATATGTAAAAAGTCCTTTTTTCTTTCTTTTGTTGGTTAATAACAAACTTGTGGTTGTAAGTATGGACACCCAACGAACCCCACGTCAATGACATCATCACTCCTTTAAAAAGTCCTGGGAAAAGTGTTGGCACTTATTTCCATGAAGAGGACACTCTCGCTACCCAAAACCCAAAATACGGGAGTTTCTAGATGGGCACAACTTTTTTCCTAATGAGCCCACTTAAAACTTTTGTAATATTACAGTATTGTCACCTAATTTTTTAGACCAAAATATCCCTCTCTCAACCCGCTCGCCCTCGCCCCCGCTCGGCCTCGCTGTCCCCCTCGCCCTCGCCCCTGCTCGCCCTCGCCGCCCCCCTCGCCCTCGCCCCCCTCGCCGGCCCCCTCGCCCTCGCTCGCCCTGGCCGCCCCCCTCGCCCTCCCCCCCTGCCCTCACTCGCCCTCGGCCTCGCCCCCACCCCCGCCCCTCGCTCGCCCTTGCTCCAGTTTCCTGTCCGGGCTAATCAGCCCGGATCCAATTATTGGGTCCGGGGCTGCTAGCCCGGATCCACAGTTCTGATTCGGACTGGCTAGCCCGGATCAGAACTGTGGATCCGAGCTAGCAGTCCCGGACCCAGTAATTGGATCCGGGCTGGTTAGCCTGGACAGTGTGCCAAAAATGTGCAGTTCTGGATCCAAACTATCAAACAATAGCCTGAATATCATCGTAGCCGCGCTCCTAGAGCAAAAACATATGAATATATTTCTGTAATAGCCTAAACAAACAGGCATGAGAAACAAAATGCAAAGTCCTGCAAATATTACCGAACTTTCATAAGCATGAACATGGCCTGCAAACATAATGTCTACACCGGCATCATACAGCAAGGGCTCCATGGAAGCCTTCATCTTGTCCCCTTCCCCTTGATGAGCCCAGTTGCTGTTGTACCATGGAGCATGCAGCAGCACAAGCAGCCATGGGGTCCTTTCTCTGTCCACCTTCACAAGATCCTCCTACAAATTTGAGAATAAATAAATGGTCTTCCTCAGAACTACAAACCAAAGATTCAGGTTACGTAGTTGATGACATACGTAGTTGATGACATGCCAAAATAAGAAGAAATACAATATAAATCATAACTCCTTCCTGTGGACTCGAACAACCATTTTGTGTTAGCTTATGGTGTATAAAAAAATAATATAAAGTTAAAATGACATAAGAATAAAGTTTTTAGTTTATGAGATAAAGTTTGCAGTAAATTAGATAAAAAGAACAGAAGCTTAATGCACCATGACATGAGATACCTATGCATGACACAGATAAACAGCCAGAGTGAGACTATTGCTGGTCCTGCTTAATCAGAATGCGGAAGAACAATCTCCTTGGCTTAATATAACCCTAAAGCACAAAATCAGATGTGCGTGCATGCGCCTGCACAAAAAGTAAAAAAAAACACAAAAGATTCCATGAAGCAGATGTGCGTGCATGTGCCTGCATTCACATACACATGCACAAGAGTAACAGGCATGGTATTTTGAGAACTCGTGACTTTGCAAAATAAAGTTCAGGAATCACTGGAATTTATTTCAGGGGTCTAAGAGAATAAAAATGGAATAGGTATCAACTGGTAGCATTCTCTCCTCTTTGACCTCCATTAGGTGTTTAAATGTTGCAGATATGTGTTGTAAATTCAACCAAACTGGATCAATCGTGCTTTCTAGAGTAAACCCGACAGTTTAAGGGGCATGAATAATGGAAATAAGTAGTAGATATCATATCAATATCTAGGCATAAGGCATAAGGAGATGGGTGTTTGATCCAATTTGGTTTCTCGCTGAAGCTTCGAATGCAGAAGGGATGGATGATGTCAAAACCTGAATCAGCTATACTGTAGTTATGTTATGAGCAGAGGCGAGGGTGAAGTAGAGCGGGAGCGGAGCGTAGCCCGAGACGGTGAAGATGGATCGGTATCCTAGCACTCGATTTGTGAAAATTGATCGGTGGCGGAGGGACTCGTCGGTGGCGGAAGCGGGGGCGGCGATGGCTATGGTGTAGAGAAGCGGGGACGGTGAAAGTGGAATCTTTTTGGGGGTTTGGTGAGGTAGAAGAGGGAGAAGGGGCATGAGAAGAGGGAGGAGAGGGAGAAAGAGCAGGAGAACGAGAGAAGAGGATGAGATAAGGGTATTTTGGAAATATTAGTGTGCTCACTAGGAAAAATCCTCCCTTTTCAAAAGAGAGGATGTGCTCACTAGAAAAAGTGGGTTCACTAGAAAAAAAATTGTGCCCATCTAGAAACTCCCCAAAAAACCAGGACACTTTCTCCTTTTCGAACCCCAATGCCAATGGTCAATGTTCTATTTTGACTTCTATTGTTTATGCTTTCGAGTCTTTGTGACAAAAAATTACGATAGTTTTAATGGCACGTGGAAGGAGAAATTTTAAATGCGCACTATATTTTTCTTAGTGAGCACCATAATCTAGCACTATATTTTTCTTAGTGAGCATCATAATCTAGCGATCTAGTATATAAATAATTACAAGTTTTTTTAATAAAAAAATACTTATCTCTTTTCTTAGTGAACATCATTTTCTTCATTTCCTCTCTTTCTTTTTTGCCTAGTAAACACCAATCCTTTCAACTAGCCTGGGACTTCGCGACTGGCGTAAGGACTACGAAACTCTGGCTGGAAGGGGAAAGTAAAGGAAGAAAGAAGCGGAGCGGGAGGTTCTGTAGAAAGTGAAAGGAGAAAGAGGGGGGTCGGAACTCTGGCCAAAAAGAGTGGGTTCGCTAGGTGGTTATGGAGGTAAAGTTTGAAATTGGAGAAGCACTAAAAAAATAGCCATATTTAAAAAATATGTGGTGTTCACTAAAAAACTGGGGCTCGCTAAGAAAGTATGATGCGCATTTAGAATTTCCATAGAAGAAGCTACTCATGTTTGGTTATTTATAAGTGATGTTGAAAGTTATAATTTTTATTACTGCAATTGAAGTTGTTACGACAAAGTTGTTGTAACATCTATTACTGTGCTTGGTTTGGGATTTGCGAGTGGCAACTAGAATAACAAAAAAAATTAAATATTAATTTTTTTATATTCAAGAGATTTAAGAAATATATTTGCAAAAGGAAAAGAAAAAGTGTAATAAGCAATTTTTTCTGCAACTGCAATTATTGTAAGTGCTTAAGTGGTTGCAATTGCAATCACAAACTTTCGCAACTACAATTATAACCAAAGAACAAAAAGTGTAACTTGTAACAAATACAGTTACGATTACAACCATTTTATGCACTTACAATCACAACCAAACATCCCTTAATTTCATATTTGCTTCACGTTTTTACAACTTTTATATAATGTTTGCCGTTTAGGTTCAATATTTTCATATCATAATTCACTTCATATATATATATATATATATATATATATATATATATATATATATATATATATATATATATATATTGGAAGATAAAAATTTCCAAATCTGATTCTATCTTTACAGGAAAAGTCATACTGAGTTATCAAATTCACAAATACCATTTGTAACCCTATTTAAAGGTTAGGGGAGGTATTAAAAGAATCTCTCTAAGTTTTTAATACATCTAAGAAAAATTTAAAATTTCATAAAATGTAAAAGAAATAATATTACTATATTAGTATATTTAACAAAATCCTCATTATTATTAGAATATCTCATTAATTTAAGATATCTCATTAATACACAGTGTGCGACATTGTCTATGGTTTAGTACTATTAGAATATCTTATTAATTTAGGATATCTTCCTAAATTAGTATATTTGTCAAATATCTCTAATTAGACTGATTATACTGATTTAGGATTATATGACATTAGAATCAAATTATATATTCGCTTGTCTTTACCTTTTATATTCATCTCGTATAAAAGAATGGTCATTATAACGTTTTATATGTACACCTCAGAATACAAAGCTATTTTCCGTTCTCTCTATCAGTTCTTAGTTTCATCAAGTACACAAAGTTTAGTGGTTCAGTAGAGCATGGTGTTATATCATACAAGTATAGTGCTTTAAGTGCGTTATGGTGTTGTAATACTATTGTAAGTGCTTCGAGTGCGGCGTGGTTCGATACCATTGCAAATGGAGTGTATCGGCACGTCATACTATAATACCATTTCAAGTTCAGTACTTTAGATGCAGTTCGATGCAATATCAATGCAAGTGCAGTATTTCGAGGGGGTATGGTTTTGTACCATTACATATTTTTTTTTCTCTTTCCTCTCGCAAATACAAATAAAGAAAGTAACATAAACCAGAGTGGAGTCAATTTTTCCAGCAATTGAATAAATAAATACAAAATAAATTTTATCATTATCTCTTTTCTCACTTAATTCGCACCTCCCATCTATCAAAATTAAATTTATCGAAAAAATAGAAAAAAATTACTCTCAAAATCCAAAAAATAAAATAGTTCAACTCATAGACCTCTTTGTATCCTAATTGGAAAATCCTCTCATTTCATCTCTTCATTGGGAACAACTTGAATAAATAATTGAAAACATCAAATATCGAATGTAAGTGTCAGTACGGGATGATCGGGTGGCTAAAAAAAGCTAACTTTGCTCAGTGAGCCCACCCTTATCGGGATTAGTATTTGGAAAGGTTTTCACACCAGGGATTAGTTGCTGAACCGTTTTAACGCCGTTAATTCCAAACGGAAGAAAAAAAATACGGACATATCTTATAATTTTAGGAGATAGGCTTATTGAGAAAGTTGTCGGCTCAAATAGAATTTCCATTATGTAAAGAGAAATTCTATTTATGCATGACAAATTACTTTTGATGCTCAGGTTACTCTTTACACTAATCTTCCATTTTGAAACATGACTAGTTTACTGTGTATATCCAAATTTAATCATCTCTTTCTCTCTCTCTCTCTCCTACTTTTGTCGGTCACGACTTACACTTAAAATTTCCAAACTTTCCTTCGAATCCCAATTCCATTACCACTTACCGCTTCCAGCGTCACCTTTCGCCTCTAACCCCAACCTTTTACTCCACTAGTAACAAATCATCACACTACAAAAAATAAAATAGTAACAATCAATTGCAAATAAAAACGCATAAAAAACTAAAACTAATTTTAATTCGTACCTAAGATTTTTCCTTGACATCATTTGCATGTTGGATTTTCTATTTGTTTCAAAAATTCAAACTCTAAATCTTAATTTTACTTTATCACAGTGAATTGGAAAAATTTAAAATTTTTCATAACTTTTTGAGTAATACGAATGTAAAAATTTTAGAGAGATACATTTTTTTAAAAATCTAAATAATATAATTTTTTTTTTTAGATTTTAGAGAGATAACATAGAAGAAAAACGATACAATATTTTAAATTTTTAAAAAGTTTTACTGGATCTGAGATTTAAAATGATAAATTAATCTATCAACAGTAAATTGTGGTGCGTAAATGGAAATTCCCTTAGTGAATACTACTGTATAATTTTCAGTCACGAAGTTACCCTTCGGAATAGATAAGGAACTCCAAAATTTATTTTTGGGAGCAAAAAATAAATATCTCAGAGTTAAGGGTGTTTACGTAATTTACACAGCCGTGTGACGTTGGTGCGTTGCTATCGATGAGCCGTGTGACGTTGGCACCCAAAATGCTATAAGCTCGTGCAAAACTACATCTTTTGTCAAATTTCAATCATTTTGTCAAAAAAGGGAAAATTTTCGGGGAAAAAAATGGAGGCGATCGATTATTTGGCGGACGAGAGGAAGGCTGCCCAATTCGATGTGGAGGCCATGAAAGTCGTTTGGGCCGGATCAAAGCACAAACTGGAGGTCGCCGATCGGGTCTCTCGCCTTGTCGCCAGCGATCCTGTGAGTTTTTTGCAATTTTTGGGTAAAATTTGAGTTTTTATGCTAATTTGGTGTGAATTTTCATCTGGGTCGTGTTTTGTTTGTGGCAACATTTGATAATTATTGTGTCTACTTGCTTGTTGTTTTTAGCAAAAATCTGAATTTTCGTTTGACGCAAGATCTAGTTTCTACTGTTTAGCTTTCTTATGTCTTTTCTATGTTGACTTAGTTTATTTTGGTTAGAGAAAAGAAAAAAAGGTTTAGTTTTGATGATATTTGTATGGAAGTTGAAATTAGTAGAACACTGGAGATTACATTCGTCGTGGTTATTCAATTTTTAAAAATATCAAATTTGAATTTTAGAATGCTGCTTCTAAATTTGGATTATGAGAGTTCACCTTTTAATTGAGCTACTTATAGTCTAGTTGCTATGATTTCTCGAGTTTGTGTTATGTTTTGGGATAAAATCTTTTAGTTTAGAGATAGAGGGTACTTTTACTTGTTGGTTTACTTGAATTGAAATTGATTCTCTTGGCACTCTTTTTGGTGTTGATCATGTACTTTTTGATCTTTTAATGTAAGACCAGGAATAGTAATTTGACCTAATTTTGATGTAGCTTAGCAAAAGAACTAGTAATTTGAGTTGTGGTCAGGCTCCATTTGGAGGTTGCCACTGTCTTGGGTGTTAGAATCCTAGATTCCTATCTGGATGGTCGTAACCTGTAAAGTTCGACTATATTTATAATTTTTGTTGCTGAACCATGGAGATTAATGGGTTGTGGGTAAGGCCGAAATAAGAATGGATGCTAGAACTTGGAAGGCGCAGTTAGTGATGTAAACATGCCAAAGTTGAGCGGCAGTCAGACTAGTTTACTAGTTGAGAGAGGTCCGAGCAAGGCAATTAAAAAGTGAAGCGCATGAATTGTTCGTGAGCAGCTTGTTTGTTTGATAGTCCTTGGAATCAAGTCTTTGGTATTGTTACCAAGCGTCTCTAATTGATTCCATAGAGAAGAAGAAACGTTTATTATGTCAAAACTTCTTTTTGCACGCATTTCTTGATTTTCATTATGCAACTCATATGATAGTGGATGTTACAATGGATATAAGAAGGTTATTTTGAGCCAGATATAAGTGGACGTGGCTAGTTTGAGTTTTGCTCGTTTAATATATTTGAACAAGCCAGAACTCTGCTGCATAAACTAACACGAGCTGTTAGCAGGTTGTTCATTCATTGATTGTATCACTGACATTGATAATTGACATAAGCCCCTAACAATGAGGGGCTCACATATTATGAGCCCTTTCTGCTCAATAATTTTCAAGGTCTAAATATGTTTCAAAGGACTCATAATAAGTGGAACCACAAATACGTGGGCAACCAGGAGCTTACATCAAATATTTTTATTCCAACTGTTCTTATTTATTTGTTTCTTTGATTGTTTTTGGAGGGTAGGGTTGGGGGGGGGGGGGGGGGGGGGTTGTAAGTGTGTAAAATTACCATTAATTTGGATAATCTGCAAAATGTGATCTGTTTTCCTTTGCAATTGACCTCGTAATTTATTATTTTTATTAAGTTTTCAAAATTAAGCAACCTTGTACTAGGTTATTGATAAATTACTCTTACATATCCACCACAATTTTCAGGAGTTTCAAAAGGATACCAGGGCAATGCTTGATCGAAAGGAGTTATTCAAGAACACTTTGAGAAAAGCTGCTCATGCCTGGAAGCGAATCAACGAGCTCCATCTCTCTGGTATAATTTTAAGTTCACATATTGTAATCACATTTGTGTCCAACAACATATCTCTGGCCCTGTTAATTTTCTCTTCCATATTGAGAAAAGGACATGTTTAAAGTGATGAAACATGACTTTATCCTCTCTCTCTCTCTCTCTCTCTCCTTCCTTCCTTCTCTCTCTCTCTCTCACAGGTTGATTTTATAATTGCATTATATCTGAAATTTCCCGTTTTAGTCATATTTATAGCAACTTGTTTCTTTTGTGACTTGAACTTTGTCTTGTCTCAAAAGGATGCTAAGCCAAGTTTTTGACCGTACTTTATCATGTATTGTGTACCTCAAAATCTGATAAGATACGGCATGTGCAATGTTTGTTGATATCTGTTGATACTTAGAACGTTGGATAGACGAAATGCTCATTTTTTCTGTTTCAAGTTTTAGCATCCCTTTTCTTGTTTGCTTTTATAGTTATAGAAGTATCAAGGATGTTAGTATTTAGCATAAAGCAAAAATAGATTATGCTTTGTCAGGTTTTCCCTTTCTCTACATGGCTGGTGTTTGTGAAGAAGTTCTATTATTGTGAAGAGAGATCTCTAATTTGATTTGATTTGAGTTTTTTTTAACAATTTCTTAAACTATTTCTATTGAAATCTTGCCGTATAAAGTACTAGCTCCATGAGAATGAACTCTGGTACAATATTACATTCTTCAGCGGCAAATTTTACAAAATGAATGTACCGTATGAGATTGTTTTAATGTTTTCTATAAGCTAGTTATAACATTAGCAACTTGTATGATATTATCATGATGTGTCAGTAACTTATTGCTTTTAGCACATTACACCGCACTTGATAGTGGAGGGTCGTATTACATTGCTATTAATGACAATGAGGTGGAACTTTTATTTTGGTTTTTCTATGTTTTGTTTGGAGTTGCCATCCTTTACTTTCAGAAAATTGTTTAGAAAAGTCTCTTGAAAATTTGGGCTCCTTGTTATATGGGATTGGTTGATAGAAATTATTTAAGTATATCATGTTTCTCGCATTATCTCTGTTGCATCCTGTGTTATGTACCCTTACTTTGCCAAACTTTGTTGTTACAGAAGAAGAGGCATCTATGTTAAGGTTATTTGTGGATGAGCCTTCTTATGTGGATTTGCATTGGGTTAGTACTAAACTTTCTCTAAGCTTCTATTGTCTCGATAATGTCAATTGTGTCTCACTATAATTTCAAGTTGTCAACTTTCTGTGTAATACAAGTTAAAAGTAGGCCTAGTTGGCCTTTGGAAGTGACACTTACAGTCGCTACTTTGTTAGAGTACAACTTTGTGGATGCTGCTTACATTTTTTTGGTGATCTTTGAAATTCTCAGTTGTGGCCAATTTATGCTGGTTCTTGATTGTTTACATCCTTCTCTGCTGCTGAATTACACGAAATCATTGTTTTTAACAGGGTATGTTTGTTCCTGCTATAAAAGGGCAAGGTACTGATGAGCAGCAGAAGAAGTGGTTACCGTTGGCCTACAGGATGCAAATAATTGGTTGCTATGCACAGACTGAACTTGGCCATGGTTCCAATGTTCAGGGACTTGAAACAACTGCAACTTTTGATCCAAAAACTGATGAGTTCGTCTTGCATAGCCCTACTCTAACTTCAAGCAAAGTGAGTATCTGAGATATGAGTAATATTCCTTTAATCATTGGTCATTCTGATACAAATTTTCTATTGTATGTTGCATGTTTGCTGCTTTTGCTTGTTTTTGTGCTACTTGTTAATAAAGTTTATATGTATAGTTATTTGTTGTCAGCTTGTTTGCTATGTTCATAAGCTGTACTTGTTGAATGAAAATTTTATAAGATAGATGCGTGCTTCTAAGTTTGGAGTTTTATTATCAAAATTTTTCATGAACAGTGGTGGCCAGGGGGCCTCGGTAAAGTTTCCACGCATGCAGTTGTTTATGCTCGTCTTATCACTGGCGGCCAGGATTATGGTGTACATGGTATATCTTTAACAGAGTGTTTAATTTGGCATTGTTTTACTATTGTATGTTCCTTACTGACATTATGTTGAAATCAGGATTCATTGTCCAGCTGCGAAGTTTAGGCGATCACTCTCCTCTTCCTGGCATCACCGTCGGAGATATCGGAACAAAATTTGGAAATGGTGCATATAACACTATGGATAATGGTGTCCTGGTATTTGATCATGTACGCATACCAAGAGAACAAATGTTGATGAGGTTTGTTAGCATTTGCTTCTTTAGTATCCGTACTTTCATTTCTTTTCTGTCTACTATGTATTTTAGATTGGTTTGGTTGTAGGCTATGTTGGTTTGGTTGTAGAACATAATCATGACCATTTGAAAAATAATACACCCCTCTCCCCACTCCCCATGCCTCCCTAAAGAAAAAATGAAAATAGAAATAAATAATGAAGAAATAGATAACCCCAAATAGACAGGGCCAACTTTTGCTAAAGTTTCTGTAGTCCTTTGGTTTATAGGTTTTATCTCTGAAGTTTTCTGATGTGCCTATCCTCAAGTCAAACGTGTGCCTAATGTCTGCTCAATTAAGCCGCACTTACATCAAAATTGGAGTAGCTAACAGCAGAACAGAATACTCACTACCCGACTAACAGCCTTGTAAATTCCCCACAAACACCTTCAAGACAAATGCCATTCATAAATAACTATGGGTGTCTGACCTGTCTTTTATATCCATAATGAATCCGACATTCTTGCCGGTCCAACCAAGTGAATTGGGGGGAAAGCATCACACCACACAAGATGTATAAGCATTTTTATTAGCTTCTTATTTTGTTTTAGAAAAATAATTAGTTATTATATATTTCTCTTTAATTCATACTGTTGTTTCTTCAACTTTCCTTTTTTTTTTTTTTTTAATCTCTCTTCATCTCGGTTTTGTGTTATATTTTCATCTCACATGAAATCAAGAATTCTTAGATTTTGTCATGTTGGTATAAACTTGATGGGAGGATATGTAATCTTTTTTTTTCATTATTCTGATGAACTTTGTAATTATGTTTATCTTCATTAGATACTTGCATTGTTGTGATTTTATAATTCCACTCTCAATATAATCTTCTTTTTCTTATAAAATAAAATAAAATATTCTTCTCAAATCACTTTATTTGTCTAAAAATATTTTTTGCTCTCATCAACATTTTTCTGAATATGAAAACTGAAACTACTACTCTATCATTAAGTACTTTAGTATCTTATCCAGCATAGATAAGGAGGATGGCAAAGACATTACTTTCATAAGTGGTTTTGGTTCACACCATATGCAGAGGGGACAACCCTAAGGAAATTTTCCCTGATAAGTGATAGTGTGGTGGACTAGGATGCCCAATTTCCAAGGAATTAGGCAATTTGTGCAAAGAGGCTGCGACACTCTTGTACGCGAAAACAGTACTTTAGTATCAAGAGTTTGGCTTTTGTTTGAGGCATGAATATGATTATAGAACAATAAATATTACTTGACCGTTTCTTAAAATTCTGGTTCGCCAAAGCACACAAATTGCTTTCTAAACATCTATTGACTTTTATGCTCTAGTACATATATTTTTTCTTCCTCAGTATCATTTTTGTCTTCTGTATCTAATTAAAAACTCTTCATACCCTTCTAAACCCCAATTTTGTATTCTCACTTTTTCCATCATAATACCAAAATCACTTGACTTTGCACGTCCTTGATTGTTTCATCTCATCATCTGCTTATCATAAAAAAACAACAAATTACATCACTAATCCTCAATTATACCCTAATCACCAACTTACTCTTTAAATCTTATGACATAGGAATTAGAAGTGAAATTATTGAGCCTTTTTCATTTTAACGGTCAGAGATAAGTTGTAGTATGTTAAGATGATTTGTTAGCTGGATTAGATACCTCTTTCTAAATCAGATTAGAATGAGAACTATAAGCTATGAATTGGTTTAAGATTAAACTAGTAACAACAATAATTTGAGTTAGTCTTCATTAACAAAGTAAATATACTGGTATTGGTTTTTCATATGATGACAAAAGGAATGGATGTAATAATACTCTTCTTTTTTTTACAGTTATGTGTCTGTGTGAATTGTTTTTTTTTTTTTTAATTGTGTTTCTTTTCCTTTGTGATCATTTTTTAAAATCAAGAGTGGTTATGTGGTTCTAGTGAAAACTTGAGGGATGTTTAATGAATACTTTTTTCCCTAATTAGGAGTAGTGAGACAATATGGTACACTCTTTGATTTATCATCTATGAAGTACAAAATAGAAGGCACTAGCCCCTAATATATTCAAGCTGTGTATACCGCTACCGTCGAATACCTGTAAAAGGCTGTCTGGTTTTGTCCATACCTTGTATTCTAGATCATTTTAAGGGTCATGCGCTCCTGTAAATCTAATCTCTTTTCCAAAAGTTTAAGCTCATGGGTACTCTTCCATGGCATTCAGTACTTAACTATTCATATGGAAGACAAACAAAACACTTCTTTCGTGTTGAAGACAGCTCATATGGAAGTTGTTTGCTGGCATGTCTAAATCCAATTCGTTTCTACTATGAGTACTCTGGTACTGCATTCCTAACCATTTATCCCAAAGGAATAAGTTAATGATAATTACACAAATCACTTTTTTGTAATCAAATACCAGTTACCTTAGCAAAGTAGTCTAATTACAATTGTCAGTTGCCTAGAAATTCTGAGGTAGAATAAAACACACTCAGAAGATGCATATTATTTTCATTAGTTTGGATTTGATTTTGAAATGTTTATCTGTGAGAAGGCATGTGATTAAATATTCTGAAACGTTGCAGGCTTTCAAAGGTGACTAGGGAGGGAAAATACTTGCAATCTGATGTTCCAAGGCAACTTGTTTACGGGACGATGGTCTATGTTCGTCAAACCATTGTTGCTGATGCTTCCAAAGCTTTATCTAGGGCCGTTTGTATTGCTGTACGGTATAGCGCTGTTCGCAGACAATTTGGTTCACAGGATGGAGGTCCAGAGACCCAGGTATTGCACTTTGCCTTTAGAATAATGAGTAGTTTTTAACTGGCACCTGTACAAAACTCCGCCTCTTAGAATTCGCCTTTAGCACCTGTATAATAATTATTAAAAAACTTCAGTGTACTGCTGTCTTGATATGTGTATAAGTTTATAGGGGTATTTACTGGTTTGTCCCTCAAATCTTTATATATTATGATTTTGCCCCCCAAATCTTCATATTTAGGATTTTGCCCCCAAAATCTCATAAGTTACAACAATTTTGTCCCCCTCTCTAACACAGTTAAATATTTGACCATTTTACCCCTCTTTTCCTTTTCTATTTTCCTCCTCTTTTCTTCTTCTCTCTTCCTCCTCTCTTCTCCTTTTCTTCATTATTTCTCCTCTCTTCCTCCTCTCTTCTCCTCCTCTTTTCCTCATCTCTTCTCCTTTTCTTCATTGGGTTCATATTCATGCATTTTTTTTTCCTAAAAGAGTAACAAAAAAAGAGAATGAAATTGAATTTGCTTTGCCATAAGATAGTGTAATCAAACCTAGGAAAAAAAATTTATATGGCATATGTCCACGAACTTGCTTGTTCAGTTCATGAATCCTTGCAGCTTTATTATCGGCTTGCTGTATTTAGTTATGCAGTAATTCAAATAAAGTGGGATATATTACTGTTTGAATTACTTGAAGAAATATTTCCAACCTGCAGGTTGGGCTTTGCCACAAGATTGATGTAATTCCTGTTTTGTTTGGAAAGACCAATCCTAAATAATTTCTGTTGACCTGCAGTCTTGTATATGGAGTAATTAATAATATGAAACTAAAGAACTCTCATTTTGTTCAAGTCATTCTCGGCAGCAGTTTTAACTCCATTAGTGCTCTGCTCCATTTGAACTATCATGATCTATTTTCAGGAGAATTATTACCAGGGATGGGCAAGAGTTGGTATCCCTGACCTTTCAGTTTTTTCCAATACACTGTTCTCTGGACTGAGAACAGGTTCTCAGTCCAGAGAACCTGTTCTCTGGACATAGAATCTCAGTCCAGAGAACAGGTTCTCTGGACTGGGAACCTGTTCTCAGTCTAGAGAACATGTGTAAATTCATCAACATATCACAAATTCATCAATTAGACCAAATTCATCAACATATCACAATAAATAAGTAACAAATATTTGACAACTGCCAAATTCATCAACATATCACAATAAATAAGTAACAAATATTTCACAACTGCCAAATTCATCAACATATCACAAATATTTGACAAATAAAGAAAGCCCAAATTCATCAACATAGCTCATTACAAATATCGGACAAATATTGCTCTTATTCTGTATCTCGGGGAGTTGTCTGCGATTGTTGCGTTTGAGATGGTTGATCAAAACTTCCTATCCATGTTAGTGGCTGCGGAGTTTGTCCTGCATGTGGTTGTGCATCTCCGTGTGCATGTGGTTGTACATGTAGTGCACTCCTTCCTCTGATTGAGAGTTCCTTTACTCTTCTCTGAATGGGTTGTGCCCTATAGTAAATAAAAAAATCACGTAACGTATTGTATAATTTGTAAGCATAAGTGTATAGATTATATGCTATGAAATACTTCAACCTCAGAGAAGCAGGAATAGATGGTGCCGACTCTCTTTGAACTCCTTAGGAATGACCCCCACCCCTATTAACCTCGAATCTCCTTCTTTTTGACATTGCAGTACAGGATCTGGTTGCAACACTATTATGGATATGCATAGACAATAATAATATAGTCATAAATTATAAATCTAACTTATTTTTACACATCATACCTTGAAGGAACTTGTGAAGCACCAATAGAAGAGGCAACATCTTCACTCCCAGAAGTGTGAAGTGGCTGCTTGCATGTATTTTTGTGATGGCCATATCCTTGACATCTAGTACATTTGTGAATCCTTTTTGACAAGCTGGACTTCGACCTATCATCTTCCCCCTTTGGCTATATTCTTTTCTTCTTAGGTCTTCCTCTAGGTCTCCTTGCATTAGGTGGTCTAATTATGTAGCCCTTGTCAATAGAAATCCATTGGTCCTTTGATGGCAGCGGTGCAATTGGTTTTGCATATGCAAGCTTGTACCTGCAAAAATTGAATTCTTTGTATCAGTTGATACGAGATATGAATTTAAAATGTGAATTAACTCCAAAATAGGAAAATACATACCTTTGAACTGTGAAATAATCAGCATAGTACTGGTCCTACCTAGCATTTCTGATGGTACCAATGTAATTAGCTACATGTATGCATGGTAAACCAGACAACTGCCAGCGGTTACACGAACAAGTTTTCTCTCTAATATTTAAAGTTCTCCTTGTTGTTTCATCTTCAACTTCTGCCTCAAGCTCACTTGTGTGGCGCACTTCAAAAGAACTAAGTTTCTTACTAATATCCTGACAGTATCTATCAGCATATGGAACTAATTTTCCTTTCCACTTTGCCCCAGAAATCCTCCTTGTATTCATCTTCAGTATCATTTTCTGTCTTAGTTTGTCAACCAGGTCCACGGCTGGTAGGCTTCGTACATCTAAAATTCATGAGTTGAAAGATTCTGACAGGTTATTAGTTAAGTAGCAGTACCCCGAAGAACAAGAAAACTGACTCCTTGACTACATTTGCCTCCTTTCTTTCAAATACTTCCAAGCCGGCTCTGAAACCCCTTTCAACTTTGCCATATGCATGTCATACTCGAAACTTGTATATGATCTGGCTGCATCCCACACGGTCTGCTCAAAGAAATCTCTTAAAAAATTCTTCTTAAAAGATTTCCATAAATGTCTCATGCACACTCTGTGTTCATTGTCGGGTAATAATATACTAAGTGCCTCCTGCAACCCCTTCTCTTGATCAGAGATGAAAGATACTCCATTCAAGTCTCCCTGAAATGCTGTTTGCAAATTCTTCACAAACCAGTGCCATGTATCACCACTTTCTCCCTCAACAACTGCAAATGCAATAGGAAATAAACCATTGTTCCCATCGAGTGCCGTAGCAGAGAGCAACATTCCGAGGTACTTGCCCCTGAGATGGCAACCATCAAGGCCAATTAGAGGCCTGCAACCCAATCTAAATCCATCAATGCAAGTTTTAAAGCAAACAAATATCCTCAAAAAACTTCTGTCAGAGTCAACCATTAAATCAACATGAGATTCGGGATTTCTCCTTAACAACTCTAAACGTAGACTCTCTGCATAATCATAACTTTTGTCTACATTGCCAAAAATACTCTTCCTTGCCTGCTCTCTGCCTCTCCAAGCCATATGGTATGATAACTTCAATTGGTATTTGTTATGGATTGTGTGTATGATCTCCCTAGGTGATATGTTCGGATTTGCCTTTACCTCCCCTAGAATTGTTTGTGCAATCCAGTTTGAATTTGCCTGGGTGTTGACACCCACACAAGTGTGGTTACCACCTATTTTTGATATTTCCATACTCTTCCCATCATTTAATTTTTTAGCCCGAACTCTCCACGGGCAATTCTCTTCAACACAGCATGCAACAAAACGAAGTGAATCGCTCTTTTGGGTCTTGTAATTGAAGTTAGACTTTATGCTATACTGTCTAAAATAAAATTTGAGCTCAGCTCTATCTTTGAATTTTTTCTCCAAACTTATTTCTGGATTTTCGAGATCCGTTGAGTATATAGGACCCTCACTACTTTTTACATCACTACAATTAGAATCTCCGGATTCTAAACTATGAAATGAATGGTAGCTATCTTCTGAACAAATTTCATCTGCATCATCCTCAGCTCTTTCTTCATTTTCGACAACCACAAGTTCACACAAAGCCTCATTACTACGCCCATCATCCCCTGCATAACAACTAAGGCCATCGTTACCCACATGATCTCCTTCTATTTCCTCAACCAAAATATCATCCCACGAAACAAATCTATCATCATCAACCCCACTATCTTCTTTTCTTCTATCTCCCTCATCTAGCACCAAGAACATCTCAACTTTCTTTCTCAGGACATGTTCCCTCAACACTTGAATAAAATCTAAATTTGTTTTAATAGATCCGAATAACCTAGGGTTTGTATTTGGGATAGTGTATGAAAGATTCGGTAAATACCCTCAGGCTATAGGAAGGAACTGGGCAATCTGTTGTCCAAAACTCCTCAGTGTTATATCATTCACCTCAACTCTAATTGTTTTTTGATTCCCACACTCATATTTTTTCCGGCCTGTTCTAGGAATTAGTTTCCAATAACCATTGTAGCGTAGAATTACTTCAACAATACCGGCATCCATTCTACAAAATAAAACAATAATTTCTATCAAAAAAAATACAAACTAGTAATTTATTGGTGCATTGTAAAATACAAACCACCATTTGAACAGACCAAATTTTCATGTGTGAAGTAATGATAAGTTATGATACAAACTAGGAATTACTTCAACAATGCCTATTAGAAGTTGGTACCTGCTATCTTTGTTGAAACTTGGACCCCTATTAGAAGCAGGAATTACTTCAACTAACTGCTCAAGAACTGTTGATAAAGCTATGTTGTTAAGGTATGATGTGTAAATTACTTCAACAATGCTGTAGTTGTAGGTGGAGGGTTAGGCAATGCATTAGCTATGTTGTTTGCCACCTTGTAATTCTTTACCTCTGCAAAGTTGGTCTGGAAAAAGCATCAAGTTGTGTGCAGCAGTTCATTTCCTTACTTCCTTCTCTTCTTACATCCGATGATGAGCAGAACAAAAATAGGATACAGTTTTTTCTTTGGTAGCGTTCATTATTTTCACTTCCAAGGATCATCCTTAAAAGCTGACACATTCTTGCATACTTTTTGCTTCTATTCTGATGTGAAATTTTCTTTTCCGTGATGGACAGGTATTTACTAACTTCGGGAAAGATAGCAGGTACCAACTTCTAATATGCATTGTTGAAGTAAACAAAGATAGCAGGAATTACTTCAACTAACTGCTCAAGAACTGTAACTTGGACCCCTTGCATAGCTTTCAAACTATCAGGAATTTATCATGAACTACAAATTAGAAACCCTAACTACAGAAAATCTAATAATTTCAAAACCAATTATTAGAAGAACCAATTATTAGAAAATCTAATTAGATTTGAAATATTAGCAAATCTAATAATTTCAAAACCAAAAAAATCCTAACTACAGAAACGAAATCAGAAACCAAAAAAGATGATAAAGAGATAAACCAAGATCCCCACCACTCCGACGTTGATCCCCACGCCGATCGCCGATTCGCCGATCCCCAAGATCGCTGACGCCGATCGCCGATGCTGATCCCCACACAGATCCCCAATCCCCCGATCCCCGACTCGTCGATTCGCCGATCGCCGATTCCCTTGATCCCCACGCCGATCCCCGATCCCCACACAGACCCCCTATTCAGACTCGTCGATTCGCCGATCGCCTCTCCTCGGTTCAGTATTTGGGAACGAATGGATTAGGGTCTCTATTTGGGAACGAAGGATTTGGGGTTGGGAACGAATGAATTGGGGTTGGGGAGTATAAAGGGAATGGTATTTTTGTCATTTCATAATTCAAAAAAAAATTTAATAAACTGTTAGACGGGAAAGTTGAGAGGGGGACAAAATTGTTGTAACTTATGAGATTTGGGGGGCAAAATCCTAAATATGAAGATTTGGGGGGCAAAATCCTAAATATGAAGATTTGGGGGGCAAAATCATAATATATAAAGATTTGAGGGACAAACCACCAAATACCCCAAGTTTATATTGTAATGTGATTTTACTTAAATGAAGAAATAACCTTGTTCTAGTCAATCAATGTTTCTTCTGTTTGATACAATTCTCCTCGGAGAATATATAGCTAAGATATGTAAACCATTCATTAATCAGAAGTGTGCGTGCTCGACATGTTAAACGTGATAAGAAATGTGCGTGCTCGACATGTTAAACCTATTTAGTTGCTTCGAATAAGTTTGTTATATGCACTGAGCTGTATGTCTAGATTCTTAGCTCCTCTCTTAACCAAACCCACCCCCCCCCCCCCCCCCCCCCCCCCCCCCCCCGCTCAAAATTATATGTGCATCATCCTACTAGCCGCTGCATCCTTCTAATCCTAGTATTTTATCATATAAAAAAGAAATAGGTATGTGATGAAAATTAAATGCATATGGTGTCCTACTAAGGCCTAGCATTCTCTAAGTGCTTTTGGTTTGATGCCTTGCATAGATAATCCACCTTTCAAGGTTGTCTCTGTTTTGTGTCCGTCTTCTTTGATATCCCACAACAATTTACAAAATAGCTTGCAGATGTGGTATTTAATATTATTGTCTGTACATTGTCGTTGAATTTAAATATACAGGGATTTTTGTTGTAGTTTTCTTATATACGTTCTGCTGCAGGTTATTGATTACAAAACTCAGCAAAGCAGACTCTTCCCATTGCTGGCCTCAGCCTATGCTTTTAGGATTGTAGGCGAGTGGTTGAATTGGCTATATGTAGATGTGACTCAAAGATTACAAGCCAACGACTTTTCAACTTTACCTGAGGCTCATGCATGCACGGCTGGTTTGAAATCTTTGACAACTTCAGTAACATCTGTACGTAAATCATTCACATAATTAATGCATTGGTTGATGGCATTAGACCTTTTACATGTGTGCTTAAATGCTTCTGGTTGTCTATAATAATGTTTATACTTGGATTTCAAAAAGGAACCTGCACCAGTTGCAAATCATATTATATTAATAGGTTTTAGAGAGATTAAATGTTTTGGGTTCGGAACGTGGACTATGGCCTGTTTATAAAATGTTTTAGGTTTGGGTCAGTCGTATGCAACTGGGTCAGCTACATTAGTTTCTTTTCTCAACTGGCTTTCAACAGGCTCTCCCTCACGAAACTTACAAAAATCAAAAAGATAAAAGCCACTCAGATGACCTGCTTCCTCTAGGCTTGACCTTCGTTTTATCGGAATAATTAGGCTCAAAACTGGACTTCTAATTTTACTCGAATTCAAAATAACTTTTTATAAGTTTGCACCAATTCTTATTATTTCGTAAATGCACAGTTCCTTTGATATTGTTCTCCGCTGCTATTAGTACCCATTGAATCTTTTTTTTTTTTTGGCAGGATGGTATTGAAGAATGCAGAAAACTATGTGGCGGTCATGGTTACTTGTGTAGCAGTGGGCTTCCGGAATTATTCGCTGTTTATGTTCCTTCTTGCACTTATGAAGGAGATAATGTCGTTTTGCTCTTGCAGGTTGGTAAACTAGTTCTCTCATGTCTTATAGATCCATCATATGAAGGTTGTAAACTCAATCAAAAAACCTTGGTTATTTTACATCGTTCAATTCATTAATCGTTACCTAGATCATGCTCTATGCCATCATAATCCATGTGCATTGATCGTTACCTAGCCTCAAGACAAAACCGCACCCCACCAAACCCCCCTCTCTCCCTTGAAAACCCCCTCTCTCCCTCGTGTATCTGTACGTGCCGCAAACAAAAACAACAAACCATCGTCTCTACTGAATTTCATACATAGAGCTTGAGAGAAGGAACCGTAACTTGTCTTACAGTTACAAGATTGCACAGTAATTTTTATTTTTATTTTTATGTTTACATGTTCTTTCTGATTTTCTTTTTAGTGCAATCTGATTTATTTTATTTAACTAGTGCTGCTGAACATTCAACCATGTAAGGTGCCACTTGTGCTGTACGTAAGTTTTGCTCCCAATAGATGCGTAATGGCTCATCGCACGGCCTGACTTTTGTTTTGGAAACATTACTTTACAACATTGTCATAAAAGAAACACCTTTCGTGCACATTGATTGAGCAGTCGTCCTAGCCTCCCAAATTTTTTGGAGTTACATTGGGCTTCGTGTTATCCAAGACTGTTTCCAGGCTGAGTGTCGGTTCATGGCCTTGGAACACTGTCAGCTTGTTTCAAAAATAATGTACAGTACATCGATATTCTAGACGTACCACTTATTTTATCACTATAACTACTGCCCCTTTTCTTCAGAACCAATAAACAAAGAAACAGAACTGGTCTTGTGCAGAAGTTGTAAAAACATTTTTATAGTTGGAATGGTGTTTCCCAAACGTGCTTAGCTAATATAATGGTCTATTACATTATTTGAAGGTCGCAAGGTTTCTCGTGAAGACTGTTTCTCGGCTTGGTTCCGGTACAAAGCCAGTGGGTACTACAGCATACATGGGGAGGGCAGAGCACCTCCTACAATGTCGATGTGATGTGCGCCAAGGTACATCTTTTGTCAACATGGTTAAAAATTTAACTTAATACAGCAGTGAAAATATTGACAACTCTCAGGGTATTGCGAGTCTAAGTAGTTTGCTGATTGAAAATCGTTGATCTCATTTTATTACCGACTGGAATTTTCTCTTATTGTCATTACTTGGGCCACATAGTACTCCTTGTGTCTGGAGACTTATCCTTGCACTGTGTATTTGTTGTTTGGTGCAGCTGAGGACTGGTTGAACCCATCGGTCGTACTGGAGGCATTTGAAGCCAGAGCTGTTAGGCTGGCTGTTAACTGTGCGCAAAATCTGGCTAAAGCATCCAGCCCAGAAGAAGGTTCTCTCTCTCTCTCTCTCTCTCTCTCTCTCTCTCACAGACATGTGCATGCACACACATGAACATTATGGTCTAGTAATCATGCAGTTCAAACTAATGGATATAAGTGAATTCCTTTATTTATAATTACTATTCTTTTCGTGATAATCTCTTCAACAAATTATACACAAATCCCGTATCCTTTTGCAGGCTTTGCAGAGCTCTCTGCCGATTTAGTGGAGGCAGCTGTTGCACATTGCCAATTGATTATTATATCAAAGTAAGTTCTATTAGCATGACAACTTTTCAAGCTCTTCATGGTAACACTTGTTTAAGGACAGTTGTGTAAATATTTGGCTTAGTTGGAGAGTTTGCATACTTGAAACTCTGTGGGTGGTCTGAAATTAATCGTCAACTTGCAATCAATCCATAAATAACTTTTAGATAATATATATCCACCCAAAAATTTTAGGTACTTTTAACATCAATTGGCTAGCACCTTCCTATTTTAGCAAGATCGTCGGAGATAACTGTTTTTTAAATTTTAACCTTTCTATATAACTGTTCTTTAAGAACTAAAAATTGCATTTCATAATAATAAAATGCAGTCGTAATATATTAACGAAAAAAGATTGATCCTTTACATTTTCTGTTGATTGTAGAATTTTCAATTCTGATATTTTTTATTAAATTCTAAATCTTTACAATTGCTCTGATACCATGTTGAAAGTTTCTTCTATTGTACAAAAAGTCCGAAGTTATGGTGAGGGTTGAGGGAAATTATTTTGTATTTTAACAAGGGCGATCATGAAAGATTTTTCTGAAGAAAAGGGACTTCCAAATTGTTTTCACTGATCTAAGAAACATTTAAAATGCTGTCCCTATTGAGATTATGTGGTGGATTTCAAGAAGAAAGCCGATATCACATTTTTATATTCAAACCAGCCGGTGAAAGGAAACTGATGTCATGAAATCCTATATATATATATATATATATATGAGAAAAATGAAAATGAGCTGACAGCTCACGCAAGTTACCTAAGCTGCAGTTCAACTATCTCCAATAATTTTTTTTAAAAAATTTCTTTTGGATTATGATCTCGACCTCCTAGGGTTCACTCATACCCAACTTCTTGGGTTTTAATATTGATTTGGTCCTCCATCAAGCTAACACAAAATTAACGGTTTTCAATAAATAAAACATTTTGTATGCACTTGATGAAAGGGTAAATGAAATTCAAAATCTATGAAATTTAATCCGAAATAAGTTAAAGAGGTAGAGATAGTGATTGTTAAAAAAAATTGAAGAAAAATCATTGGATCATTACAGTTTTGCTGCTAGCTCACGCAACTTTTCCTGAGCTGGCGGCTCACCTACAGTAATCCCTATATATATATATACACACACACACGATCGTCTCTTGGCCATCGGTTAGACCGAAGGTAAATTTTGAATTGTTGACCAATGTGGTTTTGGTGGCACATTCTGAATGTGCTAACTATGGCGCTATCCAATTATTCTCTAATTGTATTCTTTTGTAAAAAGCTAAAAACAAACATTCATTGTTTTCGAAGAGTTTGGTCGGAAAATTCTTCCAAGAAGTTCTATGAGAAATAAAAGATGAGAATTCGTCAATAATAACTTCTACATTAAATCAAGAGACAGAGTCTCGAGAATTAGAAGTTGAAGCTTTCATAATCAAGATAGAAAATATTAATCAACAGCAGCCAGGTAACTTGACTGCAAATATCGCTTGATCTCAGGTTCATTGAAAGGGTGAAACAAGACTTCGAGGGGTATGGAGTTAAGGAACAACTTCAGAATCTCTGCAACATTTATGCTCTCTCCCTGCTCCACAAGAATCTCGGGGATTTTCTCTCAACAAATTGCATAACGCCCAAGCAGGGTGCCCTAGCAAACGACCAGCTCCGTGCACTATATTCTCAGGTCTGTGTTATTGATTTCTGCCTTTAGTACTTCACCAGAGAATTCTGTTCCATTGAGAGATTTGCCTCTTTTAGCTATATTTTCTCAAGCTCTTTGTTTGTTTCTTGTGTCATGCAGCTCCGCCCCAATGCTATCGCACTCGTTGATGCATTTAACTACACCGATCACTACTTGGGCTCAGTCCTGGGACGCTACGATGGAAATGTGTATCCAAATCTCTATGAGACGGCGTGGAAGGATCCCCTCAACGACTCGGTTGTCCCGGATGGATACCACGAGTACGTCCGTCCTGTGCTCAAGCAGCAGTTCAGGGTTGCTAGGCTATGAAAAACTGTGGTTGTTATATATGAAAGGATTTATTTAATGAACTATTGCTTGCTAAATCCCCTTCTATGTACGATCAACAACAACATTAGTTAATATATGTAGGAAATAAAGCTGCAGCCATAAGTAGAGCAGCACTTGTTCACGTTTGTAATTGTTAATGCGGTGTTCGTAGAGGAACATAAAATTTATTTTTATGATCAGTTCTTCATTGTTGCTGCTTGAAATTTCAAGTTTTCCCTCATCAGTGTACTCAGGTTTGTATTATGTTGATTTGAAGTTTAAATTTTTATGTACCTTGCTAGATGCTTTTGAATATTAGTGATAGGGATGGGAATTGACATGTCAACGGCTTAAAATTTGGTCCATTCTATATAAAATTTTGAATTAGAATTGGTCCAATTTTGGCCCCTTGACGCGTTTATTACCATTCCTACTAAGCAATGGGAGTTGGCAGATTTACTACCATTCCTACTAAGCAATAGGAGTTGGCAGATTTACGGATTATTTTTTAGTCTGTTTTATTCAAATTTTTGAATTAGGAAATTAAATTTTTTATTTTTAATTTAAAATTTTGAATATAACGTGCTAAAAATTGATACATGAAGATGCAATGTTATTGTTGGTTGTACGAATTATGGTGATTATTTTTTGAAGTGTTGATGTCAAGGAGCAGCTTATGTAGCAATCGGAAAGCTTTCGTGCTCGAGTTTATGTGTGTGAATTCATTTGGTAGTCGACCGGTGAGATACAACTTCAAGATGTTGAGGTTGTTATTCATGGGAATTCTTAAAGGAGCACACCGTTGGTGCTAGTGAGCATATTTTGCTGAGATCTTTATATTATAATTTGGTATATAGATTTCGATCAGTATTATTTTTTCATTCGGAGTTAGATCCCAGGTGATATTATTTTCTATTCGGAATTAGATCTTCCTTCCAGAGTTTTATTCAGACGGTATTATTTTTATATCAAGTTGCGGGAGCAAAAGGGAGGACATGCAGATGTGGGTTGCGTAGGAGTGGACTAGATCAAGAGAGACCGATGCCAAATGAATTTTTGGTATCATGACTCACGGAAAGTACGGAGGAAGAGGATCGTGGGTTACAAGAGGGAAGGAGGAAGATTTTTTTGGAATTTTTGGTATGCTCATTAGGAAAAACTCTTTCTTAGTTTTATCAAAAGAGAGGATGTGCTCACTGACTTGTTTTTGCAGAAAAACGCAAATTAACGGCCAAAAGAGCATTCATACAATATGTTAGGTATAGAGAAATATTTGGAGCTCTAAACCCTGAGTAAGCATCAATAGTCATCAAAGATTTGGACTCTGATGTACCTATAGGAATGGAAAAGATATCGTGCTACTAGGGACAAGCTTAAATGTTAGTATTTGGTATGTAATATTCATAATTTTGAATTAAAATAATTTTTTTATGTTTAAATCTCAAAATTTTGAATAGTATATTAGCAAAAACGAGCCCATTCATAAGAAGTTTAAATTGGCCCATGCAGGTCTCGAACCTGCGACCTTCGCGTTATTAGCACGACGCTCTAACCAACTGAGCTAATAGGCCATTGCAATTGACAATTTAAAATATCTAGTCATCTGAAAACATAATAATCTCAGAACGCTCCCAGGCATAATAATCTCAGACCGCTACTGTTGTTATTCTTAAGAATGTTGAGCCAGTCGATGGATCGGATATCGGAGTTTCCGATTGAATCCAAGAATAGAAGATTCTGATCATTATCGGAAAATTTTCCAGCCGAACTCCAACTGATTTCAGTCAGAGACAGCCGAAGTCGTTAGAGTCGGCGATGGAAGTTGTTTTTGAACGTTCAATTAGTTGATTGATCGGAAATCGGAGTTTTGCGATTGAATTTGGTCGGAGTCAGAAAAAGCTGTTGGAACATTTTATTTCTTAAAAAACAAATCTTATTAGTCATGTTCCACACTAAGTTGTCTACCCCATTTTAATTTAATTTTCTGAAAATTTTACTAGCTCAAAATCCCTCCAAATACAATAACAATAAACAGCAACAAAATCCATATTTTGGTTCATATCATAATATTTATCGATATAGTACAATCCTCTTTTTTTATTCTGATTTGGAACAGAATAAACCTTTACACACAGTACTGACGGAGTTTCGTAACCCCAAATATGGGGAATTTCTAGATGGGCACAGGATTTTTCCTAGTGAGCCCATTTTTCCTAGTGAGCACATCCTCTCTTTTCAATAGAGAGGATTTTTCCTAGTGAGCCCACCAATATTCCCCAAATACCCTCGTCTCCTCCACTCTCTCATCTCCGCCACCGCCTCTCCCTCCGCCTCCTTCCTCACCACCCATGTTGGCTTCGGTGGCGGTGTCGGCGGTCCAGGGGAAGAGAGAGTCGGAGATGATGCAGTCGGGATTGACGTCGTGGACGATGAAGTCGAAGAAGGGGCGGAAGAGGCAGAGGGCGGATGTGAAGGCGGTGAAGAGGGAGGAGGGGATGGTGGCGATGTTCTCGGCGCTGGCGGGGAGGCCGGTCTGATTGGGCGAGGGGAATGGGATGGTGAGGACGGTGATGTCGGTGGTGAAGGAGGAGGAGATAGTGGTGGTGTTGGCGGGGGTCGTGACGAAGGTGCAGCGGACGCCGCGGGAGGGAAGAAGAGGATCCGGGCTAGCAGACCCGGATCCAGATTACTGGATCCGGGCTAGCAGCCCCGGACCCAGATTACTGGATCCGGGCTGGTTAGCCCGGACAGGGAACATGACTGGACATTTTTGACCAAAAAAACTAATGGCAAAATGGTAAATAAAACGATCTTTTAAGTAGGCTCACTAGGAAATATGTTGTGCCCATCTAGAAACTCCCCAAATAGGGAACTTCTAAAGGGGCACAAGTTTTTTCCTAGTGAGCCCAGTGAAAACTTAATATAAATAACAACTCTGCCATCCAAAATAAATCCCCAACTTACCCTTCTTCCCTCTCCCGCTTCCTCCATCCGTCTCGCGCGCGCGCAGCAGCAGGTAAAGTTTTTTTTTTTTTTTTTTTAGCTAAAAAAACCCATTTAAATCTTCAATCTCCTTATAACATTTTGTTAATAGAGATTTAAAAGGTGATTATTTTCTATTTTTTGTGTATTTTCATTAGAAATCAAAACAAAAGAGAAATTTTTGAGTTGTGTCGAACGAGACGTCAATGGAGAATACAACGATGTCGTTGGTTTCATTCGACGATCAAAACACACTTGAGATTTGATTCTATCTTCTTTGTATTAAATTATTCGAAATATACCTTTAGATTTTGTTAGTTGTTGAGTATTATGAAATTAGGGTTTTAGAAATCAGTTTTCTGGTCGATGCGGTGCGAGAACCCGGGAGTTCACGTCGCGGTTCGGACTTACAGTCCGCCCAAAATAACATGGGCCGGACTTAGAGTCCGGACAAAGAGAATTTGTTCGGACTCTAAGTCCGGACAAATTCTTTTTGTCCAGACTTAGAGTCCGGACAAAGTTATCTTGTCCAGACTGTAAGTCCGGACGAAAGGAATTTAGCCAGACTTAAACTCTAGACAATTTTTTTTTGCCCGGACTTTAAGTCCGGACAGGGTACTTTTAATGATGGTTTCTTTCTGTAAGAGAGTTATCAATTATTAATTATTAATATTGTTAAATTATTGGAACACAGGGTTATATTTCGACGCAGAGTAAGCAAGTCGATAATGAATTAGTTGTCCATTATGGTTTGGACTTCACAACAAATCAGGTATGATATTATGTTTAGAACCTGATCATATTGAAATTAGAATATTTCAACTAAAAAAATGTTTCTTGTCTATTATGACTATAGATTTTTACAAATCGAGACGAACTTTGTCGGTGGGTGCGCGATAATGGAAAGAAATCAGGATTTGTCATCATGGTTTTAAAATCTGATACTGGAAGTCAATTGAATAAGGGGAGAATATGGTTTGGATGTGAACGGGGTGGACAACCAAGATTCAAGAAATTAAAAAATGATGAAGGCCACAGGGGCAGTAAAAAATATGGATGTCCTTTTCGATTAAAGGGTCAACAGATATCATTAGCGGGCCCCGAATATAACCTGACGGTTTTATCCGGTGTTCATAATCATCCAGCAGCAGATTATTTCGAAGGCCATTCATATGCGGGAAGATTGTCTGAAACCGAGACAAATGTTGTGCTCGAAATGTCGAAGTGTCACGTAAAACCGAAAGATATACTGACAGCACTGAAGCAAAAGGATCCACAAAATGTTTCGACAATGAAAATAATATATAATGCACGACACAAGTTAAGAGTCAATGAACAAGGTGGTCGAACGCAGATGCAACAGTTGTTACTAAAAATTTCTGAACTCAAGTATATCGAACGGCATCGAAGCAATGATCAAACAGAATTAGTAACGGATCTTTTCTAGGCTCATCCTGTTGGCGTCGATCTTCTCCGAGCATTTCCAGGTGTTATTATCATGGATTGTACCTATAAAACAAACAGGTACAAATATCCTTTACTAGAGATGATTGGAGTAACCTCAACGAATATGTCATTTTGCATTGCTTTTGCCTTTCTTGAAAAAGAAAGGGAAACAAATTATTCCTGGGCACTTGACAAGTTGCGTGGACTGTTTCTGAACGATGTATATCAAAGTGTCATTGTTACAGATAGAGATCTATCGCTTGTTAATGCAGTTAAGCTGATATTCCCGGCTAGCCGGCATCTTCTTTGTAGATGGCATATAAATAAGAATGTGTTGACAAACTGCAAGAAATTGCTAGAAAAACAGAGTGAGTGGGAGAAATTTTTCTTAATGTGGAAGCTGATAATGCTATCTGATTCGCTAGACGCATACAATGCAAATCTAAGCAATCTAACAAACGATTTCCAAGGAAAACCTGAGGCAGTTGACTACATTCTGAAAACATGGTTAAATCCACACAAGGAGAAGTTCGTGGCTTATTGGACAAATATGTGTCAACATCGGGACAACGTGACTAGCAACCGAGCAGAAAGTGCCCACGCAAAATTGAAGAGACAATTGCGAACTAGTCAAGGCGATTTCGAAAAGTGTTGGAGTAATATGCATACATTACTTGAACTTCAACATACAGAGATTAAAGCATCTTTTCAAAAAAGTTTGACCATCGTTAAACGATGTTTTATGCTGGCAGAATTTAAGGAATTACGGGACACAGTATCAATCCATGCATTGAATTTGATCTTAGCCGAAGTAAAGAGAACTGAGTCTGTTGGAGTCAACCCTGCTGAATATGGTTGCATCATTCGACAAACTCACAACTTGCCATGTGCTCATGAGATTGCAATATACAAAAGAGACAACCGACCAATTCCCTTGGATTGCATTGACCAACATTGGCGGAAGCTTGATATGTCCGCGAGTAAAGCATTGGTTGTTGAAGGTGTCGGGTATCAGAAAGATGTTGAGGTTTTTATTCATAACTTTATTATGTGTGATAACGAAGAATGTACTCGAAGATTGAGGAAATTAAGGGAAATATCTACTCCAGTTTGTTCTTCATTGGCGGATCCTGTGTCCAGGGTGATCGGACATACGGTTGGCCGCAAAAGGAAACTTGATATTTCGACGCGAAGGGATCCATGTGCGTTTGAGCTAATAGCCTCCGGCTCTGATAGTGCTTCTCCAAAAATGACGGCATTGATTCCCCGCAGCGACCGTAAACCATATAAGTGAATTCCAAGAAGGCCGCATATGACCAAGGTTCGCTATTATATATAACTAATTCTTCCTATATCTCACTTGAATTTATTATAATTTTATTTTTTTTTGTTCCGAACAGAAATCGAAAATTGTTGCCAAGAGCGCCCCCCATGAACTGCCTGTAGACCATGCGGAACAACTCCATCAAGCTCCAACTCTTGCAGATCCTGTTGAATTCTTAGCAGACACAGATCCTGCTGGTAGTATGATCGGAATGTCCGAACCAGAACTGGAGTTAAAACGTTGTCCCAAGCCCGAATTGAAGTTCGAAAACTCGTTGCCTGGATTTATGTTGCCATATATAGAAGATGTTCGCGATGTCAAGGCCGACGGAAATTGTGGATTTAGGGTTATCGCACACAGCCTTGGTATTGGGGAAGATCAATGGATGCAAATCAGAAGAGATTTGTTGGTTGAACTCGATACAAATTACGTCTACTACATTCCATTATTTGGGAGTATTGATCGGATTGTTGAGCTCCGAAAAGCACTTAATTATTTTCGGGACTTTCCAAAGGCCGACTATTGGATGACGATGCTGGACATGGGACATATTGTCGCTTCCCGTTACAATGTAGTTATTTTCTTCTTATCCAACGCGCAATGCCTTACTTTTTTGCCACTCAGAACTCCTCCTCCTGCCGCAAATATCCAACGCAAAGAAGTGACCATGGCATTCGTTGCAGACTGTCACTTTGTACATGTAAGCACAATTCATTGTTGTTAAATTTTGTTTGATTTAACTAATAATATGCTTATATATGGTTATTACATCTTTACTATTAGGTGTCATTGAAAGAACTTCATCCCATCCCTCAAATTGCATTGAATTGGTACCGACACCATGATCCCATTGCACAAGGATGGGAGGTACCGTACTTACAACGGATTGAACAGTTCAAAGGGATTGTACCATCTTCGGTTGCTACACAAGATGTTATTGAGTTGTAATTTAATTTTGTTACTCGCAGACGTGTTAATTTTGGGTTTTAATTTGATGTATCCGTGTATCAGTGTGTTAGTTAACTACTGTATCATTGTTGTGAAATTAACCATATTTTTTGGAAAATTGTATAATTAAATGTATTTAAGCGCAATTAATATGGTGTTACATCGGGTTGACTAATGATTTACCAATTTATTATGTAAAATATTGGGTAAGATAGCGGGTTCGGAATGGCCGTCGTTCGGACTGTCAGTCCGAACGAATTCCGGCTGTTCGGACTGACAGTCCGAACAACCGAGTTTCGTTCGGACTGACAGTCCGAACGACGGCCATTCGGACTGGCATCCCGAACAGTGGCCATCAACTCGGCCTCCAAATATTCCAGTCGTTAATTGATTTATTTAATTATAATGATAGTATTTATATATTATTATTGGAATTTAGGCAAGGAAGAAAGAAAACATACAATGAAATACCGAAACACATCACCAACCCATTGATACACTGATACATCAATCACTGCAATACAATGATACACATACACACAATGATTTAACCGATGTAATGAAATAATGGGACATGGCTACTCCGATACATTGATATTTCGACACAACTCTGATACAATGAAATAGTATTTATATTAAAACGAGGAAAAACGAACAAGAGAGATCATTACATAGAAAAAAAACCATTAATTTAACATAACTTGATATGTTTGCAAGAAATAATTTTACACCGGCCACTTCATGTTACATACATGATCCATATCATTACATAACTCGTGCAATGATCACTGTCTCCTTGTTTTTCTCGGGGGATTACGTCTGCTTCTGGTTCGAGTCATAATTGCCGTATCGGGTGCATTAGGAGTGAATTGATCTGGTGTAGGTTCCTCCACTTGCTCTTATGGTGGTTCTTCTGGCTGAGTGCAACCGGTTAGCACGGCTTTGATCTTCGCAAGTGCAGTAAATAACAATCCAGATAGCTTTTTGAATGCCTTATCCCCTTGCGCAAATAATGGATCGATTATTGCTTCTATGCGTGTATATCTCTGTTATATTAGTGGACGGGAAAACAATAAGCAGCAGAAAAACTGGTTAACCGTATTGAACATTAAAGTATGAAGATATATGGTTATTACCTCATCATCGACATTTGCCCGGGTTGCTTGAATTCCTTCCTCTGCTGGGGGTTCATCTGGTGCTACTCCAAGGAAGCGCTGTGAAACTTTAGAGAATCAAGAAATATAATCTGACGTGCAATCAGATGGGTAGTCAGCAATAGACCCACGGTGCTCCAGAAACAATACGTGATCATACCAATTTATCCACATCTCCTCAATGTGAGTGTACTTTACCACATAACTATTAGCTGTTATACCCCGTGCTTCACGTAACGCTGAGAATGGTGGAGGTGGAACATACTGTTGACGACCAAACTGCCTTAGTACTCGCACTGGATGATACGGCTCAATCACGCTCAAAATCTTCAACGTATCCATAACAAATGTAATTTCTCTGAACGGATATTTATCTCTATAATTTCGATATGGATCCCAATCAACCTGCATGTACGTTGGATACAAAGAAATAAATTAGTTACTGTTACAAAAAATTGCAAACTAAATAAGTATATGAAAAAAGGGGGAAATATTACCTGGTTGCCTGTGAGTTTATCTAGACTTGACAGAATAGACTGCACATGTGATTGGGAGATATTGTGATCCCGTCTGCTCTTCCAGCGACAAGCAAGTGGATCACCGGTGATAAAAGATAGGTTCGAGACCGGCATAAAACTTGGGAAATGAGCAAATATCCAAGCCTGTAGTAGTGTCAAATACCGCGCAATCTGAGCAACGTTAGCTCGGGAAGCAAGCCCAAGCTGCCTATATAACCATGCAAGAGCACCAGCACCCCATGCGAACGTATGAATATCTTTGAGATCATGCAGCAATGGTAAGTAATCAATGGAAACTCTCGTACAACTCTTGTCAGCAAAGAGGATGCAACCAAGAAGATAAAGTAAATAAGCCCTTGCAGCACACCGAATCCTATGTTCGGTGTCAGTATCGACAACCCCGCAGAATCTTTCTCGTAACCAATCTAGTCGAACCGATGCACCGCCTTTGGTATTGAGCTCATTCCACGCTTCATCATAACTGACGCCCAAGGAATGAGTAATTGTATCAGCAGCTTTACGTGAAACAGCTGATACTTGTTGGCAGACGGATTTTCCAACAACAGGTAAGTCAAGTAAACAGGAAATATCATCCAACGTGATCGTCATCTCACCAAATGGCATATAAAATGTATTTGTTTCAGGATGCCATCTCTCAACAAATGCACTAAGCTCAACAGCACTAATGTACTGGTAGGAGCATTTTACCAATGGATACAATGAAGACCCACGTACTAATTCCATGAAACGGGTGTTTGGCTCAGGTGTTAACAATGACCATGCACTTATTTTTATCCAGTGACTAATACATCGAAGTGGATCTCGTTCCTGTATATATACTATAGTCTTAACATATGCACACACACACACACACACAGTAGAGTAGTTTAAGCTTTAAAACGGAAATATTACCTCATCTTTTAAAACGAAGAAAGCAACGTGCGTCTTGAAACTCTTCAGTACTGATAAATCAACTGGACCCCGGTAATTTGACCCATGAAGATCATCTTCAGAGCCTTCTGCATCAGTATTCCCTTCTTCTACTCTTTCACTATCATATCTCATCAAATTCGGAGTTCCTATATTTATTTCAGTATCAACGGACACTTCGTTTGCTCTCTCTCGTATCGGCCGTTGGATTTGTGGTCGAGATGCTGCTTTCTTCCTCCTTAACGAGGCCGTCGGTCGAATGCGAGAAGATTCTGCCGGATCCATCTATGTAACACAAAGATATTTCATTTATGGAAACATTTTATCAAAGCAATAAATTTTCTATGAGCAAATAAGTAGTAATAAAGTATAATTTGTTACAAATATCATATTTTATCTATTTATTTTCAACTTCTAAATTAATTATTAAATTTTAATATTAAGACCTACAATTAGAAAATAACTACTTGTTTCGCAAATTTTACAACTACGATTACAATATTATACTTTTTTTCCTAATTATAATCTAATTATTAAATAAACAAAATTATCCAAAAAATTGTACTCGTTTAGAATTTTCCGAATGTAAATTATTATCGAACTATACAAGAAGTTTTCAGTTTTCAAGACAATTACAAAGCATATAAGAATAAACAAAATAAAACAAAATTAAATTTAAATTAAAGGAGGCTTATAGTAGAGCTCCAAAATCCTGAACCGAGAAGAAATCAGGCAGCTGAGGGTTGGGTGTGGCAGCGGACACTGGAGGCAGACGATCGGGGTGTGGCAGCGGCGGGTGGGGGCGGAACTGGGTGGGGGCGGGCAGAGGGTTGGGGGGCTGGGCGGAGGCGGGTGGGGGGGAGGGGGTAGGGGCGGAGAATGTGGGTCGGACGGAGCCGGGTGGGGGCGGAGGGGGATGTGGGGGCGGGCGGAGGCGGGTGGGGGCGGAGGGGGTAAGGGCGGGCGGAGGGGGTAGGGGCGGGCGGATCTTGTTGAGGGCGGAGGCGGGCGGAGAAGAGAGCGCCGGGGAGGAGATGGGTGAGGGCTGGGGTCGGGCGGAGCTGGGTGGGAGTGGGGTGGCGGCGGGGGGGGGGGTTGGGAAGGAGAAGAGAGCGCCGGGGGGTTGGGAAGGAGAAGTTCAGGGGGAGAGAGAGTGAGATGCGAGATATAGTAGAAGGGTAATTTGGAAATAAATATGTGCTCACTAAGAAGTTCTCCTCTTTTCTTAACTTAAACTGGGCTCACTAGGAAATCTGGGCTCACTAGGAAAAATCTTGTGCACCTTTAGAAGTTCCCCCCAAATATGGGGCAAAAAAAGGAAGCTTATTGTCTCAGTTAATGGATCGGGTCTGGATCTAAATGGCAAATCCGAAACCTCAAAAACCACCCGACAAGATCGATGAAGATAATCCAACGGCGTAGGGCATTCTAATCTAAAACCCTAGGTCTCTTGTAACATAAGTTTCTCCTCCCCCGCCGTCTCCTCCTCACTCGCAAACCCTAGGAGGCGGAGGCCGATAGAGGAGGGTGTTGTTTCGCAGCAATGGGTTAGTTAACCCAGGATCTCGCCCTAAAAATTGAATCTTTTGCGTTTTCCTTTGAAAAATATTGGATTTTTACTTGTTCTTGATGAGCAGGGGCGTACAAGTACGTGTCGGAGCTATGGAGGAAGAAGCAATCGGACGTGATGAGGTTCCTGCAGCGGGTCCGATGTTGGGAGTACCGCCAGCACCCCTCCATCTGTCGGGTCACCAGGCCTACCCGACCCGATAAGGCCCGACGCCTCGGCTACAAGGCCAAGCAGGTTTCACTTCTGCTCTCTTTTCTTCTATAGAATCAAGAACTGTTGGAAGATTTGATCAATATCTTGTGGTGGTTTTGCATTTTTGTAATCTACAATATGATATTTGATGAATGTGTTAGGGCAAGGTATTGTGGGCAACAGGTTGATATTGTAGATTAGACCGTAATTAAGGGAAATTGTGTTTATTTATGTGCAGCCTCTGGTGGAAGGAGTACTTGTTCTTCAGCATTCTTGTTCTAAAGACTGGGAATTTATATAACGAACAATCCTTACTTGTTACTGCTCGTGCTACATTTAGGAAAGATGTGTGAATGGGAATGTAGGACGTGGGAGGGTATTGAACTTTGTTTCGACCCTGTATGTGATATTGATAGCTATGACAATGATCCTATCTAGATGTGGCTTGTTGGTGGGCACTATGAGATACTTTTATTTCGAGTTTTTCGTGTACAATAGGGGTGAGCAAAGTTTGGATAAAAACAAATTACGAGTGTCGAGTGAAACCGACTCGCTTAGGATAAGCCAAACCATCGACTTTCAATTTTGGACTTTCAGTTTTGGGCTCTGAAACCCATCCAGACTAATATTTCTCATATGCATAAATAAATCGCCTAAAGTTTTTTCTTTACTCTCCTTCAGCCTCGCCCATAGTTACTCCTTATTAAGGAGACTTTGCTACAATACTACAGTCACAATAACACCTAATCTCTCCAAATAAAGTATTATTTCATTTCTTTCAATTCTCATCTCCACTTAGGAGTGAGTATCAGTTGATTTCGGTTCAGTTTTTACCAATTTTGATAAATTGAACCGAACCGATTATAAATGAAAACCGAAATCGAACCAAACTAGTTCAGTTTGGTTAGAACCGATTTTTGAATATTTTTTAATTATATTTTTAATTGTTTTAGAAAGCATTTCTCTTCAAAGTATCCAATTTTTGTTGAATTTATTATCTATGATATGTATATAAGTATACATGTGTCTTTATATACGTTTATATGTATATATGTAATATGTTTGCATATAAATATATAATTTTTAAATAATTCGATCAGTTCGGTTTTGGTTTTCAAAGTTCGAAACCGAAAACCGACCGAATTATTTCGGTTCGGTTCGGTTTTACTTATTCGGATCGGTTTCGGTCGTCTATTTCGATTTTAGCCGAACGCTGCTCACCTGACGCAGGACGGAGGCGAAATTAGGATTAGGGTTTTGAAAATTAGGGTTTTTTTTAGAGGGATTGGGGATGAAATGAAAAAATTGGGGAAAACTTTTGGGATTTGGGAATCCACCCAGGCCCACGCCCACTCTCCACGAATCCACGAGAAAAGATTTTGATTTAGCGAATTCCACACCAAAGATTTATCAAGAATTTTTCTCAAAATATTATTCATCCCTCAATACTTCATACAACCCCTATATATAGGGAAACCCTAACAAATAGAGTCCTAATAAAATCCAAACTCCTAATCAAATCAAATATCTAGTACAATCCAAATCCTAATCAAATCAAATCTAATCGAATCCTGATCTCCATCAATTCTCCCCGGCTTCAAAACATGAACCTCTGGTAAATGACGAAGATGATAATTATCGAGCAAATCCGGGTCGAGCTGTTGGATTTCTTCGGTGCGCAACCAAGTGCAATCTGAGTCTGGACGTTCACGCCAGCGCACCAAATAACGCTGATATCCACCATCAGCAGTCGAAACAATTTCATCATCCAGTATATCTTCAATTTGATCTATATGATGCTTGCGTGGAGCAGGAGGAGGCGATGTACGGATGGGAAAATATCGATGTCCTGGCGAAGCAGATGATGGTAGATCTGGAATAACTGCTGGATAGTCAAATGGAGCACGGTACGGAGTCAGGTCATCGACGTTGAAAACTGGATTGATCCCGAGATTGTGGGGGATCGCAAGCTCATAAGTATTAGAACCAATCCTCTTTAGAACTCGGTAAGGACCCATACGCCGAGCATGAAGCTTCTTCAAGGTTCCTGGCGGGAACCTCTCTGGACGCACTCTAACCATCGCCTCATCATCAACTGTAAATTCCTGCAATCTTTTGTGCGAGTCTGCTGCAGACTTGTAATTATTATTACTAATTGCTATTTGCCGACGAATAAGATCATGCAAATCATGCAAATGCTGTGCAAAAGATTCGGCTGAGGCAGTAGGCCTATCACCTATGGGGAGTGGAAGAAGGTCTATAGGTTTTCTAGGTTTATAACCTGTAACTATCTCAAATAGACTCATCCCAGTAGACCTATTGACTGAACTATTATATGTAAACTCCGCTATAAGCAAAACAAGATCCCACGTTGTTAAATGGTCGCCCACTAAACATCGAAGCAAGTCACCTAAGTTACGATTGACAACTTCTGTCTGACCATCTGTCTGCGGATGATAAGCAGTGGAGAACTTAAGCGTGGTACCCATTTTCTTCCAGAGAGTTCGCCAAAAATGACTTGTGAATCGAACATCTCTATCAGAAATAATTGACTTAGGAAAGTCATGCAAACGAACTACCTCTTTACAGAATAAGTGTGCAACATGTGAGGCATCCGAAGTCCTGTGGTAAGGAATAAAATATGCCATTTTGGAAAATCTATCCATCACGACTAATATTGCAACATGCTTTCTAAGTGTGCGAGGGAGTCCTAAAATGAAATCCATGCTAAGATGCTTCCAAGGTGTAAAGGGTATGGGTAATGGTGTGTAGAGTCATGTATTCTGCTTCCTACCCTTAGCTACCTGACAAACTCGACAATGCGACATAACTCGCGCAACATCACGTTTAATGCTTGGTCAATAAAATCGGTTCTCTATAAGAATGATAGTTTTATCTCGACCGAAATGATCAGCAATCCTTCCTGCATGCATTTCCCAAATCAGATGATCGCGCAAGGAAGTATTAGGAATACATAGAAGGGTACCTCGAAATAAAAAACCATCAACAATGGTGAAGGCATCTACTATAATAGGAGGATCCTGTGTCAGAGATGAATAGATGTCACCAAAGTCCCGACAAGTAGGATAGTCTTGAATGATATGCTCAAATCCGATAAATTTTGCACTCATCGTCTGTAAAGTGCAAAGTTTCCTACTTAATGCATCAGCGGCTTTATTTTCAGTTCCTGTACAGTGTTGGAGTACAAAATTGTACTCCTGAATAAACTCAAGCCACTTGATGTGTTGATGCCCTACTCTCTTTTGGGAATTGATATAGCGTAGAGCTTGATGGTCTGAATATAGAACGAACTCTTTTGGTAGCAAATAGTGACGCCAATGACGCAAACATTGCACTATTGCATAAAACTCTCTATCATAAACATCATAGCGCTGTTTCGTCTCATTCAATTTTTCGCTAAAAAAGGCGATAGGATGATTTTCTTGACTTAAAACACCTCCTATACCTATGCCTGATGCGTCACATGCCACCTCAAAAATCTTCGAGAAATCTGGAAGATGAAAAACCGGAGCAGTAGTCAATTTCTATTTAATCTCCTCGAAAGCATGAGCAGCAGATTTAGGCCATTGAAACTCCTCTTTCTTAAGACAATCAGTGATCGGAACCATGGTGGTACTAAATCCCCTAACAAACCTCCTATAAAATGTGGCCAGACCATGGAAGCTCCTGGCCTCATGAATCGTACGAGGAGTAGACCATTCTCTTATGGCCTTAACTTTGTCAGGATCTGCTGCTACTCCGTCTTTAGAGACGATAAACTCAAGAAAGTGAACAAAGGAAGCTAAGAACGCACATTTCTTCAAATTGACAAACAGTTTCTCCTTACGGAGTCTCTAAAACCCGTGTCAAATGAGAAAGATGTTCTTCTTGGGTTTGACTAAAGACGAGAATGTTATCAAAATAGACAACAACGAACTTGCCTAAGAAAGGACGCAATATCTGGGTCATAATTTTCATAAATGTGCTTGGTGCATTAGATAAACCAAAAAACATGACCAACCATTCATACAATTCGTCCTTAATTTTAAAGGCAGTTTTCCATTCATCACTTTCACGGATACGAATCTGATGATATCCGCTTCGAAGATCTATCTTCGAAAAGATTTGGGAGCCAGCCATCATATCTAATAAGTCATCAAGTTTAGGAATAGGAAACCTATACTTGACGGTAATTTTGTTGATGGCACGACTGTCAACGCACATCCTCCAGCTACCATCCTTTTTAGGTGTGAGTAGAGCGGGAACGGCACAAGGACTCAAACTCTCTCTAATAAAGCCTTTCCGCAATAACTCATCGACCTGTCTTCTTAACTCAGCGTGCTCAACAAGATTCATCCTATAATGAGTTAAATTGGGCAAACTGGATCCAGGCATGAAGTCAATGGCATGCTGAATGTTCCGAAGGGGAGGGAGTTCATCAGGTAACTCATCGGGCATGATATCTCAAAAATCAGTGAGAATCTGATGAATCTCCGGGTGGTAAATGACAGGTGGACTAGAAGACTCTCCTAAAGCAATTACCGCATACACTAGTCCCTCCTCTAGACTCTTCTTGAGAAACTGTGATCGACTTACCAAGTGAAGAGACTTTTTATGTACCTGGCCTGTGACTTTTTCGCTTTTTGGGCTCTCATCACTAGACTTAGGCGGCGCGGGTTTCAAAATAATTTTCTTTCCATTAAATTTGAATGTATGTGTTTGACTTACCGAAACTCGTCACATTTAAGTCATACAACCATGGCCTGTCAAGCAAGATATGTGCGGCAGTTATATCTAACACATCACACCAAAACTGGTCCTGATAGCTTGACATCTGGATAGGCACTAGACAACGCTGGGTAATAGATTGAGCAGTTTTATCTATCCATGTTACGTTGTATGGTTGTGGATGGGGTTCAGCTTTGAGGCCCATTTTCTCAACAGCTGTTCTTGAGATTATATTCACGCAACTACCCTCGTCAATCATTACGCGATAACTCTTTCCTCCGTGTGTGATGTATGTGGTGAAAACGCTAGATCTACGCCAATCTTCATCTTTCGTTTTAGTGTAAAAACACCTAACGACGCCTAAGCGCACATTTGAAATGACTATTTCCTCGTCTGACTCACTAGCGTTTCCTACTGGTTCATATACATCTTTCTCAAGATCATCATCACCACCATTATGTTCTCCTTCTACGAGTAAAGCTCTAGTGAGATACTGTGAAGCTTTGTGGCCATACTCGTGACACCTAAAACACTCTATGCCTTTCGTGCCCTGTTTAGATGACTCATCTATCACGACTTTACCCTTTAAGTCTTTGTTGAATTGGGTATTAGGTCTCTTGTTATTTTCAGATGAACGTCTGGACTGTTCCCTGGCTTTAGGAGTAAACTTGCGGTCAGTAGAAAATTTGAGAGAGTGTTCTATATCTTCTGATAATTGACAAGCTTGAGCAAGGGAACTTATATTCCGAAAATGGATATGCATAGCTCGTTGTATGTCTGCGCGTAGTCCAGAACGAAATCTAGATATCGCCTGGTGTCGGTCCTCTCGCAAATCACACCGAAGTGTCAATTCATCAAATTGAGTCATGTATTCTTGGACCGTCATGCTCCCCTGGCGTAGACTGTGCAACCTATCTAAAAGGTGATTCCTAAATGTGACTGGAAGATACTTCTCTTTAAGTCTAACTTTCATGTCATTCCAAGTCTCTATCGCATCCAGGTATCTGTCACACTCTCTTTCTACCGATGCCCAATATATCCTAGCGGGCCCTGTCAATCGTATCCGAGCAAATCGTATTTTACGCTCTTTAAGCATGTTATACTAATCAAAATAGTAATCCATGTCTGCGAGCCGGTCACTAAAAACTTTTGGGTCGTGAGTGCCATCAAATGTAGGAGCATCTATTTTTATCTTACGTGTGATGTCATTTTCAACACGTCTAGTTTTAGGGACACTCTCATTTCTATTCCTTTCATTACGATATCTTGGTCCTCTATCGTAATTCCTTTCGTTATATTCATTCTTATAAATTTGATTACTTTGTTCTTCCATTTGCTGTTCTAGTGCATCCAATCGTTTATTAACAATTTTAAACTGTTCCATTTGTTCAGTGATAGTTTTTAATTGTTTCATCATGATTTCTAACTTTTCATTCATATTACTAGAACTTGAGGTGGTCATTTTACGTTACGAAGAAGCATACAATCAAACAAACGGATGCAATGCAATTTCCTAGACTCAGTCCAATTCTATATGCGTACACTATATGATCAAATAAAATTTTCTAAAATTTAGTTTCTAAAATGCAAGGAAATGGATCCTAAAATGTGTGTATGTAGCAAGCAATGAATTGGCAAATAATTATTAGTAATTCTAACTATCAATCTTATGCAGAGTTTCACAAAATAATTGTAAAATTTTGCTGAAGGAAATGAGTTAGTTTAGAGATTACCCAAATACCGAAGAAGTTCGTGCACTTGTAGTGGTCCCTTGGAGTCTTCCGAAATTGGTTCGCCTGCTGAAGAGCTCTGGAATCCTGCCACAATTGTTGGAAACAAATCCAGGAATGCAACGCTTCGAATCTGACTCGAACTGGACTCTGAACGGGCTCCAAATCACCACTATTCTCCTTAACGGGTCTGCACTGTCAGCGGGTCTGCACTTCTGTACTGATCTGAACCAAAAATGGAATGGATCTGGATCTGCGGGTCGGATCTGATTCAATGCAAACCCTAACTTTTTCTAATAGGGTCTAAATAATTGGATCCAAATCAGAACCAATTCAAACCCAATAACAAACAAATCCAAAACTTTCTTTTCCTTTCTCTCGTTCTGCAGGTGGCTGCGTTTGAGGGGGACTCAGCCGAACCCAATTGAAGTAAGCAGCAGAGGAGGCCGCTGCTGCTGTTGAAGATTGCTGCCGCCGCTGCTCTTGTTCTGCCGCTACTGCTGGGGTGTCGCGGCTGCTGTTGCTCTTGGTTTGTTGCAGCAAGAAGCAACAAAGAAATGGTGCCGCAGTCGGCGGGAAGAGGAGCGAGATGATGGATCGTTCGAATCAGAGGCGGAGACGGCGACGGCGGGAGTTGGGCGGCGTCGGCGGTGCTCGTGGGGACGTCGAGTGCTGCTGCTGTGGAGGACCGAGGCGACCTGCTGGACGGAGGACGACCGGGCGACCTGCTGGCGGGGAAGCAACGAGCGGAGGGCGACCTGCTGGTGAATTTGGAACGGACGGACTGAATGAGGAGGGAGGCATTGCTGGCGGGGAAGCAACGAGCGGAGGCGACCTTCTGACTCACAGAGCGGTGGAGGTGGAGAGGGCGGTGGATCTGGTGGTGATGGAGACGGAGTTGAGGGCGGAGGGGGATCAGTCGGGTGGAGTTGAGCTGAGTGAAGAAAATTTGGCTTATGGGTTTTTGGGAGCTTAGGTTTGGAGGAAGGTCAGGTGGAGTTGAGGGGGAGAGAAGGAGATGTGGAGAAAGAGTTTTTTTTTTTCCTACAGATCTGATCTGAGTTTTTTTTTTTTTTTTTTTTTCTTGCTGGTTGATGGAGGGTGAGGGTGGTTGGGTCAGGTGGAGAAGGAGAAAATAAATCTAGGCTCTGATACCAATTTGACGTAGGACGGAGGTGAAATTAGGGTTAGGGTTTTGAAAATTAGGGTTTTTTTTAGAGAGATTGGGGAAGAAATGAAAAAATTGGGGAAAACTTTTAGAATTTGGGAATCCATCCAGGCCCACGCCCACTCTCCACGAATCCACGAGGAAAGATTTTGATTTAGCGAATTTCACGCCAAAGATTTATCAAGAATTTTTCTCAAAATATTATTCATCCATCAATACTTATACAATCCCTATATATAGAGAAATCCTAACAAACAGAATCTTAATAAAATCCAAACTCGTAATCAAATCAAATATCTAGTACAATCCAAATCCTAATCAAATCAAATCTAATCGAATCCTGATCTCCATCATCACCCCTATTTCCACTCCTCTCCTAGCACTAGTCCACTTACAAGTCTAACAACTCTAAATCCCCTTTCCTTCGTGTGCTCACTCCCTCAGCAAGGCATCACCCATTATACCTTCGATGCTCGCCTCCTTCCGCTCACCACCTCCTTCTAGAATGCCCTTGATCTACTTGTTCTTGTCTTCTAATCCATATTGGTTCTTGATTACAAACGATACCGATGTTTGTATTTTCTTTACCCCCTTTATCTCCCTCAGGCAGGTTGCCATCACATGCGAGATCACCCTCCTCAATCCCCTCTGGGTTGACTAGAAGAACTCCACCAAACCCTTCTACATCATCTTATACCACATTGGTGTTGGTATTGTCAACAACCTCAAGCATGACCTCTCCATTGTTGGCGTCATCCACATTAATAAACTTGAAGTTTGCCATTAGGGCAATTTTGAGATTGTAGCCCAGAGTGAAGCATTAAGTTTTTATGTGACACCATCATGGGCCACGTCTACCAGCTCATTGGTGTAGATAGTAAACAATACAAGAATTCTCATAAAATTACAATGTTATTTATGCTGTCATAGATAAATCTCCTTTGCTGGTGTAGGAAAGAATTAATCTCACTGGCAAAACAAAGAATTAGCTTCAATGCAAAAGTAAAAAATCAACTTTGTCACCAAAGGATTATCCTCACTAGCAGAATAAGTTCAACTCTAACTACAGTAAGTTCAACTCCATTGACGGAGCAAAGTCATCTTCGTCCATGAAGCTAGTCCAGTTCTATCAATGAAGAAAAGTTTTTGCCAACCAAACTAGTCGAGCTCCTCTAAGAAAGGAAAACTTGTCCCAGCAGACAGATCCAATTTAGCAAAATCTAGCTCCGCCAATGAAGGGAAATTCATCCCTGCCAACAGAACCATTCAACTTTGTGGACGGATAGTTATTCAAGTCCCTCAAATCAAGGATGTGATTCTGCCATGATTTTCTAAAATCAAGGAGAAAGTTATAATCTCTCAAGATATAAATACAACTCAGACCCAAAGAAAAAGAGATGATGCTTGAGGCTATCTAAAGTAAGCCATCATCCTTAAAAGAGGGAGAGGCTATCTAAAGTAAGTCATTATCATCATTAAGAGAGAAAGAAGCTAACAACAAGCTATTCTATTTCAAATCTCTACATTCATTATCGGATAGTCAATGGACCGAAGGACCGTGTTGGTCAGGTTACCATCGAAACTTCCTAGATAAATTCAAAGTTGCAATTCCATAATTGTAATGAGAAGAATTTTTTCTCTTCTTAGAAGTAAATCAAGGAATTCGAGCTATATTTTTCCTCATTTATTTTTTGTTTTAGTTCATTTTCCAAATACCCAAAAATACTGAGTCACAGTCTGCAAGTTCCACGGTGACAAACCTGATATGGTAGTGGCTGAGAGCCTGAGAGCAAGACAAACGACGCCTACATTGTACTGCGTTATGTGGCCATCAACTTTTCGTAGGTGTTGAGGTTCTTGTTGAAGCCGAACAAAGGAATTGAATCATGAGTCAAGTTTGGCTGATTTTCATTTCTGATCGGTTTGGTTCGATTTTGTCAAATCAGTAGAAATCGTCTGATGCTTATCCCTCATATGTAATATTGCACTTTGAGTTATGATGCCTTTTCATTAGACAAAATACACCCCTTTCTGAATCTTTCTTTTTCTTTGCCTATACTCTTCCCTTTATATAGATCCTTTTGGGTTCTAGGGGCATCTTGGAGAATTCTTCTCGGCTACATGAATAAATATGAATGTTTGTATCCGCTGTCATCGTTTGTCTTCCAAAATCTCATGCCTTCAAGGAATTTTCAACCATTTCAATGTGTTTGCTTTTAGGCTCATACTAAATTCAATAAATCCAGCAAGTACGAAAGCATGAAAGCAGGTTAGCGTAGCTGGTAACATTCCTTCCTTCCAAAGGGAAGGTCTTCCCATCTATGTTGATCAAGGAATTTATTTTGTGTTATTAATCTGGTCATGGCCTTGTTCTAAATAATAATATAAATATAACCATCAGGTGCAACATATAGGTTAGATAGAATGAGCCGTTAGTAGTTTATGAAGAACTTCAACGCTTATGTATGTTACTAACTGAAGGAAATTTGTGAGTGTTTGTTAGTACTCCATCCATGAAGTCATATTTTAGGCTTGAAGGTTAGAAGGAAAAGGGAATTATTTAAGTATCTCATGATTTTTTTGTTCTTTTTAGCTACTATCAACAACAACCCCCCTTTCTTCCTCCCCTCTCCTCATCGCTGCCGCTAATTGCATCAGAGAGGAAGCTAGAACTGGAGGAGGGAAGCTAGAACGCGAGGAGGGGAGGGGAGAGGAGAGGGTGTTGCGGAGGGCAAGTTGAATAGGGTGGTAAAAAGTAAGAAAATTATTGCAACTTCTATTAACAGTTTTATTTTATTCCAAGTGCTTGACATGTTGTTGGATAGTAAGTAATTTAAATATGTAGTAAGTATCAAATCTTGTAAATGAACTTTTAATGGTAAAAGAAGCAGTCAATGTTGTCATTGTGCATTTTCTCAAATGATAAGCTTCTATTGTTAATGTTGACTCAAGTGTGACCTATATTGGACTTTGTTTTATGATGCTATTAGAAGTCCATGTCTAAGTTTTCTTGGTAAGCATTGGATGCATGTCACTTTTCTAAATGATTCACTAGATTACAGTTACTGAAGGATGTTATGTAGTTACCTTTTGTCTGAAGTATCACCATCTCATTTTAAACTTCTGTACCAGTTATTTGGCGTGTGAGCATGTGCAATTGCGCATATAACTTTACTGTTTTGGTTACATTAAATGGAAGCATTAGCCTGCTGCATTTAGTTTGGTCTGAAATTTGTGCCGAGTCTTTTGTGTATGGGGTAGTCCTGTCCTGTGTTATCCATATCTTCACCATTGTAAACAGCTTGTGTCAGTAGTATTGTCTGATCACACTCAGTGATGAAATTGCAACTATCCGGGTGTGAGATATTGCATTGAATGGAATGTGATTGGACTTACTGAGTTCATTTCTTTCAGTTTGGTGCTTGCTTAAATTTGTTATGATAGCTGCAGCATATTTATGTCACCTTCATTGTTATTTTGAACTAGCCTGTTATGATATGGTACTGAATGGACCATAGTTGAATTTATTGCTTTTTTTTTATATCAATTTGGTCGTCTTAATTATTCATTGTCGTAGTATTGTATAGTTGTCTATTGGCTAGGAGCACAACAATCAAGTTCTGAGAATGTGGTATTGGATGGAATATAATTGGAGTTACCTTCTCGGACTTCATTCCTTTGGTTTAATATGATAATGATATGATAATGATTGTAGATATGACTCTTGATTCAATGTGCTTCCACTTAAGAATAACTTAAGCATGAAGTACTCGTGCAAAATGTACCTACAAAATGTACCTAAAGATTACTCGAACACCTTGCTCTTGTGCTTTTTTGGAAAACACTCTAACCTTTCAATCTAACTCATAATTGTTGGTTTTACTTCCATGGTTTCTTTTGATGTTGTGTGTTTATTTGGAAAACTGCAATGTAAAAAAAATAAATAAAAATTAATTGTGTATGTGTTCAGTGTTCTTTTCTATTTAGATCAGTTTTAGAGTGTTCAATTGGTCATTTACTGTGCATGTGAAGTTTATATTACTGTGCACGTGAAGTTCATATTATTACCTCTGGCACAACTTTTTCCTTTTAGTGTATGGAAAACCTTGATAGACTTAGAAAGTAGATTACCTCAACTTTTACCACCTGCACAATCATCTTTAGGGTTCGACTTGAAGTCAGAATGAGTATAAATGACTAAAGGAGAATTTTGCCTTCACATTCATGAAGTTTTTGCCAACCTGTGTCTTATCAGAGCATTTTTGCTCACATATACACCTTCGTAAACATGAGTCGAAATATGGAAGGATTAAAAGGTGATGTAAGGAGGTTGAGGTTAAAGCAGGATAAGGAACAACAGGATAAAATATAGGCAAAACTTTGCTTTTACAAATTGTTTCTTTCTTCGTCTTTCCGTTTTTTTGTAAATTATTAACTGTTTTCAACTTTGGACCATACGAAACTCTGGGACTTGGAAAGGGGAAGCAATTCACTATAATTGCTGAAAATAGCTTAAAAGGAAGTGGAACCCTTCCAATGTTGGTATTGTAACAGGTGTTGATGAGTTTGGAAATGGGCAGTTAATTTTTTAATTGAAACAAGAAATAGTTCTTCTTTATCATTAAAAAAAAAAAAAAATTAGGACATACCCCTGTGCGTCAATAATTTGCACTGCAAGAAATCTCTTTGATAGAATTCTGGGTTCCAAATTTTCATGCAATGCAAACAGGCAGGGCTCGTATAGTATGGGAGCATGAGAACACTGATCAGCTTGAGTTGCTGATTTACTATGCTTTTCCCCTACCCCATACTGACTTCTGCCAGTGGTGTAGCATGTGTTTGATGAGGACTCGCTTCCATTTGAAATAGTCAGGAGGTTGCAACTTAGGATTGAGACAGACTCAGATCAGCTAGATCAGCTGGGTTACTTCTACTTATGTATGACCAATCAAAGATGGCAAAGGAACTAAATCTTAGTAAATGATCAGTATTCGCTTACTGTTCTAAATTTAAATAAAAGAAATAATTGGTTTGCAGAAACATGAGAATGCCAGGTTACACATGTAGTAGCTGCTCTATTTAAAGGGCTAATACTGGATTCCAACATCTGTAAATTTTTGGGGGGCTCTAATAATTAATTTTCTGTCATGTTCTCAGGGGTATGTCATTTACCGTGTCCGTGTCAGACGTGGAGGCAGGAAGAGGCCAGTCCCCAAGGGTATCGTATATGGTAAGCCCAAGAACCAAGGTATCACCCAGCTCAAGTTCCAAAGGAACAAGAGGTCAGTTGCCGAGGAGAGGGCAGGACGGAAGCTTGGAGGTCTGAAGGTCCTCAACTCTTACTGGATTAACGAGGTTAGAAAGCACGAATCATAAATAACAATATGTCTCGTTCGTAACATCTGGCTTGTATCTTATGTTTCACAATGTAATATGTTTGTAGGACTCGACCTACAAATACTTTGAGGTCATCCTTGTCGATGCTGCTCACAACGCTGTCCGCAACGACCCAAGGATCAACTGGATCTGCAAGGGTGTCCACAAGCACCGGGAGCTTCGTGGTCTTACCTCCGCTGGCAAGAAGTACAGGGGCCTCAGAGGAAAGGGTCACCACTACCACAAGAACAGGCCTTCTCGAAGGGCAACCTGGAAGAGGAACCAGACCAAGTCCTTCCGCCGATACCGCTGAGCTGCTTGTTAGTTTTAGTAGTTCTATCAATCAGTCTTCTTGTCTGAAGCTGCTTTGTGCTGAACTTGTGAGATTCAGTCATGAACTCTTGTATTGTTGGTTTTTTGGTTTATCGCACGGGGAGTACGATGGCTCTGTATTGGGATATTAGTTTGCTTAAATTTAGTTTGTTGCTTAATTGGGGCATAGTTTGGATATATGGTTCACAAAACTCTAATTTTACGAAACAAGAGTTTGTATGCACACACTTGCATTTTTATGTTTTTATAGAATTGCTATGTAGCATGACTCTATTTTAGAGAAACTGTCATTTTTAGATTAGTTATCCATTTTATATATATATAGAGAGAGAGACAGAGAGAGAGAGAGATTCGTATTATATTCATTTTCATTTTCATTAAATATGATAATAATATCTCATGACGGTGTAAGTTCATAAAACTACTTTGTTTGTCATATGAGTATATTAATATCTGCTTTCTTTGTATTGCTGATATTTTTTTGGATTCGGTATCAATCTATGAATTTTGGTATGAGAAACAGTAAGATTATGATGTCGGAAAATATTCACATAAGATATTATACAATAAAATCATGAATAACCTTAAAATTAATATGGACTATATATATATATATATATATATATATATATATATATATATATGAGAAAAATGAAAATGAGCTGACAGCTCACGCAAGTTTAGTTATTTGAGCTGTAGTTTATTTTCACTATCTCTAATAATCTTTTTTAAAAAAATTCTTTTGGAATATGATCTCAACCCCTTAGAGTTCACTCATATCCAATTTCTTGGGTTTTAGTTTTGATTTGGTCTTCATCAAGTTAATACAAAATTAATAGTTTTCAATGAATAAAACATTTTATATGTACTTGATGAAAAGTTAAATGAACTCTAAAATTTATGAAATATAATTCGAAAAAAGTTAAGGAGCTAGAGAACGTAATTGTAAAAAAAAATTGAAGAAAAATCATTGGATCATTATAATTTTATCGCTAGCTCATGTAACTTTTCTTGAGCTGGCGGCTTACCTACAATAATCCTATATATATATATATATATATATATATATATATATATATATATATATATATATATATATATATATATATATATATATATATATATGTATATGTATATGAGAAAAATAGAAATGAGCTTATAACTCACGCAAGTTAGCTGAGCTGCAGTTCATTTCCACTATCTCCAATAATCTTTTTTAAAGATTTTCTTTTGGATTATGATCTCAACCCCTAGGGTTCACTCATATCCAATTTCTTGGGTTTTAGTTTTGATTTGAACCTCCATCAAATTAATACAAAATTAACGGTTTTTAATGAATAAAACATTTTGTATGCATTTGATGAAAGGGTAATGAACTCTAAAACTTATGAAATTTAATCTGAAAGAAGTTAAGAAGATAGAGATTGTAATTGTAAAAACAAATTGAAGAAAAATCATTAAATCATTATAATTTTGCTGCTATCTCACGTAACTTTTCATGAGCTGGCAGCTCACCTACAGTAATCCCTATATATATATATATATATAATCTTGGTGAGTAATATTTACATTCATGAAGAGATGAAGGGAAATTAATAGGAGAAGTGAAAAAGCAGATGGATTCTATTGAGGCTAATGCTTGGAGATTAGTTTTGAAGTGTTTAAGGAGATGTGTTATGAAGTATTGATAAATACACTTGCTTATGAGTTTTTGCACAAATATTTTCTAAAAAAACACGTAAATTGGTGCTTTGGAGTGTTTTTTAGAACAACCAAATAGGGGTGTTTTTGATTATTCTGAATTATTGATCCAAAAATACTTCTCTTTTCCGATGTTCCAACTCTCTCCTTCCTATTTTTCTTTTTTATAGTTGGTTATATTTGTTTTTTTTTTACATATTTATAAAACCTCTGAAAATATATGAGAAAATTGAACTTCCTAGGTACAAGTTTGAATACTCAAAAATCCATAATCAGTACATTCTAAAAAGCTTGAATACATTCTAAAACACATACCACCAAAACATATACTTTAAAAATATTTCAAAATATTTTGCTTTTGATAACCAAACACACATACTTTAAAAAAATTTCAAAATACTTTGTTTTTTACAACCAAACGCAGACCGGGAGAGAAGAAAAACAATTGAAAGCATAGAGGTTGGGACTAGGTCGGGTCAAAACTTGCAAGATCCACACCCGAAACCCATTTGAATCCTCGGGTCGGATCTTGATTATTCGACCCACACCCAAAATCAAGACCCAATCTCATAACGGCCTACATCTCGCCAATCTCAATACTCTGGGAGCTTCCAAAGGAGAACACCACTTTTCCTAGTGAGCCCACTCTCTCTTTACAAAAGAGAGGGTTTTCCTAATGAGCACACCAAATATACTAAAACTGCCCTCACTCTCTTTTTCTCCCACATTTCTCTCTCTCCTCTCTCTTCTCTCCCACATTTCTCTCCCTCACCTCTCCAATGAAACCCAAAAACCCTAAACCTTTCTTCCTTCCCTCTCTCACCTCCCCTAATCCTTCCTCTTCCTCTTCTTTTCCCTACCTCCTCCTCCTTCCAATTCTTCTTCTCTCTCCTCGTTTTGGCCGCCGGCGCCACTGATCCCGCTGCCGAGCTACCGCCGTCGCAGGTGATCCAGTCCACGGCCGCCGTCCCGTCGTCATTTTATGGGTCGAGATGGGTGAGATCTCCTAATGTAACAATTTTTTTTTTTAATTTTGGTCTTTTTTTTGGAGCAAACAATTGGGATATTTGGATTTGATGGTCTTGTTGGATTGGAGAGGAGGAAGAGGGGAGGAGGAGATGGAGGTGGAAGGTTTTTGATAATAAAATTGAGGATGGAGCATTGGGGGTTTGGAGGTGGAAGGTTTTTGATAATAAAATTGAGGATGGAGCATTGGGGGTTTGGAGGTGGAGTTTTTTTGTTCATAGAAGAATTTTTTTTTTATAAATTTTCCTCACAATTCATTCTTTTTACAAGTGTATTTTTTAAATTTTATTTTGGTCTCTTTTTTTGGAGTAAAGAATGTGAGGTTTTTGGATTTGATGATCTTGTTGGCTTGGAGATGAGGAGGAGGGGAGGAGGAGGTGGAGGTGGAGGGATTTTGATAATAAAATTGATGGAGCATTGGGTTTTTAGAGATGGAGGGTTTTTGATCATAGATGAAATTTATATTTTGATTATTATTATTGGAAAAATTAAATATTGTAATACTAGTTTTAAAATATGCAAAATTCTATTAATTTTCCAATCGTGGACAGTAATGGTAAATTTTAATATGTCTTGAAGTTTCTAGTATTGTCGTAATAGTTGGTTAATTAGACAAAATTAGACAAAATTTTAAAGTCAAAATTAGACAAAATTTGATATTTGTACCAGATATAACTCTGTAACTCTTACTTACACATAAAGAAGTTATTGTTATGATAACTATCATTTATGAATGAAATTATACGTATTAATATTATTATATTTGTATTCCATATATGGATCCGGCAGAATCATCTCGCGTACGACCAACTATCTCGTTGAGTAAAAAGAAAGTAGTATTTCGGCCACCAATGCATCGCCCGATACGAGAGAGAAGAGGAAAGTAATAATGATTCAGGAGGCTCTGAAGATAGTCTTGAAGAGTCAATATATCGAATAATGGGCTAATTTGTTCATAATTGTCATTATATGAATTTACATTGTTGTTTGAATTTGAGTTTCGTATTTATGTGTTATTGATGAAATCTCTAATTTGAAAGAGATAAACTTTGTGTACAAATTTGAGAGATGAATGAATTCTTTGTGTTTTCTGCATAATCAATTCTTGGATGCAATTATATTTTGATTTATTCATCTAATATGTTTCTATAACAAAAGAGTTTTCAAGAAGCGGCATGGGGTGTTGTTTAATACTCTTGCGAAGATTAAAACTTATAACCTGTTATAGATATGTTATAGACTTTTTTTGATAGACTTATTTTGTAATTGCTTTATTATGGATATTATTATGAATTTTTGTGCTTTATTGTCCCCTTTTACTTTCTTGGTTTCCAATTGGTTTCTCTAGTGATGATTAGGTTGCTAATGTTAGATGATTAATCTATCATTATGTGTTTCATTTAATTTATCTTTGAATTGGAATGAAATAGTGGCTAAGGAAAAAAATTTGTTTAAGTCAGGAATTTAATTTGATTCTTAATAGTTACATTTGTAATAGTTGCACAAGAAAATATATTTATTTGGAAAAATAAAATAAAGTAAAAAGAAAATGCACAAGAAAATATATCATTATGTGTTTTATCTAATTTATCTTTGAATTGGAATGAAATAGTGATTAAGGGAAAAAAATTGTTTGAGTCCTAAATTTAATTAGATTCGTAATAGTTACATTTGTAATAGCTGTACAAGAAAATATATTTATTTGGAAAAATAAAATAAAATAAAAAAAGATTTGCTGTTGCCAAGAATCAAACCCGAGACGTTCACATGTGAGATATGAATACTTATCACTATACTATAACGACTTCATGAATAATCAAACGAAAAAATATTATTTATAACTGTCCGGACTGGAAGTCTGGACAGTGAGCTTATGTCCGGACTTCCAGTCTTTCGTCCGGACTGGAAGTCCGGACAGAAGTCGACTGTCCGGACGGATATTGGACCATCTTGACTGTCAGTCTGGACTTTGAATTTTTTTGAGTTCATAATTTTTTTCAATCCGCACAGTTTTTAGGATTTTTGAGTAAGTAAATACCTAATAAAATTAATTTTTAAATTTAATTTGTGAGATAATTTAATATATGAGAAGATTTGATAGAATAGTTTTGGGTTTTAGATTTTTTTTTTTTGTTTTTGGGTTAACTGATCTGTTTTAGAAGAGAAGGAAATTAGATATTGAAGAAAGGACATTTTAGTTAAAAAAATTAATAACAATCTTGTAATATACATGAAGTTTTTAAGATGGCTCACTGGTAAAAAATGGTGTGCCCCTCTGGAAACTCCCAATTCTCTTGTCGCCTTCTGTCCTCCAAAACTCTCCCCTTTCTTCTCTCAAAACCCTAGCAAGCTCCCACGTTCAAGAATGGGTGAGTTCTCTATTCTCAATTCTAAGCCCCATCGATAAAGATTTCATCTTCTTGCCATTTTTGTCTCTGATCTCTTGTTTGATCGATGAATTGTTCGTTGAACAGGAGCGTACAAGTACGTGTCGGAGCTATGGAGGAAGAAGCAATCGGATGTGATGAGGTTCCTGCAGCGGGTCCGCTGCTGGGAGTACCGCCAGCACCCATCCATCTGTCGGGTCACCAGGCCCACCCGACCCGATAAGGACCGCCGCCTCGGCTACAAGGCCAAACAGGTATACAGAATTTTTTCTGTGATTGTTGTGGTTTATTAATATTTGTTTGTTTGATGTATTTATTTTGATGGATGAAAGTTTAGGTCTTTAAATTTTTGATATTTTATTGTAGATATAATTTCGAACTGTATGAATTTTTTTTCTTTTTCTAAGCATTAGTGAATGATGCCATTATTGTATATTCTCTCACATTTGCACTAGTAAGTGAATCTAAGTGTCTCGGCAATGCATATGTTTTACTAAATGAAGTGTGGTTAAATTTTGTTTAATGCTTTATTTTGAATAGGAATGAGAATGGACGGTCCAAGTGCCGGCCTTTTAGCCTGCCGTATTCAAAATTTTAAATTAAATTATTATTTTTTTACTTTTCTAATTCAAAATTTTGAATTGGACGTGCCAGGATTTGGCTTTTGGACCCATAGATTCTCATCCCTAATTTTGAATTAAAACCGTGAAAGTGGTGAAGTAAGCGTAAAGCATAAAGGTCTTCTATAACCCTTTTTTGGGGAAAAATCTCGATTATATTGTGAGTATAAAATATAATGAGCATAAACCTTTGTATTTGTGTGTCAAGATGTTTAATTCTTCAATATAGACAATAGATACACATTTCTATTTGGATTCTATTTATTGTGCTCTACGGTTCATGTCGGTAGTCTTGCATGGTTAATGATTTGGACTATGTACGGGCTATCTAGTAAGGGAATATGATATTTACTTGAGTATTGTTGGATTCCATCTCTCATTTTGAGAGTACCACATTAATGTGTTACTTGTAATTTCTTAATTTTTTTTTTAGCAATTTCTTTAGTAATTGAAATATTACAATCTTCAACGGTCTTGATCTTGTTTTTGTTTCATTAGCTTGTAATTTTCTTCTTCTTTTTTGGCTAATTATGCAGCTTTCGGTGTCAGTGTTCTAAAACTAAGTTTTAGTTTCATTACGCGCTTATTCCGAGAGCGAGGAATGACTACTTAGGAAACTCGATGTATACTAGGATTACTTGTTCAGAACTTGAAATATTAATATTTTAATATGTATATACCAAAATATCAAATATGTAATATGAGGACACATAATCTCAATATTCAAAAATAAAAATAACTTAAATGTAATAAAATGAGCTTCATACCTTACCCGTATTCAAGACCAATCCTTGATCTCGGTTTTGGAGTTTTTCCGATCCCTTTCTTTACTCTACTCTTGAATCAATTAATTTGAAATTTTCAATTTTGAAATAATCAGAAATAAGAAAGAATGAAAAAAGTTGAAAATATTAAGGAAAAGAGAAGGGAAACAAAAACAATGATTGAATATACTTTCTCGCAAAGCTCGAACCACCGTGGGACATCAACCAGTTGATTGCCCCCCGCTCTCCAGACCAATCATCATGGCCAACTTACGAGTTCTTAATGGTTGCTTTGAATATGACACCCCTTCGAAGCCGCTTCAATGATTCGCTACAGCTGCAACAACTCACTTAGAGAGAGAGAGAGAGAGAGAGCACCATAATCTCTTAACGACTTTTATAACAAAAATTGGTGGGTTAGGTTTAGGTAAAAACTCTATGATTCCTTTTTAATTTTTTGACCTGATAAGGGTCCGAGTACATACTTCATAATCCGGACTCGACTGGGCCAAATGAGTACTTGATATGTTTGTTTTTTAGTGAGTTTCCTGATATCGGCCTATTCGAAAACGAGTCTAAGTTCTCGGTCAAGTTCACTTGGTTTTTGAACACTCCTCGGTGTTACCTTATTAAGATATTCATGGACTAACTTTTAAATCTCCATGGAATGCCTATTGTTGTTTCGTATTGGTTTGAGAGTCTCAGTCCTATATAGTCCTATATAGAACTTTGATTTTTTTAAAAATTCATGGTAGCAAAATCATAAACAACTTCAAATCTAATTTAAATAGTCACAAGAGTTTTTGGTTAAATCACCTTAGGCTTAACCCTAACAAGGGAAAATTCAGAAGAGGAAGGTGGATTCACTTTAAGATAAAAGGAGGGAGGAGAGAAACAAAAGTTGAGAGGGATTTTGTGTTGGGAAGAACAACATATGTCAGAACTAGTTGGATCCCTTAAAGCCAGTTGGTTGTCTCTGTCTTGGTCATGGGAGAAGAATGAACTTGGAACTCCTGGCTCTCTCGTGACTAGCAACATTTAACTTTTAAAATATTGCAATGTTTTCAGCTATAATTTAACTTGCTTTGATCAATTAGTGCTGAGATCTTATGTAAAGACCTAGGGTTATCCAAATTTAACTAACAGTTGGTCCATAGCCAGTTTGAACCTCTAAATCCGCACAAATTAGAACCCTAGTTTTCAAGAAGTTTGAACACTTTTGAACTAAACTTTGTAAATTTGAATTTAACATATTCGCCTGTAATTCATGATCTTCAAAGCTATATCGAACATTTCTGAATATAAGTATCCAAAGTCCTTTTGCATGTGTACCATCATTATGCTAATGATTGAGTCTTTTTTATTTAATAATTATTATGAAGGAAATAATATGTCAAATAAGATCTATCTATATATCTCATAAAAGACTAAGGATTAAGGATTCTTTTTTTAAAAAAAATTATGAAACTGTTTTTTTATAAATAATATTCCTGAAATCTCACTAGGCAACTACCTAAACAATCAATGCCATTAAAAAATGAAAATCGAATAACCAAGTTTGAATCTAAAAGCTGAAATGGAGATTTCGAAACCCCATTTTTGTTATACATGGTTTTTTTGCTTCTCAATGTTTTGTCTTTATAAAAAACTATCACATAAAAACTCAAAGAGGGATTTATTAAATACTTAACTTTGTTAGTAGGTAAGACTCATATTACACTCTTACAATAATCACTCTCTCGATCCTCTCATTGAAGTTCCACTCACAACATTCCATCTCTTCTGTTTATAGAAGAGTGGAGAGGTTTCATTACAAATATTTTAATAATACATTACAATCTTCTTTATGAAATGGCCGATAGTGGCAAATGGGGTGATTTGATACCCGACAAAGGTATGGAGTCTGGTTATTATATTGATAATTAAGGCTCTCTCCAACTATCTGATAATCGGGGCTCTCTCCAGCTGTCTTGATGTGGATTTGTACCCTATAATATTTTTGGATTATTTTCAAAGATATAAATATTGCTATATAACTCACTTAATTATGTCATATATTGGAAGTTGGCAGTCATCCAATAGAGCAAGTATAGTGTTTCAATTATTAGAGATAGATCCCTTTGCCATTGGAGGACTTTGATACTTCCCTCGCAAACCTTGATGAAACCATAAATTTGCCATTAGAGACTTGGTGTTAGAGACAGATCCCTTTGCCACTGCCAGTACTGTAAGGAGATACCATGCTAATGCTAGATATTAGAACATGATCAAGATGGAGGAAAGGCTGCTCAAATTTCTGAAGTAATTAAAAAAAAAAAGGAGGTTCTAGATCAATCAGTTAGTCTCGAGATCTAGACAAAAAAAAATCCTCTTTTAAAATTAAAGAGAATGCTTCAGAGGAAATATCCTCCAGCATCTTCTAAAAAGATTATAAAAAATGTCTTGAACATATAAAAAAATAGTTTCCAGAGTCATTCGATTCATCAAAGGCTATGTCTATGGGATCACAATCACCAGTGCAGGATACTCAAGATCCAATTGAGATTTTAATATTAAAGTTGTCGAGACATTATTTGGTGAAAGATCCAAGTCTTTTAATAGCAAATGGATCCGTCTCTAATAATTGAGATTCTCTGTACTTGCTCTACTGAACGACTATCAACTATGCAAAACACGATAGGGTTAAGTGGGCAATACAATAATGCTGTATACTTCTGGAAATAATCAAAAAATGCTACAGGGTACATATTGACAATCAGAAAGATGGAAAGAGTTAATTATTAGTATGATAATCGGATTTAAGTTGCTCATTGGGTATCAAATCACTCCATTTGCCATTGTCGGCCATTTAATAAAGATGATTGTAATATTTTTAAAATATTTGTAATGAAATATTTTCACTCTTATATAAATAGGAGGGAGATGGAATATTGTGAGTGGAACTAACTTGTAGTGTGAGCGCAGAGAGTGATTATTGTAAGAGCGTAATCTGAGTGCTTAGCTACTAATTCGGTTAAGTGTTTAATATATCCCTCTCTGTCTCTAATGCATCTCAATGCAAACTCCTACGTAGTACTTAGTGAATTTTGTTGTTCTTTTTTTTTTTTTTGGAGAAAGTTTGAAAGGAGTCAGGAAGTTCTGGTTGATAAGGTTGGTTTAAAATTATAAGTTCTATGTCGCATTGCTTAAATTTATTTTTAAAATTTATATTTATATTTTAATTTTACTGTTTATCTTTGTTGTATAGTAATTTTCTGCTAGCTATTACAAAAATTATATAAAAATATCAAGAAATTCCTAAAAAGATCCTGACCAACTTTTTGCGGGCTTTTTCTTCTTCACACCTTTGCTTCCATGTAAGGTTCTTAATGGCTAGCCACCTCTTGGGTGGTCTCTCCTTGGAGGCCCCTAAAGTCCAATTCACCCGTGTTCTGTATTATTTTTTAGCAAATATAATATGGCACTTCCATGGCCCAGCCTCTACATGGGGAACACTGTTGATCAGCCCAAACTATATACTTTCTTTGCTATCCTTCTATTAGTGACTGGGTTTTATTTAGTTAGTTGTTCTCTTCAACATGTTAAAACTATATGCATCTTAAAGTACAATCAGGAAGCTGATCAATAAGTTAGCACCCGAACTCTATTATTTCCTGTATGTATCTTCTCAGCAGTGACTTCTTAGTGCTGCAGCTTCTGAAATTGCTGCTCATTCAGTTGAAATTCTTTTAATAGAAATTGTGGACTCTGATAAAGTTTCTTGAGAACTTAACTCCAATCTTCTTTAGGTTTCATTTCTTCATGTCATTAAATGAAGGATTGCATTATTTCTGTAGTAATATGAATTCTTAGTCTTTAACTGAGCCTTTGTTTAAGTTGTCCAGCCTGTGGTTAAGGCCAAAACTCACAGACATCCATTGTCTGGCAAGTTTCTTTTGCGTAAATATTGGTTTTGTTACTTGACTAATAACGAGAAGTGTTATATTGAAACCAAACTAACCTGAAATGGCATTGGTTGATGTGTTAGGAGTATAAAGTGAGAAGTTTTTGTTGCCCGGTCATTTTTGTAGTGTACGTGAATTTATTGTTCTTTCCTGCAAGTTTTGGTCTCATCATTTCTCCTTTTCTTCAGGGGTATGTGATTTACCGTGTCCGTGTCAGGCGTGGAGGCCGAAAGCGGCCAGTTCCCGAAGGTATTGTGTACGGTAAGCCCAAGAACCAAGCTATCACCCAACTCAAGTTCCAGAGGAACAAGAGGTCAGTTGCTGAGGAGAGGGCTTGGGCGTAAGCTTGGAGGTCTGAACGTCCTCAACTCCTACTGGATTAGTGAGGTTAGAAAAATTGCGAATGGATGAGATGCATTAGTTTTCAAAATGTTCTCTAATGTTTGATACCAACTGTATGTTGTAGGACTCAACGTACAAATACTTTGAGGTCATCCTTGTCGACGCTGCTGACAATGCTATCCGCAACGACCCAAGGATCAACTGGATCAGCAAGGGTGTCCACAAGCACCGTGAGCTTCGTGGTCTTACCTCGGCTGGCAAAAAGTACAGGGGTGTCAGAGGAAAAGGTCACCTGTACCACAATACCACAAGAACAGGCCTTCTCGCAGGGCGACCTGGAAGAGGAACCAGACCAAGTCCCTCCGGCGACACCGCTGAGCTTCTCCTTGGTGGGTGTCGAAGTTTCTGTTTCTGTATTTTGAGGGTCTATTCAAGTATCGGCTTTGTGATGCTTGCTTAACTGGGCTTTCTAGACTTTGCTGCTCAATTGCTAGGATGTTTAATGCATTAGTGTGGTACTGGATTGATGTTTCCTCTCAAATGCTGTAGTTTATTGTTAGCTGCAGCTATTTCTGTGGATTTTATTTGTTGCTTTGTTGAAGAATTATGGGATTATTTGCTGGTCTTGGGGTTGTCGCGCTTCTGCTTTCATGCTTACTGATGAAAATACAAGAGTTCATTGGATAGCCATTGTAATTTTTCGAACTCCTCTATATCTTTATACAACTTTCAGAGGTGACTTTGACGCAGCAAAAAGGTTAATTAGGGTTTGTAGGCTTGTAACGCCTCCGTTTTTCAGCTCCTTTCTAAAACGGAGGACGTTACTTATTACTTGTACTAGACAATCCAACAGTTACAGGATTTTGGAATAACCGTAACTACTGCCACAATCAGAATAATAAATAACATGTCTGAAACTGAAATGATTTCATTTATGCAAAGAGTTTATTACATAAAATGGCACACTGGTTTAAATATGAACACAAAAAAGTCAAAGAGAAAAGCAGTGTCCAGACAAAAGAAAATATATACAAAATATACAAAAGTTCTCCAGGGGTACTTCGCTTGCCTATTGTCACTCGATCTGTCCAACGAAATACGGGTTTTCAACTGGGACTGGATTCTCTTCTTCATGTTCCAAATATGTGTTCAAAACCCAAGGGATTAAACCCAGCAAGTAACACATTTAAAAAGAGGAAATTGTGCACTATCATATTACATGAATATCAGTGTGCATTAGCATGTTTATGTCAGTGTTGTTTGTGTGCATATAAATTAACATGAAAGCAACATATAAATTAACACGAAGACAAGCATAAATAAATAAATATGACAATAACTACTCTATCTATTTAATCATATATTCTATTGGTCTCAGTCATCGTCCAATTTAATTATAGAAACTGTATTAATGGATAAAATAGCGCTATTCTCTATTATCGTATAAGTGCCTGTGCATATCCGGGACCCGGCCACAATATTCATGGCGCTGAACCATGACATGCCGCTAGGCACTACAATCAAGTTCCGTACAGTATTACAGTAACGGACATACCACTCTGGGTAAATATCAATTGGTGATCCAGTAATCACCTATGCCGCTGTAGTAAAAGAATCCCGACCCCAACAATACAATCAATTCTTATACGGCAAGACTCTTATCCATCATATAGTTTCTCCCGTCCCCATGTTCATAATGAATTATGCACATGAAAATTTTATAATCTTTCATTTATTTGTTTATTTATTGTTTTTCAATTCATAATAACATGCTTGCATTTCCATGACTGTACATGACATGTAGTATCATAACACATGATCTGTAATATTAAAACACATGACTTGTAATATCAAAGCACATGACATGTAAAATACATGACTTGTAATACCAAAGCACATGACATGTAAAACACATGACTTATAATGTCAAAACACATGACATGTAAAACACATGACTTGTAATAGCCAAGCACATGACATTTAGCATGATAGATATTAGTGCACAATTGTAACACAATGCATATCATCAAAATTATTACAATAATCTGGTTTTATTCGTAGTGTCAATTAATAACTCAATTTGGGAATCAAGTGAATCATATAATAATACTGCATTATTTTTAAACCCAATGTATGCATTTATTACATTTCTAGGCTCAATCATATATATTAATATACATTTCTCTTTTAATTAAAATCTAATTTATTACAATTATTAATTATGTCCAATTAATCCAAGCGTCCAATTCAAATATCTCAATTATTTAATCCATCAAACTCAAACCTACTAAATTCCCACTTTTTCATATCTTTATTTTAATTTTATTTTCCTTTTCTTTTCTGTCCAGCCTAGACCCAAGCCCACTCATTTTATTTTCTTTTTCTTTTTCTTTTATTGGGCTGGGCTGGCCGGCCCAGTGTTTTTAGTATTTTTTCTATTTTTTTTTCTGGCCCAAACCAATTCCAAGCCCACTACTCTTTTATTTCTTTTTTTTTTCTTTATTCTCTCCTGGACTGGGTCAGGTCCAGTTACCCTTTTTTCTCTTTTCTCTTTTCTTTTCTTATGGGCTGGGCCAGACCCAGTTATCCTTTTTTCTCTTTTCTTTTTCTTTTCTTTTTTTTTTTTCCCTTCAGGGCTGGGCCAGGCCCATGATCTCTCTCTATATTTTTTATTATTTTCTTTTTTCTCTTTTCCTATCCCTTCGACCCATGATCTCTTTCTCTCTATTTTTTTTTTCTTTTCCTATTTTTGCATGGGTTCAAATATTTGCATGGGTACAAATAAGTTTTCTTATACCTAAAAAAAAATTTAAATAAAAAAAATAATAATAAGCAAATATCATAATATTTCTATATATCAATTTTCACCCACTAATCTGGTTCAGTTCTCAATATTAGTTAATAGTGCAAAATATGAATCAAGCATTTTTACGAGATAATTTACGTAGACAAATTTAAATTAAATAAAAAAACGAACCAAAATATTTTACGTATATAAATTTAAATTAAATAAAGAAACGAACGAAAAATATAGTAGTGTTACTTGTCTCGGTTTGATCTCGAATATTCAGTTCGAATTTTCGATTTGGTTTGATTTTTTTTTTTTTTCCTTTGCTGTTGATTTTGGCCGAGAGGAGAAAAGAGGGTGAGAGTGCTGCTGGTTTCTGTTGGGTTTGGCCGAGAGAATGAGAGAGTTTAATATTTTTCTTTCTCTCTCTTATATATGCATTTTCATTTCTCACTTCATGGTGACACCTCCCCCATCAATTGTTCCCCACACCTCAAAACTTTTTTTTGCCACTCTCCACTTGGTCACGACAGCAAAGCACTCCGCAGCTTTATTTTATTTTATTTTAATTAATTAATTAATTAGTTAATCTAATAATTTAATAATTTTGATTTCATGTAATATTTTCTAAATACTACCAAATTTATGTAGGACGTAGTGCTCGACGAAGGGAACACTACAAAATTATCCGTTTATTATTTCGATGTCTGGAATAATTGAACTAAGTAATTAGAATGATAATTTTAATATTATTAAATTAGCAATTTTGTAAGTATTTTTCGGCCTCGTAAGAAAATTCTCCAAAAATCCTAAATATTACAAAACTAATAATCGTTAAGACCGAATGTCATTTGGGTTTGTGAATTTAAAGTTACGTTAACCGAAAGTTATTTCGGTGTCCAAAATTGACTTCGGTGGACTTATTCAGCATGACTTGTTTTAAGAGAGTAATACAGGTAGCTCAAATTTTTGGGTATTACAAGGCTGAAATTAGGGATTTTGGTGGATGTGGGGAAGGAAAAAAAACAAAAAGGTTTGATGTAAATTTACATTCATTTTGAAAGATTTTAAGAATAATAGCAAAAATTTCAATATTATATCATATTTGAAAATTCTCTTCACAATAGAAAGCAAGTTATGTGTACCACTAGTTTAATTAAACGAAAATTCAATCTAAAATCTAGTAAAAATTCTAAAATTAAAATCAAATATAATAAAATCACTAACCAAATCATGTCTTTCATTGTTCTCGTCAACTCTCGTAAGCTCTTACACTGGGTGAATCTACATTCACGCTTTCAACAAATACACGAAAAATAATATTAAATACACGAAAAACAATATTATAAACCATAGCAAATTAGCATATTAGGGTTTCAAATTCTCAACATCATATTATCTTATTTGCAAACCTTTGATTGAAAACCATCTATATGCACCATATATGCAATTAACTAAAATCTATTAAAATTCTAACGATAAAATCAAATATAATAAAATCCCTAATCAAATCCTAACAGTCATAATCAATTCATATAATTTAGATTTTGCTTGAGAATGTCATAATTGCTACAAGCAATATTACAAGCAATATTTCGTGTAGATTTACAATCTTGTTGATTTCATTGCAGCAATACTTCCATCTAACTTTACATTCTTTGGGATTTCATTTTAGCAAAATATTACTTTTAGTGATTTATTACGTTCCTAATCTATTTGGTATATAATCTGAACAATTTCAGATAAGAAAGGTTTGTGCTTCATCCGATAAAAGATGGATGAAACATGCATGCATGCATATGAAATTATGTGGTTTTTTAAGGAGCTGATTGATTCGAGTATTTAGAATATGAAATTATGTCAACAGGCAATATTTACTTTTTCAATTTTTGTTTTTGTTTTTTTTTTGTTTTTTCCTGTGATTGTTTCACGGAAAATAGTAAATGATTTGGACAGTGGAAAAATTCCTCCTCATATTCATTAATTATTTTATTGATTGTTTAATAAAATTTCATGTCACATCAATAAATAAATTATTTCTCAAATCTTTGAGCCAATCAATGAAATTAAGGAATTCTTACCAATTTTTTTTTTAAAAATCTTTTCCAAATTTACGACTAAATTGGCAAACGAACCAATCAGCATGAAATTGTAAATAATGTAAGGCTTAACACTACTTGGCCTCATCTTAAGCCCTAGAAAACAAAATCGAGAGAGAGAGAGAGAGAGAGAGAGAGATTGAATTGAGAATCAATGGGGAGTGACGTGGTGAGATACGGGATCATCGGAGTGGGGATGATGGGCCGAGAGCACATCAACAACCTCTCTCACCTCCACACCGCCGGCGCCGTCCTCACCTGCATCGCCGACCCCCACCCTGCCTCCCAAACCCTAGCTCTAGAACTCACCCAATCCCTCTCCATCCCCAATTGGCCCCCTCTCAAGGTAAGCTACCTCTCAGATTTCTAGACAAAAAAAAGGGTAAAATTTTGATAGGAAACCAAAAAAAGAAAATCTAAAATTGATATATATATATTTTTGGGTTATTGTTGTTCTAGGTATTTTCGGGGCACGGCGAGCTGCTGGACAGTGGACTGTGCGACGTGGTTGTGGTGTCGTCGCCAAACATGACGCATTTTGAGATTCTGATGGATGTGATCGCCCACCCGAGGCCACATCACATTCTTGTGGAGAAGCCCCTTTGCACCACCGTCCAACACTGCAAGAAGGTCCTTTCATTTCCAAATTCTTGTTTTTTTTTTTCTTCGCATATTCCCAAGGACTCTTTGTAGTAGTATTAGATGGATATAAATGTTTTGTATTACTAAAAATCCTAGGAAATTGTGGGTGCATAACTTGAAACCACCAGTTTCTGTTTCTTTGGATCAAAGGAATGTAAAAGAGTGATAAAACATAAAAGACAGAGGAAAGAACAGCAGATGAGCTGCTAAGCTGGACTTAAAATTATCTATCTCATCATGATGATGTATTGTGTGTCATCATTATATATTTTTTTGAGGCAAAATGGCAGGTAGATGAGCCTTCCGTGTTCTATTAATGAGTGATAGCAGAGTACAACCTACCATAGTTTTACAATATATAGAATAAGTAGTACACAATTTTGAATATCTAGATGGCTTTCATCCTATGTAATTTGCTTAGCAATTTGTCATAGCTGTTGAATAGAATGGCTGCAGTTAGTTTTGAATATCTAGATGGCTTTCATCCTATGCAATTCGCTCAGCAATTTATCATGGCTGTTGAATAGAACGGCTGCAGTTAATTTTGAATATCTACATGGCTTTCATCCTATGCAATTCCCTTAGCAATTTGACATAGCTGTTGAATGGAATGGCTGCACTTAGTTTTGAATATCTAGATGGCTTTCATCCTATGCAATTCACTCAGCAATTTGTCATAGCTGTTGAATAGAGCAGCTGCAATTGGTGGCTGTAATTATGTGATTGGTGGATGTTTGCAGAGGGTTTCTTCTACTTCTTCTTTTTTTTTCCGGTGGGCATGGGTGGGGGAGGGGGGGTAGGGTGTAAGTTTATTGTTCGGGTGTGTCTCTTTATGTAATTGGTGTTTATGTTACACTCACTAGCAATGATGGTAATATTGGGTGGAAGGGCTGTACTTTTGAAGTTGATTATGGGCATTACATTGAAATTGAACGCACAACCAGTGGAACCCTATTTTTTGTTAGCTATTTGCTATCAGATTAGACTAGAATCTAAGCTAATGCTTGTATTTGCAACCTTAAATTCCTTGCCTAATGCAGTGTTACCTGATTCGGGGTATGCTTTGGTTCCTAGTATGGGTATAGTACAAGATATGCTATTCTAAGTGCTATGTAGAGTAAAGGGGGTAGGTTTAATCATATCAATGTTTTGGTTACACGGTATCTTTGACAACACATTTAGGGTAATCTATTACATGTATATATGGACAAAGAAGTAAAATACGTTTCTTTTCATATTGTAAGTAAAAACTACACATATGGTTTATTATGAAACGGCTAAATACTAATGCTAACTGCATTAGAAAAGCTCATTGAATCAATTGATTTTGGATTACTAGTTTAGGTGATCCAGATCGAAAACGGATTAACCAAAATAAAACGGATTGAGTACGGGACCTACCTTATCCATATATGTTTTTCGATCACATATACGAATATGGTTCGGCAAAGGAAATTCATATTGTGTCCACTTAATTCAGAAACAAATGTAAATTGGATATTAAAAAGGGATCTAGGTAAAAATAAATTATAAACAGAAAAGGCGTAACAGAAAAAAAAAAATACACACAAAGGTAAATACCAATGTATTATCAAGTATGATAAATCAATGTGGTGGGTTTATTCTTACAATTTCATTTTGAAAATTCTTTAGATTAGATTTTTCGAGTTTTATATAAATGAATAATTAATGTTAAGTTGTCAAATTTGAGTACTCAATTTAAGTTAATTTCTTGAGAACCTACATATGGTTCAGTCGAGAAAATTAAATTTTATTGTATGGAGTTGAGATAATTATCCATCACTACTAAGTTAGGCACATTGAACTCTAGGCATAAAAAAAATTCATATAGGACGTAAAATTATGAAAGTGGATAAGTGAACAGTTTTTCAAAAAAAAAAAAAAAAGAGAGGACAAATTAGACATCTTGATGGAATATGAAGAAGTGTCTAGATCACATGATTTTTTTTATACACCACCAATTAAGGATATGACGATCATATTGAATCGTTGACTTTTATTTCCATTATGAGATTATGGGATAACTCTATAAGGTTACACCCTAAAGACACTTAACCCTGTGTGTGTGTGTATATATAGGGATTGATGGATGTGCACTGGGAACATGAAACCCACTTTAAGTGATCATGACTTAACCCTTGTGTCTTCATCTATAACCACTAGCTTGTTAGGATTTTCCAAAAATCACATCTTAGAAGGTCTATTTTACCCATCCATCAAGTGGGTAAATGATGAACGTTTTTCTATAAACCAAATATCTTATACCCACCCAATTGAAGGAAAAGTGAACCTAATAGCCCGTCTTTTTTCATCCTAAAGGTTCTAAGGAGCAAAGTTGTCAAATAAGGACATGTGTAGTGTGTCGTTATCACTATATATTGTATCGCATATCGTATCGTAAGATACATTGATTAATACATAGTGTTATGTGCATATCATATAACAATATAATATGATAAATATATGAGCAAATTTAAAGTATAAGTACACAAATAACAATAACAAATAGTAAGGCTAGTAAAATGTTAAATATATAGCTATATATAAATATATAACTAACACTCTAATTGTGATGATCTTGAGGTCATTAATCAAAATTATGTTATATTAGCAAATATATTACCAAATTCACTTGAAGTTGAATAACATTCATTTTCCTCATCTTCGTCTCTTTGCTCCACACAGCTTCTCGTATAGTATAATCTTATTTTTCTTTTTTTCCCTCATTGTTTACAATTGTATTCAAGTTATCTTGCCAATAATTATAAAATATCTATTGGAGACTAAATTAGGAGTAAACAACTAATTGATAAATTTTTACTATTAAATCTTCTCTTCTTTGTCCTTTTAGTAGATCCATTGTTCCTCATTCAATTTAAAACACACATTGAAATCCATCCAAACAATACTTTTCACTATATAAAGTTATTATTGCTCATCAATATATTCATAATCGAATTTATATCTATGAGTCAAATTAGACTATATGTTTCTCCAATCTCTTCCTTTTTTTCTACTTCAGTTTTGGTTGTATGTTTTTTTTTCACAAAAAAAACCAAAACTTTAAACATAAGTTTATTATCTCTCAAGTAAATGTAATATAAATTAATCATTTCTTATAAATATATCATTATCATTTAATTTCTTCTTCATCTGCTCAAATCTATACAAATTTTTTCTTCTATCAAAATCTTAGCGTATAATAAATAAGCTTTTTAGATACTTGATTTGAGAATTAGTAATTAAATAATTTACATTGATTATAAATTAATAATATACCTCTTTTGATGATTCGTTTAAATGTTTTTACCAACTAAAATAAGTATCTTGAATTTTGATGTTCTCTATTGTTGAATGACTATACTTGTTCGGAATGTGTATTCAGTATTTAACTCAAAAGGTTTGTTTGTATGAGTTAGAAATCCATATATAAGCCAAATCAGCGTATTGTAACTTATCGTGTATCATAAGATATGTATTGCACATCGTAGGATACACTTATCATATTGTAAGATATATAATCCAATAGTATTGCATATAAGATACGTATTGATTTTCTTGCATATCGTATCATATCGCAAGATACGTATTATACTATTACATATCATAAGATATTGACAACTATGCTAAGGAGATATATATATATATATATATATATATATATATATATATATATATATATATATATATATATATATATATATATATATATATATATATATATATATATATGGTGATAAAAGGGTTGGAAACCCAATGTATTTGCAAAAAGATGACCTTTTGACTTTCAACAAGGGAAAATTTCCTGCGCTGAACAATGGAAATGCGATGGCCACTCATGTAATTTTCTTGCACTGGCAGTCCATTTCTATTATCTCCAATATTTCTCTAAATTTCTTGGGTTATAATCTCAAATCACTATTGTTTACTCATACCCAATTCTGGAGTTTTAGTTTTGATTTGGTCTTCCTTCAAGTAGGCACAAAAGTAATGGTTTTAATAATATTTTGTATCCGTGTGAACTTCAAGATCCATGAAACTTGATTCTAAAGAAGGTGAGGTGGTGGAGATCATGTTCCAAAAGAATTAAAAAAAAAAAATAATGGGATTATTTTTGTTGGTTGACAGCTCATGTAAGGTTGTAGATCATTTACAACATCATATATATATACATTATACACACATATACACACACACATATACATATATATGTAGGTATGTATGTATGTAAATAGAGGCTGAAGTGGCATTCTAGCCAAATTAGCTAGAGTGTAGGCTTTTAGATGTCGAATTGAGTGCTTTTTCAAAAATCCAAGTCACTCATGTTGATCTCCACCGTTTAGGTTTTACACATACTTGGGGATTTGTGAAGTGCACATAAAATTAATGGTCATCCAAAAACGTTATATTTTATACCTACTGATAGGTGGATAAATCAATCCTATAACCCATGAATTTTGATATACTTGGACATTAAGAATGGAGATCAATGTAGTAGGGCCAAGTCGAAGTAAAAAGTGGGAAATTTGCACTTTTTGCTAGATACTCTAGAGTAACGCCCTCACCCAGACTATAGGGTAGCAAGAGCACCGTCAACATATTCTCATAGAAATATACTAAGTCTCTAGTAGAATATCAAGTATTAATAATTTATAATTACTATGGATTCCTCACTCAAAAAATCTAATTACGAGTACTTTAAGAATTCATGAGAATCATTGTAAATAACCTTAATTCTTGCTTTATATCGGATGTGAGACTATTCAAAATAGGGATATTACATTCTCTCTCTTTTTAGGATCCGACGTTCTCGTCAGATGAACATATTAACACATTAATACTTCACCAGGAGATGTGGGATTTTAGAGGCCCCCCATAGATTCTAGAGGTGGCTCTCACGGATATAAGAGGTGATCCGGTCTGTATTTGTGTGGCATTTTGTTCTATGTAGCACTTAGTTTTATGTGGCACTTAGTTTTGTACGCTTTCGGCTAGCTATGTTATCACTTGTAATGCCTTCACCTAGAATATGAGATAACAGGAACACTACACGAGATGAACCTGGGTTTGGTGAATGAGACGTTGGCCGTCAGGTGTAATAGGACTCCCAGTTACTGAAGGAATATGTTAAGCCTCTGGTAGAATATCAAGAATTAAAATAGTTTATAGTTACCACGAATTCTGCTCTAAAAAAGGCTTGATACGAATACTTTATGGATTAATAGAAATTATTATAAATGACACTAATTCTTATCAGAGCTGTCTCATATCCAATTTGGGACTATCCGAACTAGGATATTTCATCTAGCTAACTTGACTATACTGCCTAGCCCATGTTTGTCTTATACATGATCACACAAATGTGAGGTTAATTTACTCCGAAGGTGGCAAAAAAAACCCATCTTCCCTTATCTCCTACTTTGATTGGATCCTATCATGTTGATCTTATATAATAGAGTTTGCATACATCGACTGCTGTGAACATATTTGCTTCCGATCAAGTGAATATAAAATTAAAGAGTTCCAGGGATACCAATGGATGAGCAAATGAACCCTAAATCCCATGTTTTTTTTTTGGTGAATGTGAATCCTAGGAAATAAAGATCGACATGGCGGAGCTCGATTGAAGTCGAGTAAAACTTTATTATAGCATATGAATTAATGTATCTATTTAGCCATTATAAAACTTATCTATATGGTTGGATTTCAAAATTTGACACTATAATATATAGTTTCAACTTGATAGAATCTAACTTCCGGATCCTATTGATGGGAGCCTAATCAAACTCTATGTATATGTGATGTGTGTGTAGACTTGGGTATTTCCAAAAGGATTTGGACCAAAATCTTTTCCATTCAAAATCGACCTTGGGTTATTTATATGGAAAATCTATTCCTTTGAAGTTGATCTACACTACTTAAAATCAATGTTTAAAATAGCAATAACGATAACGTAACGTTTTGCCTCTGTTAGGTTATGTCGCATATAACGTAACGCATAACGTAGGTTATGCAATTTCCTACTTATTTAATAAATATAAACTATATAAAATAATTTCTATAAATTGAAATATAAATTTAAAATATCTTTAAAAAGAATATAAAATTATTTTATAATCATAATCTATTCTAATTTTATATTAAATTTTACAATAAATTTCATATTTATCTTCATAAATTATATTAAATCTGCAACTGTAATTCCAGTCATCATTTAAATAAAAAAATAATATTCCAATTTTTTATTTCAATTCCAGTTATTATCATTGTTGTAATTTATATTTTGTAATGTTCAATTTATCTTATTTGTAATTGTTGATTTTAGTTCAATAAAAAATTCAATACAATCAACAAGTAAGATATTTCAACAATTGGACATGAATTACAAGCGAATAAGGAAACAATCGTAAATTAATAAGTTAGCAATTCCACAAACAATCAAGTAAGCCAACAACTAATCAAGTAATGAAATTACAGTAATTCGCTAATAATCAAAATAATAATCAACAACTTTATAGAAATTACTAAAAAGATAATTGTAAATAATGTAATTTAACGTAACGTTACGAAATATAACGTGAAATAACATTAAAAAACGTACTGTTACGGTACATTAAGTTATTTCCAGTTGTTACGTAGTGTTGGGATTCCGTTAGGTTACGTAACGCAATATAACGGGTTTCATAACGCATTATTTTCAACATTGCTTAAAATGACTAAAATAAAAAATAATAAATTTCTAAATTTTGTTTGCCCATGCATCAAGTAGGCACAAAATGAACCGTCAAAATTAACATTTCACATAGATATACACTTTAGGGCTTAAAAAATATTAATTCATATATAATATATTTGAGAATGAATTAAATACTAAAAAACCCCATCATATAAATTTTTATTAGATTTTGAATATTCTACACTAATAAACTAACCAACTTGCTATTTAGAACCTTGCATTTAGTGCCAATTTATTATAGAAAGTTCAAAAATTTTAATTTTTAGTTGAGGACACTTTACATGGTATAGATCAATTTTAACATAGTAGAATTTATAATTAAATAGCCTAAACATAAAAACATATAATTTAAAGAAGTTTTACCCATTGATTATTAGAATATGACCGATACAAAATAGATTGGTGAAACATAAACATTGTAAAGTCAAATCAATGAGCTAAACATTATTAAATCATATAAATTTTTGTATTTGGGCTATTTAGAAATAATAAATCACATCCGTATGGTTGGAATGATTTTTTGGTGTCATAGCTTACAGTTTCAACTTGATAGAATCAAGTCTCAAGTCCTCTCGAGTTATCCTAGTCAAACACACACACACACACACACTCATACATATATATAGAAATTAGTTGGTCTATAAACTTTAGGTTAAATCTAAAAGGTTAGGTTTAATAAAATTTCAACCATACATCTATTAGTAGCTCACATTTATTTATTCTCTTTCCACTATTCACTTTTTGAAAGCTTAACCAACACATATCTCAAAGAAAAATAGTGGGTGGGAGATGTTTTAAATCTTGTTTTGAAAATTTAATGGAAAATTAATCCCCCCTCTCTCTCTCTCTCTCTCTCTATATATATATATATATATATATATAGATATATATATCCACATTTCGTTTTTTTTGTATATCTATTATTTTCTGACAGTTTTCTTCTTTACATGAGCCCACTAGGTCTTTTGCTGGATGTTGATAGTTAAATTCCATTGTTATAGGTCATTGATGCAGCCAAGAGTAGGCCTGAGATACTGGTACAAGTTGGATTGGAATACAGGTACATGCCCCCTGTTGCTAAACTAATTGAAATAGTTCAAAGCGGCAAACTTGGACAAGTCAAAATGGTTGCAATACGTGAGCACCGGTTTCCTTTTCTGGTTAAGGTACAATAACCTTCTGGATATCCTTCCAAAGTGTTCTTATGCAATATTCAATAAGCGACCATTGTTAAATAGATAGAGTGTGGACCGAGGTCAGTGCCGGCTCCCTGACACCTTGTGAACCATCACAATATCATTTTGAACAAGCTGGATCCAGCTAAAGTCTAAGCCATTTGAGAAATCTGGGGTATTTTCGGCACCATCCTAAAATTTGAAATTATAACAAGATCTACAAAATAATTTTTTCAGTGGTTTCAAAATGCTCAAACTTTTGGAATGATCTTTATATTAAATAAATTCTCAAAATGACCATCATGAAAATAGTGAAAATCTATAATCACAAACGTGTCTCCCTGCCACATCTGACCTCCTTTTATTAGTTACAATTTATCTGTTTACATTAGTTGTCTGTGTGTTCTTACCTCCGAAATATGTGTAGGTTAACAATTGGAATCGGTTCAACATCAACACGGGTGGAACACTTGTAGAGAAATGCTGCCACTTTTTTGATTTGATGAGACTGTTTGCAGGTGCAAATCCAATTCGTGTGATGGCTTCTGGCTCTATTGATGTTAATCATAAGGATGAAATATATGATGGCAAGGTCAGGATTTGTCCCTAAACTTAGTAATCTGCAGTTTAATGATGAACTAATGACTATATTTCATCCCCACCCCCAGCAACAACAACCATAAAAGAATAGTAGAGAATTGAAAGAAAAAGAAAAGGAAAGGGAATGAAAAAAAAAAAAGTATCTTCCTTGAAATATTCATACTGCTGGTTACTGTTCCCAGCATTTCTTTTATCATAGATAGATCCTTTTCTTTTAATTATACTGATAATTATATACTTGTATTCCCTCTAGTAACGAAGAGCATTAATTTTCGTGAATTATGTGGAAACATGGGTAAGAGGTAGTACCTGCCAATCTGAGTTGTACTTGAAGTTGTTGATAGAATCAATAGCTTTCATGTGTATTAGTGAAATGTTGCAAGTGCTCAGTTAATTTTGTGCTGTTTTTTCGATTTAGGATATATTCATCCTAATTTATTGATGTGGATGAGTAAAATTTTTTTCTGAACAAGTGAGTAGAAGTCTTCTTGCACCCCTTCCATTTCATCTTATTATTTGTTTGACTGGAGCCCTCTCATTTCTGAGTAATCTTCCGGATGCTGTATACCACTAAAAGTTTATATGGTACTAAAGATTTGTCCCACAGCCATATTCATCACCTGCATTCGTGCATGTCCGTGTAACCAACTCATAATCAAATTTTTGTTTTCTTTTTACTAAAGATAAAATCAAATAATGGCTTAAAAGAACTGCAGAAATACCTTTGAACTCAAATTTGAGTACTGCTTGAAACAAAATCTTCTATGCTCTTCTTCCATGATAGCTTATTTCACTATCTTATGCATATGCTATTCTGGAGGGATAGATATCATTGATAATGCATATGTGATTCCTCTATCCACCATCTATTGATTTGCAAGCTGCGCTTTTATTTGAAGGAGCTTTCATGTCTCACAAATCAAGTATGAATAGGTACCAGATATCATAGATAATGCGTACGTGATTGTGGAATTTGACAACGGTTCTCGTGGAATGCTTGACCTGTGCATGTTTGCTGAAGGCAGTAAAAATGAGCAAGAAATTTCTGTTGTTGGTGACACTGGGAAGGTAACTTTTACTTGGATTCTACTAAGATATTTCTCTAGCTGCCTTTAAAGCATATTAGGTCATCTATTATATGTTTCTTATGTCTCGTTTGAGGATGGTTCGAGCGCAAGGACCAACTCCAACCTCTTACTGTTCTCTGTAGTGTTTTAAAAGTGATATAGTGAAGGGTGTTTTGACATCTTATATTCCATTCTAACGCAGTATCCAACTTTATAGGGTGAAGCCTTCGTTCCCGAGAGTGTTGTGCGTATAGGCACTAGAGCAGCAGGAAGAGCTGGAGTTGAGACATTAAAAGCTGAGGATGAACGAATTAAGTAAGTGCCATCATTACTTTTTATTTGTGTGGAATTGGGACTGTGAATGTGATTATTTTGTCAGATTCAAAATGAGAACATATATAGCTACAATGACATCCATATGGATAAAGATCGAATAATAGTAACCAGCAACTCAATGATAATAAGATAAGATAAAATCTAAGGGTATATGTATAGGATGTAATCTCTGATTTGTTAGGTTTTATTGACTAATGCTCCTTCTTAAGTTAGAGATGGAATAAAACAAACTATCTGGCGAGTAAGATTGGAATTGATATGTGGGCTGTCCAAATGATGGATTATTGCTGTTGAATATATCAGAGACAAAGAAGATATCCAGACAATCCGAATGTTGAACGGATTGTCAGTGTTCTTACTGCTGAAGTCTCTGGTTATAGAGAAACAATTAAGAAAATAGAGCAGTCGTCTTCGGATAATGTTGAGGAGGTGACACCAAGAGCAGACATGCATCTTAAAGCATCGACTTATGACTTATATGGGAAATTGCAACCTGAGGCAATCTCAAACAAATCAATAATGGTCGACTTGAGTGTCGCTTGCAGAAGTTGGAAAAGATGCATGTGGATCACAAGAAGGTTACCACGATCGAAGGGAGCGCTAGAAGCCAAAAATCATCTGATGCATCCGCGTTGATGGAGGGTGCCGATGTTGCAAGAGGCGCACATGAACGCAAAAGCACAACAGAGACGTGATGGAAATCTTGATCGCCAGGGAATGAGCAAATTGTTGTGAGAGGGAGAATATCGCCAAGAAAGTGGATAATTGAGGATATGAAGACTTGTTGACAATGAGAAGGTTGGAAGTGGAGGTGGAGAGCCATAATTAGATGCACTTTACACCTGCAGTGGACATGAATGGATCGGCCCAGTGAGGGCTTGATGGTATCTCGATTAAAATAGATCTCTCAAGTCTCAACATGGAAATACAATATGAAGCATTCCTAACAACTCATAGCATTTGGATAAGATGTAATCTCTAATTTGTTAGGTTTTATTTTCTAATAAGCTGTAAGATAATAGTGTTGCTAGAATATATCATTTAGACTTACCATGCTTCTATAGCCTTCATTGCCCAAGTGGATACACAAACCTCTGAGCAAGGAAAACGGCTTATATCCTTAAACCCAATGGGTGCAAACCTGCAGGAACACCTTTAGCCCATATGCCTTGTAGCCAAGAATTGGTGTGCAACCTATGCAGCTCTTTTTAGATTGATTTCTAACAAATCTCTGTTTATAATATCCATTGTGGTGATGCATGGACAATGTATGTCTGTGTGCAGAGAGGGGGAAGGAGGGTTGTTGTAGTTTGAGTTCATTAATTCCATAATGTGATGCACTAACTGTGTGTGATGCTAGCTATTGTGGGATGAATTTACAATTTCGTTTGAACATCGTCTCCTTCTCCAAAGTGCCTATGGATGTGCCTCACAACCCATGCCAAATAAATTTTTGTTCGTATTCACACAGTTACAATTGATATATAAATGTGTGGAAAGAAATTCCACTGTCACTGTGTTATAAAGAGAGCATGAATCCCTGTGATATCATTATCTGCTAATTAAGGTATTGTTATTTTGTTTATTTTCTGTTGTTTGCAAGATAATCTCTCATAGACCATTTGTGTTCCCTGTAGTCATTATAACGAGACCTTCTGGTGCCAGCAAGAATTACCAGCAACGACCATTACTCTCTGTATGTTTTGTTGTTGTTGTTGATGACATAATCATCCATGATGGATGGAGGATCAGTCATAGACCCTCACATGTATATATTCTACATGAATATCCCTACGAATGTCGTTATATTCTATGAATTGGTTTAAATGTTTTGTGAATTAGCTTTTGGATAGCTCGAGTATCTCTTAGTCAAGAAAGCATGTGCATGCAAGTGCTACTGTGGCATTACTGGTAAAGCCTCTTAACAAGAGGTCTGGGGTTCGAACTTTGCGAACACCATGTCCTTATTATCCCAAAAAAAAAAAAAAAAGAAAAGAAAAGAAAAGAAAAGAAAAGAAAAAGGAATACACTTGTGCAATAGAAGAATTTCATCAGTGCTTTGGAAAATATCGTGATCGTCCCTACAAGTTCTTCGGAAAATGTTTTGTCAATACATTAGCTTTGCTCTTCACTTTAACCCTGCATGCCCAATACAGGACCTATTTCTAATTTTTTTTTTAATAGCAAATTCTTGTCTTGTTCTCCTAATTTTGTATCTCTATTCATCTTTACATTTAACTGGCTTATATCTGTTAGGTATGATGGGCTGCATCATGGATCAAGCTATTTAGAGCATCTGAACTTCCTGTCTGCTGTTAAAGCTCAAGGCTATGGTGGTGTCCCCGCTGTCGACTTGAATGATGGGCTATTCTCTGTCGCCATGGGTGTCGCGGGACAACTCTCCATTGAGAAAGGCCAATTTGTTACAATTGATGAAGTATTGCCTGTGGAGTGATGATTCGAGCATGTTTTTTTTTTCCCCTTCATTGCTTCCAGTTGCTTGATCCCTTGCCCTACATGCTGGCATCTCTATGGATGAAATTCTTAAAATCAGTCTGCTGAATGACTGGTTGTCGTACAATCTACGTTTATGTAATTCCTTGCTATTTGCAGTTATATACGCAAACGATCCAATGTATATATATGTGTGTAATCTTAACCTCTTAGTGTCAAATAGCTAGCCCTGTGAACTTGTTTCTATTCACAGAATATTTTATCATCTTTTCATTATTGCCAATAGTAGCATGATATGTTACTATGTGTAACATTATGTACAGCATCACGACTCTTAATTACCCTATGTTGCAGAAGATTACTGAGAACGAACAACAACACGAGTATGTTTGGTATTTTTTTAATCTCTCTTAGGATTGGAATTCTGAGAATGAGCAATATTACTACTTGTTTTCTGAATTTGGTATAGTTTTCCTCATTCAAGAGAGTCCGAGTACATTTCCCCAGTATCCTCTCTTGTAGGCCGTGAAGGTTGTGTTAGTGATGGATTATACTAAGCCGGAAGATCTACTACTCGCTATCATGGAGAAATACAGACTATTTGTTTACAAGATCAAGTTACGGGTTTCGAAGGATTATGATTTGGAATTTAGGTTTTTTGATGCAACAAGAATTTAGGTTTTTTGATGCAACAAGAAAGGTATGTATTGGTGCAATGTCAATTGATGGATCTTAATCAGAAAAAGATACTGAATCCATGGAATGAGGTAAATTATGTACAGGTATGGCCCAGCTAAAGGGGAACAAGTAAAACACCTGCCCCCACTAAAAACAGAAGGCAAGATCATTCCCTATCAGAATTTGCATCATAAAAGCTTGAAATATGAAAGACAAAAACTGAATCAGTATAAAGCCAAATACTCATCATCCCTTAATTCTCAAGCGATGCCTAGCATAGGATTTAATTATTCACATTCATCAGCTTTGGATTTCGTGCGCGCTTATGGAACACAAACCACGAGAACGGGTGGTTAGCAAGCAGGTAATATTTGTACTAACTTGTTAATATTGGGATGCATTATGAGATTATTACGATTCACTTTTAGGTAATACAATTGTTTGATTCTCAATTATCAATTTTATTTTAAATAAATTACAATCGGTTCATGTAATAATGACACAAGACTATAAAAATAAGTTTCTTTATTTTTTTGTTTATTTTTCAGTAAAAAATTACAAAATTTTGAAAACATTGCCTCGACGCTACGTATGTAACCAACCTCAATTTTATTTTCTGAAGTATTTATTTTTTTATAGACTAGATTACTCATACCTGATACCAGATATATCCATAATTGCTAGTTCTTGCAGTCGATGAGAAAAATTGCGTAGCCAAACCATTTTCGAATCTCATTCAACATGTTTACTCGTCATACACTCAGCATACATGTTTTCCTTTTTCTAAGTATGATAGACACAGAGCTAAGAAAACTGTTAACCAATTAATCATGCATTCTAAAATAAGAGGTAACAATTATTCTTAAAAAAAAAAAAAAAAAAAAAAAAATCTAAGAACTTATTATGCATTACCCTCCAGCAAAATTCACTGACCAAAAAGCATTTCCTAAACTCCGACAAGAGCCTCACACAAATCCCTATCTTGGGCATCAGTCATAGAACAAGTAGTAAAGGAGACATACACAACACCACCAATAAAAGTACCTAAATTTTGACCGTCTTAAAGCGATCACTTCAGTTGTTTGCATTTTGTACGGTCCATTGAATCCGAGGCTCCACTGTTTATTCAACATGCCTCTGCCTCTCATATGAAATGTTTGGTTTTGATTAGGATTCTCCCTAAAGGAGACAATGGCAATGATGAGCATGCCTCATCTTTCCTTCTCTTTTGTTGCGCACGCCAGTCACTATTAGCTTCTTTGGCCCCATGCCCCAAAAGCTCATTGCAAGCAAAGTCACACAAGACACAGCAAATGATAGCTTGTCATTGCTGGCTGGACAAAATTCTAATCCCCCTCCCCCGGCCATTTCTTTTTGTGCATTGACTGTTCCTTGTAATAATATTGATAAAGAACGTACAAACAGTACTCCCACGACTTTGTATGAGGTACAAATATAGCCTCTCTCTGCCATCGTTCAACAATGATTAGAGAAGGATCTAAGTGTGGGATTAATGTGGAGATGGTCTTTAAGCAACCAGGATTTGTTTAATCTTATCAAAATGTTTCTAATTGTGAGTAAAGAATGCGTGGGAAAAGTGTTTCTAGTCTCAAAGTTGGAAAGTGAATTTCTCTAATTTATTTTTTAACTTTTCCCTCTTAAATATTACCAAGAACTAATTTTTTTTCATAGAAGAACAGTAAGTGAACACCTAAAAATTTTACCAGTAATTTTGTTTAAATTATAAATATTATATATGTGTAGCCTCTCTCCATTTTGCAAAGTTAAGGCGGCAAATATCAGACCTTTCTAGACCCTACAACAGTGCAAGAGCTTTGTGTACTGAGCTGTCTATTTTTTTAATTATATACAGAGTTGATAAATGTTACTAAACCAATATTGTTAGATTAATTTTTATAATTAATTTATAATTTGGGGCCACACATGTAGACAATTAAAATATGTGTGCTATCATTTAATTAAGCCAAGTCTAAATTTTGTGGTCTAATTAATAATTGATTAATTGGCTTAAAGGGTATAATAGTCATGAGATTATTGTGTAGATACCATTAGATAATTATTACTTCTATGAGAGGCAGAAGGTAATTATGGTAAAAATTATAACTGCCATAGCAGTTTATAATTAGGGTTATGTCCCCATTCTACCATGATGTATTCTGATTTCTCAAAATCCTCTCAGTGAGAATTCTAAGGAAGGATCTGGTGGCTAGAATTAGAAAACCATAACGCAAGGGTTCTTTTCCTGCAAGATTTCTACATCAATGGATTCAGGTATGCTTCCGCTTTTAATTTTGTACTCATGGTATTAATCAGGAGATTCAAGAATATACAAAATTATTTCTTTTATTTCGAATCTATCAATTGGTAAATTATTTCTATTACGGATTTATCAATTGGTAAATTATTTCTATTACGGATTTCAACAATTGGTATCAGAGTCTACTCCTTGATTAATTCCTTGAGTAATCAATTGAATTTAAAGTTTTGTACTGTTCATAATTCGGATTTTATTGTTCATATAATAAAATAAAATTTTTTTTTACTGTACAGAATTCGGATTCTACTGTTCATTTAAATTTTTTTTTTACTGTACATAATTCGGATTTTATAAAAAAAATTAATTGCATATTTATGACATTAATATTTAAATTATTGATCTAGCACTTTAAATAGGCTAATTAAAGCGAGAAATCACCAAAGTGACATCTCTCGTGTAGATTAGTTTGTTCGGAGTGTTAGATATTTGTGTGTATGTGATTCATGCGGATATTGACTGGCCCAAAGGAAAGTTAATATTTGGCCGAATTACACGCATACCAGTGGTGATAAATATGTGATGATTATAAATGTAACCTAATGTGAATAATAAACCAATCCAAAGATAGGTTTTTTATTTGACATAATTTATCATCAATATTTGATCACTACAATAAGAGTACCACTTACAGTTAATATTACTGTCCAAAGACTTGATATTAATGTTGTGCTAGGTATCTTGAAATGTCATAATTTGCTTTTTAAATTTAAAAATTAAGTGTTTAATTGCTTGTTTTATGTGAGCATAATGGTTTATTCGATTTATTTTATTTTTGTTCTCTATTCAGCTTTTATATTTGCTACTTCTGTATCTGCCAACATGAGCAATGTCCATATGTTAAATGGGGCTAATTTTAAGAAATGGAAAGAGAATATGATGATTCTCTTGGGCTGCATGGATCTAAACTTAGCCTTGAGAATGCCCAAACCCAATTAAATCAATAAGGAAAGTACCCAGCAGGATGAGATTTATTGGGATAAGTGGGAGCGTTCAAATAGGCTAAGTCTTATGATCATCAAGCACGACATTCCAGAAGCTTTTAGGGGTGTTCTAGGATTGTCACAAAGGAACTATATCGATAAAGACCTCCAAAGGTATGTCATGCAAAATAGCAAACCAGGTGATACCTCTGTCGCTAAAGGAGACAAATTCAGTCTCAGTCAATGCCTTAAAAATAATTTAGAAATTCAAGAAATGCATAAAATTCCTTACGCTTCGGCTGTAGAGAGTCTAATGTATGCTCAGGTATGTACGCGTCCGGATATTGCGTACATTGTTGGCATGTTAGGCAGATATCTAAGTAACCCCGGAATGGATCATTGGAAAGCAGCCAAGCGGGTTATGAGATATTTACAGAGAACAAAAGAGTACATGCTTACATATAGGAGATCAGATCAGTTAGAGATCATTGGGTACTCTGACTCCGATTTTGCTGGATGCCAAGACAGCAGAAGATCCACATTAGGTTATATTTATCTGTTGGCTGGTGGAGCAATTTCTTGGAGGTCTGCTAAACAGACACTCATAGCTTCATCCATCATGGCAGCAGAGTTTGTAGCATATTATGAGGCATTCAATCAAGGAATATGGCTGCGAAATTTTGTCGCTGGGCTGCGTGTTCTGAATGGTATTGAAAAACCACTGAAAATATTTTGTGACAATAAATCAGCAGTTTTATATTCCAATAACAACAGGAGCTCCACAAAGTCAAAACACATTGATATCAAGTTCCTAGTTGTAAAAAAAAGAGTACAGAGTGGACAGATATCCATATAGCACATTGGAACAAACTCCATGATAATGGATCCGCTTACAAAGGGACTACCACCCAAGGTCTTTCATGAGCACACTGCTCATATGGGTGTCATCTTATTTGAGGATATTCAAATTTAGTAGGAGTTTGTATTATTTATTGTTTATTGCTCTATGTTATGTTTAGATTTTATCTATACATTTGAATTATGTTTTGCAGAAAATAAAGTATTCAGCTTATTACACTCTGTTAAAATTATGATAAAGAATTGATCTCAATAAAGTTAAGTAGGACCAGTTGGAAATAGGCATGAATATATCACATTGCATGTAATTTCTATACTACGCACTCATGATTGATTTATGTCATTTAGCTGTGCTGATATATGTGACCATTGATCGGTCTAGTAACAATTGATGTAACAAAAGTCGCTTTGATCCTATGTCAGCATAGTAAATGGACGAGATTGTTTCGGATATACCCTAAGGACATGATAGCAAATTTTGAGCTCATACGGTTAAACACTTTTATTGGATTACATATGTGGCCCAGTGGGAAATTGTTAGATTAATTTTTGTAATTAATTTATAATTTGGGGCCACACATGTAGACAATTAAAATGTGTGTGCTATCATTTAATTAAGCCAAGTCTAAATTTTGTGGTCTAATTAATAATTGATTAATTGGCTTAAAGGATATAATAGTCATGAGATTATTGTGTAAATACTATTAGATAATTATTACTTCTATGAGGGACAGAAGGGTAATTATGGTAAAAATTATAACTGCCCTAGCAGTTTATAATTAGGGTTATGGTCCCCGTTCTACCACGATGTATTCTGATTTCTCAAAATCCTCTCAGTGAGAATTCTAAGGAAGGATCTGGTGGTTAGAATTGGAAAACCATAACGCAAGGGTTCTCTTCCCGCAAGATTTCTACGTCAATAGATTCAGGTATGCTTCCGCTTTTAATTTTGTACTCATGGTATTAATCAGGAGATTCAAGAATATATAAAATTATTTCTTTTATTTCGGATCTATCAATTGGTAAATTATTTCTATTACGGATTTATCATTTGGTAAATTATTTCTATTATGGATTACAACAAATATCACTTCTCAAAGTCTATCTCCAAAAAATAAAAATAAAAATCACTTCTCCAAGAATAACCTAAAGAGATGGTAAGACCTATTACTTGTGTGATGACTGATGATGAAACACAGGTTTGCAAAGGGAATTATAAGGATGCAGTGACTTTTTTTATAGTACATTAAATAAAAAGTAAGTATACTATAGTTTTGTTTGGCTCTTAGCATATTGTAACATAGACCTATAGATGTATTACTTCTGCTATGAATGGGACTTAACAATGTAGGACAAATTAAAAGAGTGAAGAGACGAAACAGGAAAATATAGATACGAAAAGATATGAATGTTAGAGACTTAACTGGAGACATATTGCTCAAGAGGAATAAGTGGAGAAGAATCGTCCATATGATCAATCCAACGTGATTCTCTTCTAGTTCATGTAGTCTGGTGTAACTACTTTGGATAAAAGGTTTAGCTGTTGTTGATATTGTCAAAATGAAACACTGGATATTGTTGATTCTAATACATAAACAATAGACAAGAAGCTAATATACCGATTCAAATTTTTTTTGAACCTGAGCATCACTAACTTGAGCGAGTCCTTTCGTACCAACCCTACTCAACTCGGAGTCAGGCTCGCTCAAGCATGCACCATTATCTCCACCTCTCCGCAGAGGCAATCACATTGTTTCTCACGCGCGTGACACTCTGGGCACGCTTGCGGGCCCCAGCTACCCCAACTTCTCTCTTCACGCTTCACATCACACCACAGGCCACTCCTCACACGTGCACAGACCTACCAAACCTTAACTCGACAAGTCCAAATCCAAAATACAAATCCAAACTGTACACACTGGTCCCTACAGGATTCGTTATGGAGAAGAAGAAGAAAATTCAAGAACGAACAACAGTTAAAGGATAAAAGAGAATGAACCAGAAAAAGGTTGGGTGCTTCTTTAGTTTGGTTCCGCAATCATCACTTTCTCTGCTCGCAAACAGACACAAACAGCAGCAGCATAAGTTTTGCTCTCTCTTTCCTTTTTGCTTTTTTGATACCGTTTGCTAATCTCATCTCTCATCCTACGCTCACCGCGCTAGCTTTCGTCTCACAACTTACAGTTTCATATATATACGATGAATAATGTACGTATTTTGTACTAATAAAAAAAAAAAAAAAAAAAAACTGAAAAGTGTGATTGTTGAGATAGCTTCCTGCTTTTAAGCTGTAAAGAGGAGTAAAGTGAGCAAGGGATGAAAAAGTTTGTTAATTTTTCCACCCCTGCCTCCTTCCTTGCCTTTGATCTTTTGAGCATAAATGGTGGGTGTTTTCCCTACGTTCTATTAAAAAGCTTTAATTAATGAAACATAGAGTGCATATATGTATAAAGGTCTCTCACAATGTAGTGCACTAACGATACAAAATGACAAAAGAAAATACTATTACTGCTAATACGACTAAGCCAGTTCTCGCCCTTCGCTGTGTAATGATAGCTCCTCTCTCTCTCATCTCCGGGTTATATGACGTGAAATCCTATTTTTAGACGGACTATATAAAGTCCCATCTGACAGGTAGGGATCAGACTAGGCGGATCCAAAGGTCAATATTTAGTCCTTTCTAACAAACGAGTCTACTGAGAGTGGAGTAATTGTATTATTTGGAGTCAAGCATTCAATCTATTAGAATGGTTCAGTTATCATCAGTTATCACGACAGTGCACACAAACCTCCTTCTAAAATCCTAATTTTAGGGTGTGTTTGTTTGTACGGAAGTAAAATAAAAGTAGTGAAAGTAATACTACTTCTATTACTTTATATATTTGTTTGACCATAAAGAAAATTAAAAGTTATTTTCACCAGGATAACGTCGATTTTATATGGCAACTTTACTTTCAATTTTCTCTTCATCTCATTTTTGAGTGGAAAATCCCATGAAACTCAAGGAATAAGACAATATATTATATTTTATTCAACTCACATAATTACCTTTCAAATGCAAGAAACACGTAAAATATTATTATTATAATATATTATTAAACAATTATATAATACTAATTTTACTTTCTAATTTACTTTTTTATTTCTAAAAATTAACACATAAATTATAAATATTGTTCTTCCTAAATTTTTATTTTCGAAGTTATTTCTAATTTTATTTTTTACTTTCTCAACCTCCAATATCTAAAAAGGCCCGTAGTTGAAACTTGGACAAGTCAAGCAATAGCTACTCCTAGATGCTCCTAAATGCAGTATTCAATGGTTATTGCACAAAGCAAGTCCCAAAAAATTCTCTAGAGCATGAGAATGCAGCCGTTGAGTTAGTTAATAATCAATCATCTGGCACCGGCAGACATTATTTTAAAAATGCTTAAAATTCATGGACAACAGACAAATCCAAATAAGCAAGATGAATGAAAAAGCTAGGAAAAAAAAAAGAAAGATGTTGGAGAGAGGAGAAACACATACCTTAAACTTTCTTCAAAGCCAAAGCCTGTTCAAAACTTCATCATCCCCAAACCCCACCCCCTCTCAGCAGCCAATCATGAACCTCCCAAAAAGCAACCCTCCCTCCTCCCTCTTTTATACTCTCACCCCCTCCTCCTCCCCCCCACCACCACCACCACCATGGCGACAATCCTCGTAAAGGGTCTCGTCCTCCTATCTTTCGCCTATGTCTTCGCCCTCTCCGCCACCGCCCTCCCTCTCCAACACCTCGCCCTCCTCTCCCTCAAATCCTCTCTCCTTGACCCCCTCGAAACCCTCTCCTCCTGGTCCCCGCACCGCGACATCTGCTCCTGGTCCGGCGTCACGTGCTCCCCAGCTGACCGCCGCGTCACCTCCCTCGACCTCTCCTTCAGAAACCTGTCCGGCCCCATCCCTCCCGAACTCCGCCTCCTCTACCCCACCCTCGCCCACCTCAACCTCAGCGGCAACTACTTCTCCGGCCCGCTCCCCTCCGCTGTCTTCGACCTCCGCCGCCTCCGCTCCCTCGACATCAGCCACAACGACTTCAACTCGACTCTGCCCGAATCCATCTCCAAGCTGCACAATCTCGCTACGCTCAATGCCTATAGCAACAGCTTCACAGGTCCCGTGCCTCGCGGCATCTCTAAGCTCAGGTGGCTCCAGTACCTCAATCTCGGCGGGAGCTACTTCGGCAGCGGGATTCCTATCGAGCTCTGCCAGTTGCCGAAGCTGCAGTATCTCCACCTCGCGGGGAATTTGCTCGCCGGGCAGTTACCGGAGCAGCTAGGTAACCTCACCGCCCTCCAGCATTTGGAGATCGGGTACAATCAGTACGAGGGCGGGCTTCCGGCGGTGATCGGCCGGTTGCGGGAGCTCAAATATCTAGACATCTCGTCGGCTGATCTCATCGGCGAGATTCCATCGGAGATTGGTAACCTCACGGCACTGGAATCGCTGTTCCTCTTCAAGAACAGAATCTCCGGCAAGATTCCGTCGAGCTTTTCGAGCCTGAAGTGCTTGAAGGTGCTTGATTTATCAGATAACAGAATCTCCGGCGAGATTCCAAACGGACTCTCCAACCTGACGAATCTCAGGCTGATAAGCCTTATGAACAACAAAATCAGCGGCGAGATACCGAGCGGGATCGGCGAGCTTCGAGAACTCGAAGCTCTGCTCCTCTGGAATAACTCGCTCACCGGAATTTTACCGCCAAATTTGGGATCGAACTCGAAACTGGAGAAACTAGACGTATCCTCGAATTCGTTAACCGGTCCGATACCGAACTATCTCTGCAGAGGCAACCGGCTCGTCCGGTTGATTCTCTTCTCGAACCGGCTCGGTTCGACTCTCCCGTCCGGTCTGGCGAACTGCTCCTCTCTCTGGCGCGTCCGGATCGAATCGAACCGGATCTCCGGCCCGATCCCGGCCCGATTCGGCCAGCTGCCGAATCTCACCTTTATGGATCTTAGCAACAACAACTTCTCCGGCGATCTCCCCTCAGATCTCGGTGACTCGAGGAGTCTCCAGTTCCTGAACGTTTCCAAAAATCCGCTGAAAAGTTCGCTACCGAATTCTATCTGGCGATCGCCGAGCATCCAGATCTTGTCCGCGAGCTCCTGCGGGCTGATCGGCAAGATCCCGAGATTCCACGGCGGATGTGAGAATCTTTATAGACTGGAGATCGATGACAACGAACTGACCGGCGAGATTCCGACCGACGTCGGCGAGTGCCTAAAGATGCTGGCGCTGAAGCTGGACCGGAACCGACTCGCCGGTTCGATACCGGTCGAGATCTCGACGCTGCCGGCGATCACCGACGTCGATCTTTCTTTCAATTAGCTGACCGGTTCGATTCCGGTGGAGTTCGATAATTGCAGCACGCTGGAGAATTTCAACGTATCTTTCAACGAATTATTCGGGCGGGTTCCGTTTTCGGCGGTGCTGAAGAATCTCCATCCGTCTTCGTTTGTGGGGAACAAGGGGCTCTGTGGGCCCCCCGTGGTGGTCTCGTGCTCCGCCGCGGTTGTGGAGGCGCGGCGGGGGCCGGAGTCGGCGGCGATCGTTTGGATCGCCGTGGCGGCGGTCGGGGTGGGGCTGCTGGTTCTTGTAGTAGGGACCCGGTGGTCCCGGAGCAGGGAGGGGGAGGTGGGGCCAGGGCCGTGGAAGCTGACGGCGTTCCAGCGTTTGAACTTCACGGCGGATGACGTGGCGGAGGCGGTGGCGGGGAACGATTGGATACTGGGGATGGGGTCCACCGGGACAGTTTACAGGGCGGAGATGCCAGGTCAGCATAGCTTCAGTTGGGAACTTTAAAATTATATTTATTTCAACTTTCGGCTGGTTTATAAGTCAAACGATCAAACTAATTACCAATTTTATCTGTAATTAAAGTAATAGTAATTACAACTATTTTGTGTATTTATATTAATCATTATAAATTACACCAATATTGATTATAAATTACACCGATTCTTATCTCATCGGATATCCGATATTATTAGACTATTCAAACCAAAAAATATTACGATATTTTAGTTTACTATAAATTATATCAACTCTAATTTCATATCTAATTTAAGATTATTGGAATTAAGGATATTATAGTATTTCAGTGACTTGTCCGTGGCTGCTAAACTTGGCGATTGTAATCAGGTGGTGAGGTTATCGCAGTGAAGAAGTTATGGGGGAGACAAAAGGACCACAAATTACGAAGAGCCACCACCGGAGATCAGTGGGAGATCGAAGTATTAGGATCGGTACGGCACCGAAACATTGTGAGGCTATTAGGCTGCTGCACAAACCGAGAATCAACAATGCTACTGTACGAATACATGCCCAACGGAAGCCTGGACGACCTACTGCACCGGAACAAATCGGTTAGCGGAACGGAGGGGAAAGCGGCCGGAGGCGGAGGGGGAAAGATGATCGGGGACTGGGGGACTAGGTACCAGATAGCGGTGGGGATAGCAGAAGGGATGTGCTACTTGCATCACGATTGCAATCCAGTGATTGTGCACCGTGACCTGAAGCCGAGCAATATTTTGCTGGATGGGGAGATGGAGGCGCGGGTGGCCGACTTCGGGGTGGCGAAGCTGATTCGGGGATCCAACCAGGCCATGTCTGTTGTTGCTGGATCCTATGGCTACATTGCTCCAGGTAAAGGACACAAGAAATGCTTATTGTTAGCTCTACGTGGGATACTATTTTGATTTGCGTTTGATGTAACAGAGTATGCATACACGCTGCAAGTTGACGAGAAGAGCGATATATACAGCTATGGGGTGGTGCTGCTGGAGATGGTGAGCGGGCGACGGGCGGTGGAGGCGGAGTTTGGAGAAGGGAACAGCATTGTGGAGTGGGTGAGAGAGAAGCTGGTGACGGGAAAGAAGAGAGAGGCATGGGAAGTGCTGGACCCGACGCTCGCAGGGGCAGTAGGGTGCAGGGAGGTGAGGGAGGAGATGATGCTGGTGCTCCGGGTGGCGCTGCTCTGCTCCAGTCAGAATCCGGCTAACAGGCCGAGCATGAGGGATGTCGTGCTAATGCTACGAGCGGCAAAGCCTCAGAAGAAGGCAGTAGCAGGGGAGGAGCAGTAGTAGCAGAAAGCTTGTGGCTGTTGTTTTGTGGATCTATGCATTATAATGGGTGGTAATTCTTTCTCTCCTGTGTTGCTAGCGGTAGTATTATTATTATGTTGTGAATCAAGTTCCTGCTTATCAAAATCAAATAAACTAATTTGTAAAGAAATATCCCAGTTCTATTAACTAATCAATTTAATTTTACATGCACGTAACTGGGCAAACAAAATTTACTTGTCTTTCAGTCTCAACTATCTAATAAGTAAAGAAAAGATAAATTGGGATTAGGATTTGAGATTGGATTTGTACTAGGAAGTCAAAATGATAAACCGAGAACATTTATGCAGCAAAATATAATGGAAGTGGTAGCATGTCAAGAATAGAAGACGAAATATTTCAACAGACAATGCAGTATTGATTGATATATATATACATATAATGTAAGTGGCAGCGTGCCGAGAATAAGAAACCAAATATTTAACAGAAACTGACGGTATTGAGTTACAGAGTTTGAAGAGTTGGTATATTTATAAGTAAGAAGAACTGTAATCAAGTATAAACCAACCTACAACAGGTCCTCAACAAGCAGAACTAAACCTACATCAACAAGAAAATCTTTTTCAGATGTCGAGTAAAATTTCTGCAGAACTTCATATCGAGAGTGGGTATCAGTTGCAAAAGGGCAATGCAAAACAAAACGAATCACCACCTTCAAGATCCGTATCTTTTCAACTCCCTTGTCTACAATGCTTGCATTTCCAAAGTAGCATGTTGGCTCTGGATGCCATTTTCAGAGGCTTCAGGTTCCCGGTTTTCGTTTGCATTCATTTCCTGCACGGGTGGGGGGTTAATAACAGTCATCGGCATAACAGCATGATCAGCTAGACGACTCTTCATTTCTCGATGCTCTTGACAGATGGCACACCAGTGCAAGCAGCAATGCACCGCACAAGGATCGCAAGGAGCATTCTGCAGGAAAATTTATGGGGAGAAAAGGAAATGTTATTATAGAAAACAACAAATCTTGACTTTTGCACGCTAGTTATCTCTGAACAAATAATGATATAGTAACTACAAATTTACAACAAAGAGTTGGAAATTGAGAAACGGCAACTGGCAGACAAACCTTGAGATGATATTTTTTCTGCAGTGATTGGCGGACAAGACCAGTGTAGATACCACACATCCACCAACTAAACAGCAATCCTTCACCAATAAGAAAAGAAGTCCTTGGATCAATGCCGTGAAATATTGCTACTGCAGCTGCAAGTGCAATGCCGCCTTCGACGCAGATAGCATGACAGATGCATGGCTTTTTCCAGGGAATGTCCTCTCTAATATTCTCAACGTTACGACCAAACAATACACAAGGGCAGAACAACCCAGTCCAACCTAGTGACAGACCAACAAGAAGTTTAGATTGAAAGCAGGGTATAGAAATATTCCATACTCCTTACTGTACAATGGAGAGGAACGGAATGAACAGATAGAAGAGTTGTAAAACAAAAAAGGTACCAATCCTGAGGTTATAACATGGAAATGTCTGTGGGTTTTCTTGGACAGACTAAAATGCAAACTGACCATCTCAAACCTCTATACGATCATTACATCCTATCACTTTTGCTTCTAAGTCTAATCAGTAAAAGGTCATCTGCATATTAGTGGAAACTGTTCTGTTGCATCCTCCTGCCATAATTAACACGAATAAAGCCTGCTAAACTCGAAACTGACCAATTGGTCGCTTCAAACACTAGGAAAAAGGTCAAGGTTCTAGCAACAAAAGCTTGTTTTGAGGAACTACAAATTACAATAGGTGTCGTACGGAAGATACTACCACATGTAGGTTTTGAGTTTTTACTCACATTTTTGTTGACCACCAGGGCATTCTCAAGTTAAGAGACAAACCATACCACAGATGGTTATAGTAGATTAGTGGTAACCTACACAAATACAGGGTCAGTATGCACAAGCTATCTGACACAGGCTAAAGTAAATCCACCTTCAATTGTGACTTATTATGATTAAGCACAAGAAAATAAATAATAAAGAATAGGCAAAAAAAATTGGGTACTAGAGACTACAAAACAGAGGAGAAATGATAACTTTGTCATTTCTTCTATTATGCTTGGAAAAGATTTATCACACAACCAAAAAGAGGCTTCTCCTATATCACAGCTTTCCATGCATCACTCAATCTATGTTGTTTCCATATCTATGAAAACTCCGGAGAGTTATTCCTTAGTCGTTGAAGTTTGAAAATAATAATATGGCAAATCTATTGAAAGCCCTCCTCTTTCCTAGTTACGATTGAGAACACATGAGAAATCCTTTAGTACACACTGAAGAGCATTCTCCACTTTACTTGTTCCGTGTCCAATCCCATTCTAAAAACAAAAGCCCAGATCATAATCTTAAATTGTTCAGTGATAACCAAAAGCCTCAGCTAACACCCCTAAGGCCTTAACCATCAACAAAAACGTGAAAGAGATGGAACTGTGTAGAACACTTACTAAATTAATAGGTACGCAACTTTTATTGAGTTTATTATAAAGCAAGGTATGAAATCTCCATATCAGCAGCAGCATCAGTTTTTTCTTTTAGGTATAATAGGCAATTACGACGGTTTCAGGTAGAATTGTTAGATATTCTTTATCATATCGATGACATAATTCCTAGAATTAATTATAGTCTTTGAATAATAACATAAATAACATGTAAAAGAATTTGTTATTAATTGTCTCTGTTCTATTCTTGTCTTGATTCTATGCCATGTTAGTGTCCAAATTATAAATAAACATATTCCCCTCCAAGAATTATTAAAATTTAATTTATCACTTTCTATTTTTTATGCTGATTATTTTTCTTGTTTTGCTATTTATTCACTTGATAACTTCACCTTTTGAGAATTATATCATATGCTAATTAATTTGAAAACCTTTTGATACACTTATTAACTTTTGCTACACTTATTAACTTTTGCTAATTAATGTATTTTTAACAACCATTTACATAGAATTCAATAGTGCTAATGATTTAGTCATCTAAATAATCATATAATGTATTTACCTGGGAGCAATATATGGAATTATTAAGTAAGACCATTTTGAAACTCAACTCTACAACATTGTGAAAAAAGTATATAGAAATAGGGATAATATACCAAAGGTGCAACGAACGCAACGCAAGGTGGAAGCATCACATGATTAAAAACATCCGACTTTTCTTAATGCTCAAAGTTTAGCCCTATATCGAGAAGAAATGGGTTGATATTCCGAAAAATCTTGTCGAAATTATATCCTATCGGCAGAGTATTGTTTCAAATACCCTTTTTTTAAGATTGCGTAGACAAAATCCAATTAGAAAAAGCCAATATGTATCATAAGTGGCTCACTTTATACGAAGGTTTAAAATCTCAGAATCGGTATAAGCCTATGGCCTATGCTACAGAAATTGACAATATTGGATGCATTGTGTCAATAATATAAGAAATATTGGCAGTATTGGCAATATCCATACTGATATTATAAGGTTTATATCAGATCAGATGCCTAAAACCCCCATCATATTCATGCTACATATCGATTATCTAAAAAGTTGCTTTAAGTCAAATTAAATGTTGGATAATACACATAAGGTAGTTTTATTTATTTTCATGGTTTCACTATGGCTCTAGTGCTAATAAAGCGAAAATGATTGGGCCATTTGGTGCAAGAACCCCCAAAACCACCTCCCAATCCTGAGCACACACCCTCAAAAACCATCGCATGCCAAAATGTATACAGGAAATAATATCAATCTTGCACTAGAAGAAGAGGATTATGATTTTTACAAAAGCAACAAGAACATTTAAATATTTGCTTCAGGATCCTCCTTTTCCTACATTATGAGTTCTTAATATTTGAAGCATGCAAAAACTTTTGAGGATGGCTTTTCCAATAGGTTAAATGGGTAGGTGTACAAGTATAGGACATGATATGGTAGGGATCTTCAAATACGCAAAATTCCAAGAAACAATGTACAAATTCTCAATGGATATGTCAATCAAGTTTTATTTCATTATATCTACTACTAAAATTTGAAGTTTAATGATTTAGTCATTATAAATTTAAGTTTCATAACCTAATAGGTTAAGAACTTAGATAAGTAAACACCATACTATGCTCAGTGTGTGCTGAAAAACCACCCAAAACAAATCTATCATGTATATAAATACTATTCTAATATTGGGTGCATGCCAAATTTCAATAGAATTATCATGTAAGTATTCAATAAATATTGGATATCAGATAAGTATTCAATAAATATCATATTGGATATCAGACAAGAATACGACATCCTGCTAGAAGCATCTAGATACCAAAGCTTGTACAACTAACCACATGATGGGGATCAAGAAGTGGCTTGGAAGACATATTGGCAACAATTTTGAATGCAAGCCATCTTTTATTTGAAACTTAGTATTATTTTACAGTTGCACGTGTTGTGCACGTGAGATGTATTGTGTTTAAGACTTAAAATAAGTTGCACGTGTTGTGCACGTAAATTGTATCTGTACATGTGACATTGCGGGCGTGTTTCAGAATCTCACGAGATATTGAAAATAAAAACAAAACCTTATTTAGTATGATAATTTGCTAACTCCTAAATCTCTTCTCGTAGATTCGTTAAGAGTAGAAAAGAGATCACACAGTGGATTTTCGAATCTCATTTTGTGGTTGTGACATGCCAAATTGGTATTCAGAGCTTTGAAGAAGCCCTATGCTTGATATATAGATCCATACACGCTCAAGGAGGTCGATCTGATTCCAATATTTATGAGCTTGAGATTCCCCGAGAACTTGGAATCAACTTGGCTTTCAACGTTGAAAATCTAACACCATATTGCACTCCAGTCGACTATCATACATCATTACAGATTCCACAACTTCTGTGGGACTGCAGCTGTTTTCAGTTCATCCACCAGATTGAGAATATTTTGGAAAATGAGATCATCTCCATAACGGATAGAGGATACCAATGATACCTAATTCATTGGCTTGGACAACCCGAATCAAATTGCACTAAATTATAGGCTAAGAAGATCATGTAGCTGAATCCGAACTTGCTCAATGATTATCACCTTCCCAATTCACAAAAAGCAAATGTTTAGAAGCAGGGGAAAGTTGATGAGGATCGTGAAGGAGTTGGAAGACATATTTTCACAGGAGGTGCCAAGTTTGAGCCCGATCCATCTTTTATTTGAGTTTTAGTCTTATTTCTATAGTTGCATGTGTTGTGCTTGTGAGTTGTTTTATATTTAGAACTTCAAATAAGTTACGCATGTCATGCATGTAGGTTGTATCTATACACGTGACTTGGTGTGTTTAGGGACTAATGAAATACTGAAAGTTAAAAAAAAAAAAATCTTTAGCATAATAATTTACTAGCAACTTTTAAATCTCTCCTTGTAGATTTGTTAAGGGTGATTGAGAGATTACTGGTTGAACCAGTATTCCTGAATTTCATATGTGATTGGTTAACCATGACAATGAACAACATACAAATATTCCCATGCTGATAAACTAAAGGAATTCACAATAGCATGGGTTTGTTTTTACAAACCTTACTAAACTACAAAGTAGGACTTACAATCTCTTCTATTACTTTAGAATCGATTAAAAAGAAAGTTTTTACGATCATAACAATATTAAAAGCCAATTTATCTAGCGAACTGTGATTATCGGTGCCGTTCATGGAAATTTGGAGAAGGATTAGTTTATTGTTGGCGTTTCTTCTATCTAAGAATCTCTACCTCAATCTTATATTCATAGCTTATTTCATAGGCAGAGAGTTACAACTGTCTTCCTTGGAAAGTAGAGGTCAAGTAGAAGTCATGTTGTTACTGCACTCATGATCTCTATAACTGCCTAATCGATGAGATATAGTTTTCCTGTGTCAGCGAGAATAGCATCATTATGTCGACAAGACTAATTACCGTTGCGTCAGTGAGACTGGTTCCTTCTTGTGTCGACGAGTTATTTTCTATTGTTCCAACCAGAATATCCTCTATTGTGCTAGAGAGGTTGTCCTTTGCTCCGCCGATTCAGATTAACTTGGCCCTTTTAGTATTGGCGAAGCTATAAGTTATTTTCAGGAGTTTTACATTTTTTTTTTCTGCCTACAAGTTCAACTCGATCAATTTTCAAGGCTTCCAATTTCTTAGATTGACCATACTTCACAATAACAGAATTTGGAGATAAACCCGGATGTACTTTCACTTTAATAGATGTTGCCATGAGGACTGTTCCCCAGGAAATGTATTGAAGACAGTTGTGCATTTCCACTGATCTCCAGATTAATTATCACCCATTTACCTGATTTATGACCCAAATTGCACAACAACAAAAGCAGCAGCAAAGCCTGGTAATATTCAGTAGGTTTAAGTTGGTTTAAGGTAGACAGTTTAGATAGTCGAGATAGATTGACATCCTTCATACATGCATCAAACATGTGAATTGGTTCTCCTATAAATCCTCTTAGTACAGTTATTGATGCAATCTGGATTGCTACACTTACGTAAAATGTTATTTGCTATGCTATAATGAACTGATACAAGATTCAGATACAACATAGTACGGGAAGACTATAAAGTTCTAGAATATGGCTATGTTGTGGTTTAGGCATACAACATTAATACAGGCAGATACTTAAACTCTAGGATAGGGACACATGGTGGTCCTGGTAGATGTATGATGTACACACAGAAACAAAAGTGAGTTCTCTTATCCACAATATGGATTATTATTATGAATTGGGAAAATTAAGCAGAATAGCTTGGACATTAAGAATATACTGTCAATCTATTTAAATCAATAGTTAATAGTTATGGAAACAATCATCCTCTATAACAAGATAGAAGTTATATAAATGCATCTAGGAGACAAATTAAATTGTATCCCATCATTCATACAATAGGTTTTAACTTCTAGGTCTTGGGATGCTCCTTTGTTACATCTGGGCCAAAGCATAAGCATTAGGCTCATGTAACCACAAACTATCGTGTATACAGGTATTACATACACATAAAGTACTGGTAAGTCTGCTGTAATGAACCTCTGAATCATAGCATATTCAGGTTCAGAGGTATGAGAAAGTGGGGATTTTGAGAAATCCATGCTTGATGTACTGAAAACTTAGAAATATAGGATTTTTTTTTAAAGGGTTCAGGATGCAAATCAGTCGCTGGAACACTGTGAATGAAAGGTACAAAGTAACCAATGTTTGCAAGATCTAAAGTTTGATTGAGGCGAACATTACTGAAAACTGAGTTCCTTGCTCCAAGAAATTTGGCGGAAATAGGCAGTAGTAGGCTCATGTAACCACAAACTATCGTGTATACAGGTATTACATACACATAAAGTACTGGTAAGTCTCCTGTAATGAACCTCTGCATCATAGCATATTCAGGTTCAGAGGTATGAGAAAGTGGGGATTTTGAGAAATTCATGCTTGATGTACTGAAAACCTAGAAATATAGGATTTTTTTTAAAGAGTTCAGGATGCAAATCAGTCGCTGGAACACTGTGAATGAAAGGTACAATGTAACCAATGTTTGCAAGATCTAAAGTTTGATTGAGGCGAACATTACTGAAAACTGAGTTCCATGCTCCAAGAAATTTGGCGGAAATAGGCAGCAGTAGGAAGTTCAATATTATAAGAGAGAAGAAAACAAAAGGAATATAATTATAATAAAAAAGAAGAAAATTATAAATTTTTGGACACATTCAGAGCTTTTCTATGCATCCATTATGTTTTTAACTAACCAACCCTAGTTATAGACTTTCATTAGAAAACTTTCATAGCATCCAAACAGGAGAATCCCTGCATTAAGAAAAACTTTTCCTTGATTCCCACGAGTCAGAGGTAGGGGTTAAGAGAAGCTTCCCAAATCAGATACCCCCCACCCCCTCCCAAAAAAAAAAAAAAAAACCTCCCCCCAACAAAACCAACAAAAAAAAGAAACTCTAAATCCCCAATGAAAAGAGGAGCATAAAAGAACCTCGCTGTATGAACAAATTCTGAATTGGTGATTGCTGGAGCTTTTTCACCCATAATAACATAAGCCTCTATTTCCTTTTTCCGTTTTATGCTTAGGGTATTAAGTGGAGCATGCAAAAGGAATGGCCTCCGAACCAAAGATAGGTTTCAAATTACTTGGTTGCTTTCTTGCAATTTTTTCATACATAGATGTATACGTATTATATGAAGCAAAACCCTATAGCTAGAGATAAAAACATAATCTCGAGGAAAAGGTCGTGCTTTCAATAAAGCAGCTACAAAAGTTTTTGTCGGCACTCATACACTGCCAGTTAGCAGTGCTCAGCTACTCTGAAACTTGTACCTTCATGTTGTGTTAGTAATTCTATCCAAGGTTCCTTCTCATATACCTTCCAATGATTGGCAGTCCCTTCTCTTATTCGATAGTCCAGACATTAGTTGCACAAGGCAACAAAAGCTTTCAGTAAGATTATCTTCGAGCTACTTGATTTGTCATGCACACTCTTCACCTAAACCACTAGCCTACATAAATGCCATTATACACTCCTTGCTTGCCTGTTAATCTTAGATTATGCGTCAGACTACTTACCAGTGACGCTTACCTTTTCGATCCAAGTAGCAGGCCTGCGATTCAATTTAACACACTTGTGCACAGACTTACAACTCATAATTAAACTCGGTAAGATTCTTAAGCACAACTTCATAAACTTCTCTTTTTAATTCAAACCGACCCCTACTTAATTTGTGCTCACCTAGAATGCATGAACCTGGTTCTACAGTTATAGACATTTCAACTTTGCACCCCACTAAATAGTTGTTTGTTGCTCGTGGCTGCAACAAGGTTCTTAATGTTCCGTGAAATATAAAGCTTCCAGGCAGCCTTTCCTCTTATAGAGCAAGGATTGATGCCCACGATCCATGTTTTGCCTCACCTCTTCAATCTCCAAAGGGGAGTACCTCAAAGTTCTAAAGGATTTTACCTGGTATACTTTATATGGACTACGGAGTCACCGAGCGCCATAACAGTTGGGGATCTTAGGTCAACAAGAGGCAATTTAACTCAACTTTAAACTCAATGCATGAATCTCAAATTTGATCACAATAGTCACTTTGTGGCATAGCATGCAATCGCCCTTTGCCAAAACGAGGATTTCCCATGGAAATCACACATTTGAGTATTCCTCACTCGAACATGCTTGACCACGGACTTATATACCATGGTAGGATTCCATACAACCACTTGCATCCCAAAGGCACACTTTTAAAGCATAAACCATATAGGTAACAACAGTTACTAGAGATGGATTGTATTAATCCCAAGCTTTCATGTGCCTAATTAATGTATTTAGCTTAGTGCCTTATAAGTTACAATTAGGAAGTAAGCTTTAATGCAAAATATATATGACATGAAACGAAGTCAAGCTTCAAGCAAGTCAAGTCTACATCAAAGATACAAAGTGAAGAGTAAATTTCAATTTTATTCCATTAGAATTATTTTTAAATTGTTTGCTAGAGAAGTTTTAATTAACACTTCTAGTTCTTATTTGCCATAGTGATGAGGGAGCTTACTAGAGTTAATAAGGATAAGATATCTTAGTGTATACTATTTGCTGATAATATCATCTTATTCAAAAAATAAATGTTAAGCTGGTGCTATGAAAGCAAAATTTAGAATTTCCATATTTTAGATTAAGTATGTCCAAAATGGAGTATATAAGTGCAAATTTAGTAAACGGATAATCCAGACAATAGTGTTGTGCACTAGACAAGGGAGAGATCAAATGAGTAATCAATTTAGGTATTTGGGTTCTATCATCCAAAATGATAGAAACATCGATAATAACGTCAATCATAAGATCCAAACTGACTAGTCGAGATGAAGTGTAACAGAAGTTTTATGCAATTGTGAAATTATGTTAAGACTAAAGAGAAGATTTTAGATTAGTTTTGTTATATGACACGGAATGCTGAGCTATAAAGAAATAACATTCATAGAAGATGAGTGTAGCATATATGTGCCTGCTTTAATGAATGTGTGATAATATTATGAGAGATAAAATAAGAAAAGATATTCTCACTAAGGTAGGCGTAGTCCCTATAAAAGAGAAGATGCGAGAAAACCACCTAGGATGGTTTGGACATATGACAGACATATGGATGTACCAATTCGAAAAGCTTATCAACATGAAACAAGTTAAAAGAGCAAAAGATTGACCAAAAAAAATATGGATGGAGGTGATACGAAAAGAGATAAATGCTAAAGGCCTAATTGATGACATATCGCTTGATAGGAACGAGGGGAGAAAGATAATCCATGTGATCGATCCGCGTAATTCTCTTTTGGTTCATGTAATTGTTGCCTACTCCAAGTACTCGAACTAAAAGGCTTAGTTGTTGTTTTTAGTTTCTAGGTTGCTCGCGAATCTTTAGGATTAGATAATACCAGCTACAATCACATAAGATTTCATTTTCTATCTATTTTCCTTAGGCCACAACTTTTTCCTTGTTGGTCCTTCTAACAAATAAATTGCTTCCTATATTCTAGTAGGGGTCCATCTGGGAGAGCCTTGACTTGTTTGTACTTGCTTAACTACTTTAACCACATGTATTTGTTATGAATGAGCCCCATCAATTCACTCAGAGCATTATATGCACCTCAGATTCACTAATATGCTATGTTCCAAATATTGCCCAGTATAGTACCACTATGACAAAGTCGCAAGATACATAAATATCCTTTTATATTGTGTTTTAGGTTAATATCAACTGTCAATTGATAGAGATCAAATAAAATCAAAATTAAATTTGATTAGTTTAGATTAGTTATTTAGTTAGATTTTAAAAAATTTGTTATGCATTAGGATTTTCTATATATTGGTTGTAAAACTCTAATTTTATTTAGAGAGAGAGATGATTAATGAGAAATTGAGAACATGTAATTTGTCTTTTCCCAAATCTTTTCCGAGAGTAATTTGTGAGAGAGTAGGCATGTGATTCGCCTGGATGTGAGATCTAAACCCACCAATTTATTCCAAAATCCTAATTTGTTCCCCAATTCCCCACCACAAATCCTAAATCCCCTTCTGTCCTGCGTCACTAGTTGTGTCTAGTAAAAGATTAAACTAATACGACTTGATTTGGTTCAAATTCAGGCATTGTTATAGAATTTGGCTAAAACCCAATACCATTAAATGAAAAAAAAAACACGTAGAGGGCAAACAAGTGGCTAGTAAAGTATGCATTTGGGAACAATGCCCACACTCGTTTTCATGAACATGCACAAGTAGTGACACATCAAATTAAGTGTGCGTGTGTGGCTAAAACCCAATACCATTAAATGAAAAAAAAACATGTAGAGGGCAAACAAGTGGCTAGTAAAGTATGCATTTGGGAATAATGCCCACACTCGTATTCATGAATATGCACAAGCAGTGACACATCAAATTAAGTGTGCGTGTGTGCATGTGCATTATTCCTATTAGTATCAGTATCGATATCGATATCGAGCAATAGATTTAAGTATTTGAATTGGCAATATCGGAAATATCGAGGCATAATATTGGCCATATTGGATTTTGATATAGGTTGCTTTAAGAAATTTCAAAAATAACTAAAATTAGATAAAAATTAATCATCAAAATTTTTATGTGTTTTTAAGAATAAATTCATCAAACTTATTAGATTCTTTTGAATTTTTCAACATGTTTCATTAGTTTTATTTGTTTCTTTCGAGTTTTTGTCTCTGTTTTAGTTTCAAAAAATATAAATAGCACAACACCATTTAGCTGAAACTTCTATGAGAACCCTTTCCAACCCTATACAAAAAATTTCATTTTTTAATACGAAATAGAATTTTCTTTTAAAAAATTTACATGCCTTAATTTATTAAAAAAATATGTTTCTACGTGAATTAATTCTTTACATGTTAATTTCTAGTAAACTATATATAAACATTAAATATTTTGTTACATGAACTAGAAATCCTTTTAGCCATCGTTGAGATTTTTAATGTATTTTTTACACAAATTCTTATGAAGATTTTTTTATTAATTTCTAATTTTCAATATAGTTATGAATATTTAGTGACAATTTGATTTTTATGCCAAAGATTTCATTTTAGATTACATTATAGACCCAATTTAGGAAGAGACCTGATTCAACATGTTTACATGGCCCATTTTTTTATTCGGTTAACTGACCTACGTGGGCCACAAAAGGGCCCGGCCCACATCCATCACTTATAACCTTAGGGCATTCCCTTATTTGATTCTCTCATATCTAACCCTAACTTTACCTAACAAACATAGCCCCCTTTCCCCAAATTATCTCTGATCACGAATGAATTGCACAATTGTCAACTCTCATTTAGTTCAATTGTATCTATCTGGCAACTGGCAAGCCATCATCATACCTTTCTTTCCCATTTCTTTTGCTCGAAAAAACATAAGAATTCTCTCTGCTTTTTCTTTTTGTCTTCTATAAGCAGCAATAATAAGTTTTTGGATAGTTGAAATCCAAATCATTGGTTTTTTTAATTTTTCTTTTTAATGGTACATGGCCGATATATCGTCGGTATAAGCTAATATTGCACGATATCATAATTATTTCAGCCGATACACCCCTTCACAGCTGATACCAATATTAATAAGATAAAATCGTATTGGATAAAATCAATACAATATGACTTATCGGTATAGGCAGATATTTTCGAATCTTAACTCTAAAATGATTTATATATAGAAGCCATGAGAATATATAGTAACATTTCACTTTAAGCACATTCTACTATTATTAGGATGCTAACGACTAGATTTCTCCTCAATGTTTTCAGAAACAAGCCCCTCCAAACCTCCTTCCCAAGAAGAAAAGAAAAACAATTATTGGACTAGACTTGGGACTTCTTGTGTGCCAAGAGGTGCACAAAGGGTGTAGTCCAGAATTGAACTTAGGGATTCTCATAACGGTGTTGCACATCACTTTACCAGTGAGCCATGTGCCAGACTGCCAACGACTTTCCCTTCACAATTCCCTATCAGTTCTATAGTAAGTCTTGGCTTCAATGCTCCTCACATGAACTTAAAATAGGTCACATTATCGCATGAAATCATCAATCGTTCAAAATTCAAATTAATAGAAAAAATCTCTATAAGTAGTACCTAAAAGATGTTCGCAAAGTTGTACAAGTGTTTGCAAAACCACGTTATATATGAAGAATTAAAGCAAAACAAACTGTTGTCTATAACAGACCTAGATACTGTGAACAACTTATATTTCTAATCATAAATGAACGATAAGAGATTTTTTTTTTTATGAAAGACACCTCTGAAACATATATAAGTTATCAAAACAGCTAAAAAAATCTGCACCATATATATCATTCCAATATTCAAGGCTTCTAGAATAACTTTTAAATGTGTAATAAATCAAACTGCACCATTACACTCACTGCCTCCTCCTATTTCAAGATTACTCAGAAGAAGAAGCTCAACCATATTGTAATTCAGTTTGAAGACAAAATAAACAAATTATAGATCCAATTAACAATAAAAAACAGAAAAAGGCAGTGAATAACTTACAACTATCAGTATCCTCAGCACAGCCGAAGATTCCAGTTGTCCACGGTTCATCAGCCGGGGGTTCATAGCTTTCTGGAAGGGGCTGCCCGCACTCATTGCATCTGCGAAACTCCAACTGGAACCACAACAAGCAGTTATTAGTTATTACCTATGTTTCATATACACTATACTGCAATATTCAAGTGCCAGTACACACGCAATCTTACCAATCAGTCCTTGATACGACCTAAATGTACCAATGAAAAGCATTCACTCTCTAATTCCATAACTTCTTTACAATTGCCATCTAAAACAAGCTTTTAGTAATTTCAAGTGACATGTCAAAAAAAAAAAATCTAAAGATGTACATCTTATAGTTCTACCAGCGTGAAGTAATAGGTCCAATTCCATTATAATTTAAAATTTATACAATTCAATAAGAAATCAGTAACTATAGCTCTTGTACAAGTAATCCTTCTAAGGTTCTACCAGCAAAAATATATCAATAAAATAAGGGTTAATTATAGTAAGACCCCTTATAGTATGGGGATAGTATAACTTAATATCTATGAAGTTTAAAACCCTCACTTTAGTTCCTAGACCGTTAACAAAGTTAGTCAATAGTGTAATATTCTCACCATTTTCTAAATTAACATCCACTCATTTTCTGTAATTTCAACATTGCCCTACCATATCGACTACTTCCGCCATGTCTAGGGGATGATCCACAACGACACTTCCACCCTCCACGCTCATGTTGATGCTCACGCTCACCTCCCTCTCCATCTCCCTCTCCATCTCCATCTCTATGGCTGCTTCAGAGCTTGATACATGCTTGTTGCATGCATGGATTAGTGATTTTAATTAATTATCTAGTTAGGGCTCTAACTCCCCAACCCCAACATATCTTTTGCAGGGGCAAATTTGTCCTTTTACTGCACGTCTGCGTCGTGTCATCCCCTAAACGTCGCCCTCACTCTGTTTGCTCTCTCAGGGACTAAAATAAGAGTTTTAAAATTCATAGGTATTAAGTTATACTACCCTTTGTAATAAACCCATAAAATAAATTCTCAATATCCACTGAAAAGTAACAGCTCAAAAGTCACTGGACAAATTCTCTATCTAAAAACTAGAATTCCTCTAACAATCCACTCGAAATCTAAATAACTTAACAACTCACAAATCACTACAAAAAAGATTACGATTATAAAAAATAGTAACAATTATACAGTGGGAGAAATTGATAATAAATTATCAGTTCCCAACTAAACATTTCAATAAGCACTTCAAACCTAAGGAACCCTAACTAAGTTTACACTTTTACTTTAAAGGTACATCTCATGCTTCTGCCAACAGAATGTACCATTTCAATTTCAGCTCTGATCCATATTTAATCAATTCAAGAAGCAAATATCGGGGGGGAAAGATCAATAATTTCAATTATTTAACAGAATAGAATCAAACTTAATCAGATCTACGAATTACCAAGGCACAAAAATTAATCCCAATTGCAACCAATACGCAAGATTTCATTGAATACTCATCCAAAAAACGAAGGAAAAAAAAAAAAAAAAAACTCAAACAATTCAAGGAAAAGTTCAAACCTGAGGAACCCTAACGGGCTGATTGAGCTCGCCGGGGCGGATATCCTCAACTGGCACATCTTGATCCTTCGTCAGCTTCACGTACCTCGACGCGCTTTCGCTAGCCATCGAGATCGATCAAATTCCGACGAAAATTCCCCTCAAATTCAACGAAACGCCCGGGCCCTAGATCTCGTTCCAATGCAGGGAGTTAAGATCTGGACCAAAAGTTGAGAGAGAGCGAGAGAACGGACTTGTGATGACTTGTGAGAGCAAGAGGAATAAAAACAAAGCAAAGCAATTAATATCCGGTTACGATGGGGAAATTCTAAATGCGCACCAAAATTTAATTAGTGAGCACCATTTTCCCCTATGTTGTCGATCAGTTTATCGTAGGATGTGGTGCTCACTAAGTAAAATGTGGTGCGCATTTAGAATTTGCCGTTATGACGGCTTTAATTTTGCGCTCGCTGCAAGCCGTTGACAATCCTATTTTGGTAAAGGCCGGGACTGGATTAGGGTCGAGCAGCCATCGGCTTCTACTGGGAGTTTCCAAAGGAGCACACCATTTTTTCTAGCGAGCCCATTTTTTAAGACATGTTCTGATAAAAAATATATTACATAGTGAGCTCTCTAGAAAAAGTGGTGTGATCCTTAGGAAACTCCCGTATCTCTATGATTTTTGTCAAGAGAATTTCTAGATGCATTCATATTTTTCTTAATGAGCTCCAAAAATCAGAGAAAAAATAATTACATCTCTAAGAAATTGTGGCTCACTAAGACAACATGGGTCGCATCTAGAAATTCTGTTTTGTCAATTTCTGCAAAACTAAGTCTAATCACTTAGGGGAATTCCTAAATGAGCACACTTTTTCTGGGTCCCGAACAGATTTAACAGTTTTCGTAGATTAATCCTGACCATAGTAAAAAAAGTCACGAAATGAAGTGCTAAATTTGTAATTTTTTACAATTTTTGTAGACATGATCACTTGGACAAGTGGTGTGCTCTTTTAGAAATTCCCCAACTTAGAAATGGAACCGAAACCGCTGTGTGCTAAGGTTATTCGGTTATTTAATTGCTTGAATATAATTTATTTAAAAATTATAATTTTAAGTGTTTTAATAAGTATATCTTTTAAGTTATCAAATTCGTGTCAATGATCCTTGGCTCAAGTGGTATCAACTCTCTCCAATTTTTAAGAGCTTACTCAATTACTCAATTTGGGTAATTTTGCAAAAAATATGTTTGACTAAAAAAAACCCAAGTGGTGTGAACTTTATTATCTCTAATTATATGTTTATATGTGTGTGTACATGATTACTGTAAAAGAGCCATCAGCTCATGTAAGTTATCTAAACTAGCGGCAAAAAATAATACTGCTATTATTTTTTTATCAAATTTTTTTTAGGATAATGATTTCCATCTTATTAACTTTTTTAGGATTAAATTTTACAGATTTTGGAGTTCATTTGACATTCTATCAAGTAGATACAAGATATTGTATTTATCAAAAATCATTAATTTTGTTTTTACTTGATGGAAGGCCAAATTAAAACTAAAATCTAAGAAGTTGGGTATGAATGAATCCTAAGCAATGAGATCATAATTCAATAAAAAAATTTGAGAAATAATTATAGGAGGTAGTGAAAATGGACTGCAGTTCAAATAAGTTATGTAATCTGTTAGCTCATTTCCATATATGTGTGTGTTACACACACATAGACACACATATTTATGTGTATATATATTTGTGTATATTAGAATTTTAAATAATTACATCGGTTCAGTTCGGTTTTGGATTTCAAAATATGAAACTAAAAACCAACCGAATTATTTCAATTCGGTTCGGTTTTGTTTATTCAAGTCGATTTCAGTTGATTATTTCGGTTGTAATCAAACTCTCTTACTCATAAACTGGATCTATATAAGTCTTTTGAGTATGAGTCTTGAATAGGATGGGCCAGCCCTCAAAATGTTTAATTCAAAATTTTAAATTTAAAATAATTGCATTTTTAATTCAAAATTTTGAATAAAACGGACTAAAAATTAGCTTTTAAATCCGTTCATTCTCATCGCACGATTGGATTTTATTTTTGAGAAAAATTCCAGAGAAAGGTCTTAATTTTTTTAAACCAAGAATCTTGCCCAATTTTGACTATAGCACTTCCATAATTTACTCCCACTCCTTAGCAAGCAACTCTCACTTCCAAAACTTTAGAAGGTTTTAAATATGACTCCCTACAACCTACAAGTAATTTGGAAATTTTTATCTAAATAATGTTGAGATGATTTAATAGTTAGGCTTGTGAATGTGAATAGTAAAACATTTTTTTTACTATTGTTTAATTTTTTATATAGTGCAGATTGAGCATAAAATGGAGAAAAGAAACAATTGTTGTGAGTTTAGTGATCAATATATACATCAATATAGTATGGGATTGGATACACTTAAAAAGTTAGAGCAAAACAAGGCGACATAAAAACATGTGTATATGTATGTGTACGTTCTGAATAAGAATAAAACATCAAAAGCTTTACTAAATAAGACATATTATATTACAAATATAATGTAAACTCTCTTTTTTTTTTTTTTGAAACTTGATAATTTAAATCTATTACTTCTAATATATGTGTAGGTCTGCCACTGCAGGGCAGGTTGAAGACCTATTTTTGGATAGAAACCTGAGTTTTAACGCAGCGGTGTAATTTTTTAAAACCCGCAATTAAATGCGTGCCCAGAACGAATCGAACCTGGGTTACTCTGATACCATGTTGAAAGTCGCTTCCACTACACCAAAACTCCGGTAGGTTGAAGACTCATTTTTGGGTAGAAATCTGGACTTTATGCAGTGGTATAATTTTTTTTAAAACCATCAATTAAATGCGCCTCCGATAGGAATTAAACTTGGCTTGCTCTGATACCATGTTGAAGGAGAAATACCGGGTCCAACTGGGAGCCTGATGAGGCTAAACACAAAGCTGAAAACCTGACTCAAAAGTTTAAACTGTTAAATTAAGGCTCCAACTTTGACAAGCTCTGATACCATGTTAAAAGAAGCTCTGATACCATATTAAAGGACCCTGCCACTGCACCAAAACTTTGAAATTGTGGTGAGAGTTGAGAGTAATTATTTTGTATTTTAACACCCTCACAAAAACTCCAAAATTATAGTGAGGGTTGAAAGAATTATTTTGTATTAAACATGCCTTTTTTTTTGGCAGAAATCTGGATTGCTCTGATACCATGTTGAAGGACTATACAACTACACTAAAACTTCGAAGTTGTGGTGATGGTTGAGAGTAATTATTTTGTATTTTAACACTTTTGGTGCCTGGCCCCAGGTCAACTATGTTTGAATGGGTGGTTTTGTCTGGCCCGGTCTAGTTGAACAACCCTAAATACGAGTTGGTTACTCGAAATTTATCATAATTCAAAATGAGAAACGAAAGAGAGGAAAATCCTACAAGTTGGACCCATGATTAGTTAGCTTTCCATTTTAACTTGTTGCCTCCGTGAAAGAGCTGTTTGGATACTTGCAATTAGTGTTGCAAGTTGTAATTTATATCAATCCAAATTGTACTTTGTATTATCACGAGTAGGGGTGAACAATCAGTTGGAGAAGTCGAATTTCAGAAAAATCTGACAGACTTTGATCAGGTGGAGGAGATAAGACTCCGATCACTTCTTCAGTCAGACTTCGTTCAAGCTTCAACTAGACAATCAGATATGGTCGAATTCCGATGGAATCCATTGGAATTAGATTCTGCAAAAGTTAAGATATGAAGATAATAACTTTGAGAACGAGATAAAGATTGCCTTCACCTTCAAGACTTTGAAAATGAGGTGGAGATCGCCTTTGCAATCGTCCATAGTTGGTACGATCTAGAAGCAGTCGGAAAAGTCGAATCAGTGGTAATAGACGATCTAGAGGAGATGGATCTTGGGTTTGGTGAGTAAGGAAAGCACCGGTTATTACTTCATAGTTAATGTAAAGAGAGCGCTTGGGAAATAGATAAAATGTAATTAGTGAAATCCAATAGATTGACGACTTGGACTTTCTTCATACTTTGTTGTTCCTTTTCATTTAACATATTTCATTGGATTTTTAAAGTCCTAAATTACCTTAATCTTTAAGAAATAAACCAAAACTATTCTTTTGGTTATTGAATAATTCTTCGTTCGTCTCCTCTTGTAGATATACGACTTCGATTGTGAACACATCTCTACTCCGACCAAATTTCTACCGAGTCCGATTGAAGTCGATCGACTCACTCCTAGTCGACTATACCTGTACATCCTTAATTACAAGTAAAACCACAGTAATAAAAATTACTATAATTTTATATTACTGTATTTGGATTTGAAGTCACAAATACTAACTAGAGTTGTAGAAATTTTAAGAGTTCACATCTATAAATAATACAATTAGTATTTACAAATAAGAACAATACTAAATTATCATTGATATCTTTTTTTTGCAACTTTAATTGTTGTAAATGCTTAAGTGATTCTAATTACAGTTAAAAATTATTATTACAACCATATCATGGAAAAACTTCAAAAAAAAGAAAAGAAGAAGTAATTGCAAGTTGCATGCGGTAACCAAATTCCCCAAAAGTAAAGTGTTTTGTTTCTCTTTAATTTTTTTGCTAGTCAAACTCACACGTATATTTTTGCAACACATGTTAAATTGTAACCAAGAGCCGGACTAAAACCTGTCACTCTGGAGAGTGGTGATGCTATTTGAGAGGTAATTCTAAATGCACCCTATTTTTTTCTTAGTGAGCCTCATAAATTAAAGAATAAATAATTATAAGTTTGTCATAAATCTTTTTTGATGAAAAAACCCTCAACCCCTTTTTCTTAGTGAGTTCCGCTGTCGCTGCTGTTGCTGCTGCCACCGTTGTAGTGACAGCAACATACAACTATTGCTACTGCGAGCGCTATTGCTGCTGTAGCAGGCAGCGACGTCCGCCGCTGTTGCCGCCGCCGACATTGCCGTTGTTGTGGAGGAGAGAAGAGAAAGGGCAATTTTGAAAAAAAATAAAGCTCACTAAGAAAAAATACCTATATTTTAAATTTTCACAAGGTTCATTAGAAATTGGGACTCACTACAAAAAGGTGGGGCGGAATTAGAATTATCCCTCTTTGATCCGAGACTCATTGGCGTTTATCCATAAATCATTTTAGGGAGGTTTACGAAGGAGCACACTATTTTTTTTAGTAAGTCCACTTAATAACTGTCTGGATTTTGAGTCCAGAGAAAAAAAACACTGAAAAATAGGCCGACTAGGAAAATTGGTGTGCTACTTTGGAAACTCCCCATTTTAACCCATTTTAAGGGAGGGCGACCGGAGAGGTCAGCCCTAGTCTCTCTCTCTCCTCTCTCTCTCTCTCTCTGCCTCGCGTCTTTTTCTCTCGAGCGCCGCTGCTTTCCCCATGGCCGAAGTTCCGGCCTCCGAGATCCCTGCGGCGGCCTCCGACGCCCCCTCTTCAGTCGAAACTCCTGCTCCTCTGCCATCAAATGGGTAAGCAAAAACCCTTAACTTAAACCCGGAACCCTAGATGTAAAACCCTAGATCGATCTAAATCGAAGGATTCAATGCAATTTGAGGTTTTTTTTTTTTCCTAGGATGACTGTGGAGGAGAAGTACCAGCTGGTGAGGAGCATAGGAGAGGAGTGCATCCAGGAATCGGAGCTGAAGAATCTCTTGGAGAAGAAGCCCAACCCCATCTGCTACGATGGCTTCGAGCCTTCAGGCAGGATGCACATCGCTCAGGTTTCGTAAAGTTAACGCCTTTTTTGATTTGATTGATTTAATTACTTGTTTCCGGTTGATGCTAGTTGATGCCTTTAAGTGGATGCTTGACATTCTTTGAAATTCTTGTAGTTGGTTGCTGTTTGTTCTGAAATTAGATGATTTCAATCTTCTTGTAAAGGACAATGCCTTCAAATGAGAGTGTAGTTGCCTGATTGACTAATATTATGCCCCAAAGTTGTCGTGGTCCACAGGTTGCAATTTACTTTCTTCGGAACAATGCAGGAGCTAACCTGTAGCTCCTGTGCACATGTAAATATAGTGCATCCACTTGTATACAGTTTCATCTCAAATTTTTTTTATACAAGATTATAGATCATGTAGACATATGTAGTCATATTATTTACCTGAGATAATCCAAATCCTTAATTTATATGAATATTGATGTTTTTAAACCACGGAAACGGTACTCCGTATCCATGGACAGCTTATGCTATCATATATTGACAATATAGGCTTATCAATAGCTGCTTATGCTATCAGAAATCATCAATATTAGCAATATCATGCATATCATACCAGAAATATTGGAGTATTAACAATATATCTGCAAAATTGACAACATTGATATCAATATGATAGTATCCACATTGTACGGTTACCTCAAATTCTGATACCATCCTTGTGATACGAATTGGTGGTGGCTGAAGTTTAAGCTCTTATCAGCACACATTAGGATTCCAACATAAATCTTACCAGTCGAAACCACCAACCTTTGACCCAACCCATTTAAAAATGATGCAAGCTTGCTCAACAAACAAATTTAGATTATTTTCTGAACTTTTTTATTAGTATAGGTGTTTTCAGTAAACAGACGTTAAATTGGGAACTTAGAGCAAAATGAGATTCAGTGTTATAAAAAGTATTTTATGCGGACGATTATACATCCACATAATTGTATGCGGACTTGAAACACACGTAAAATTAAGAAATTGCCCTATCCATGTGGACAGGACGATTAATCGTTTTGAATGTGGGTTATGCGGATTATATACCCGCATAATGCGCATGCAGATTTATTTTTATAACCCGCATAACCCGCATAATGCGCATGCAGATTTACTTTGTTTATGGTTTTAAACTCAAAAAACCGACCTACTCGCTTAAAATCCCTTAGCTTCTACGGTATCCAAATCAAATCCTGATCAATTCTCAATTCCCAATTCCCTAATCTCTCTCCTCTCACGCGTCTCCGTCTTCGATCAATTCTCGATTCCTCGCCTTCGGTTATCTCTCACCTCACATCACCTCCTATCGTCTCTCAGCTCCCAATTATCCACCACACACGACTCTCTCCCTCTCTCCTCTTCAATTTCTGATGCTGTAGCCCGACACCACACCCACACCCACACCCACACCCGATCTCGCTCTCTCTTTTAATTAATTTCCAATTGTCGACTGGCCTGACTCTAATCTAAATCTAATCACCACACCTTAATCCGACTCTCTTGCTTTCCTCTTTAATTTTCGATTCTCGCTTCAATTGTAGATCATCTTCTTCACTTTCAGCTGAACCTGGTGATACTCAAATCTAACCAAGCTCTCAGCTAAACAACTGTGTGGATTGTGTAGTCACTGTGGATGTACTTCATCTCTTCAATCTTGATAAAAATTAATTTGATTAATTTTTTTGAGATTAGTGTGATGATTAGGTTTTGATTAATTTTTTAATCTTTTTTTGAGATTAATTGATTTAGTTTACAATGAATCTCTGGTAGTTCATTGTGAATCTGCTAATTTTTTTATATTTTTTTGAGATTAGTTCCTACGAACTTGTGATTGTGTGATGTTTAATTTTTGTGATTAAGTGAAGTAGTGATTAGGTATTTTTTTGTAATAAAAACACTAAATCATGACATTTAAGGAACATTATGAGGATAAACAAATAAACATAAAAGAGAAATTATCAAACTAAACACCATGGACAGGTTTAGTTTAGGTGATTATGTTATTATCTATTTTTTAATGTTTTTTTCATAATGTTATTGAATTTTATAGCACTCAATATATGCATTTTTAAGTATTATTATGTTAATGTATATTAGAATATTAATATTCTGCATAATTCCACGTAATTTGTTCAAACTCCGTAGAATCCGCTTATCCATTATGCATTTTCGAACCACACACATAATGAAAACATATTTTAGAATATTGATGATGTTGAAATAAAGTTTCTCAAGCATTTGGGGGCATACAGTTGGTTTTCTCCCAAATGAGGGAAGAACCAATTGAAGCCACTCATAACTGCGCCAGTTGCTCAAGCTAATAATACTCTAATTTGATTCACTTGGAGTTGGTTCTGCTTAGGTGAATTGAAGAGATCAAATTAAAAATTGAACCCAAAATATTCTAATTGACGTGAAGATTGAAACCATAATGATTATTGCTTATGTTTGAAGATCATCAGTATTAATATAAATTTTGGTCAGCTAAAATCACCAAGCTAAATTGAACACCAAACAGGGATATAGCTCAAAACTAAGTCAGACTCCAGAGATTTATTTATGATTTCGAATAACCTGTAGGGAGGTTATTAGATAATAAAGAAAAGAACACAAATATATATATATATATATATATATATATATATATATATATATATATATATATATATATATATATATATATATATATATATATATATATATATAGAAATATAATGAGGCTCGACCGAGAAGTGTTTTCGGACCTACCTCCTCAGAAAAGATGGCTATTCTAACATATGCTTTATAGTCGAATCAGGGAAACAATCTCTCTGTCTCTCTCTTTTCTCTCGTGATTAGAAAATGTAGAGGAGAAGAGAAAGATATAAAATAAGATAATTGGATATTCATGGATATGTTCATCTTATGATCATAAGCTCATGCCCTTTCCTCATAGAGGAGGGATGTAGTTATAGTTATTTAACGATAGAGTCATGGTTGAATTCCAATAAGGCCTTCAAATATGATCGGGATTCTGTTGCCTTGTACAATAGTTCCTTGTTATTGCCAAACTCAATTCTTTGTCTCAAAGGAATTTTGATTGATAAAGGATTCTCGAGTCTTCTGGGCTTTGTAAAATTTGTGGATTATTGCTTGATGGGCTTTCTTCCTGGGGGGGATTGGGCTGATAATTTATAAACCATTAACTTGAAACACAAACTATTATATTGCCTTCTTAAGTAGTTTTGTAGTCTTGAGGCTTGTTCCAAATTCTTTTCCACCTCTCTCCCTCTCCCCCCCTCTTCCTCCTCCCACTCCTCATGCTTCTTTGGGAAGCGAAAGTCATAATGCCAATAGGGGTTAATTATTGAAAAATGACAAAACACTCCTCTCCTACAAGAAATATTAACACTAGACATCTCAATAATTAAACAATCCCAATGATTGAGATAATTCCAAGTGAATGCATTTGCCACTTGACGAACTCTAGTAAATGAGTAATTAAGGTGTCAAGTATATAACCATTTAAGAATGGCCGCTTTGGTAAAATAGCTGCCAGAAATTAATACTAGACATCCCAATAATTAAACAACCTCAATAATTGAGATAATTCCAAGCGAATGTATTTGCCACCCGACAAAATCTAATAAATGACTAATTAAGGTGTCAAGTGCTTAACTGTTTAGGATTGGCCGCTTTGGTAGAATATTGCCTTCTTAAGTAGTCTAGTAGGGATTGGGCAAATAATTTATAAACCAACAATTAGAAACATAAATTATCATATCGCCTGGATTGGGCTGATAATTTATAAACCAACAACTAGAAACATAAACTATGATGTTGCCTTCTTAAGTAGTCTAGTAGACCTGAGGCTTGTTACAAATTCTTTTCCACCTCTCTCCCTCACCCCCTCCTCCTCCGACCCCTCATGCTCTTTGGGGAAGTGAAAGTCATAGTGCTAACAGGGGCTAACTGTTGAAAACTGACAAAACACTCCTCTCCTATAAGATATATTACCACTAGACATCTCAATAATCAAACAACCACAATGATTGAGATAATTCCCAACGAATGCATTTGCCACCCGACCAACTCTAGTAAATGACTATTAAGGTGCCAAGTACTTAACTGTTTAAGATAAAAACAATTTCTGGCTGCTTTGGTAAAATAGCTCATTGTTAAAGTGCTTATTTTGTTAGGTGCTTCATCCACAGTAGTATCTATTAGAAAATATTCTGAATAATGATCATAAAGTATTGTTATTTTTCTTTAAAAAATCCGATGATTAATTTAATTGCTTCATCCATAGTTACTTACCTCTACATTTGAATCTAGCTACTACTCTTTGCGCTTTGCCTTGTTTGTTTGTTGGGCTTGGTCTTTATTAGGTTGAGATTAGCTAAAATAGGCATATTTTAGATTGTTTATTTCTATAGTCTTTATTAGGTTGAGGCCAAAGCATCATTCTTTTTGGAATATCTGCAACTGTATACTGTTCATGCTAGTTTTGGTAAAGGCTTTTCTAGCATAATGTTAGTGGTTTTTGGAATATATGCAACTGTATACTATTCATGCTAGTTTTGGTAAAGGCTTTTCTAGCATAACCTTAGTGGTTTTTGGAATATCTGCAGCTGTATACTGATCATTCTAGTTTTGGTGAAGGCTTTTCTATCATAACCTTATTGGATATTGAAGTGTCCAACGGGTTTTAGGGTGTGTGCTATTTTCCGCTAAATACTCTAGTACATATAGATGTCCACTTAATTGTTGCTTATGCAAGATGTTTGATTTAGGTATTAAATTCACATTTAACTTCCTTAAATATAGTTTTAATGTATCTAATGATAATTTTTTCTTTTCAAATTAATGACTTATTGTTCAGATAATTATTTCTCCTAATTTCCTGCTTGACCAAACATTTTAATTATCATGTTATCATCTATTTTTTTTTTTTTTTTTTTTCATTTTTGGAATCAAAACTCGTGTGCTTATTCCTGGTTGGGGCAAACATCAAGAAGGCCTTATTTAGTTCATCAATTGCATATTGAACATTGAACATTGAATATTATATATGCACTATATCATATTAAATATTTCTCGAGTTAGCTTGAATAAAGTTGGATGTGTCTTGATGTTTTGTGGTGTTTTAAATTGATGTCTTATACTTTTGATCAGGGTGTTATGAAGGCAATAAATGTTAACAAACTCACATCAGCTGGGTGCACGGTTAAAATCTGGATTGCTGATTGGTTTGCTCAACTAAACAATAAAATGGACGGTGATCTGAAGAAAATTCAGACTGTTGGGCGTTATCTGATTGAGATATGGAAGGCTGTGGGAATGAATCTGGACAAAGTTGAGTTCTTATGGTCTTCGGAGGAAATTAATGGTCGGGCACATGAGTACTGGCCGCTTGTCATGGATATTGCTCGGCGAAACAAACTTCCTAGGATAACAAGGTTCATCATGCAACTATATATCTACATGTTCCCATCTTGTTCTTGTTTTGTATAGATCATCATCATCATAATTGATTTCGTGATAATTTGTTTCATCTTCCTCTTGCTTCTGTATGTAATCACAAATTGATAGGGAAGTTGTGTCATGCAGGTGTTGCCAGATCATGGGTCGTAGTGAGACGGATGAACTGACTGCTGCTCAGATTTTTTATCCATGTATGCAATGTGCTGACATTTTCTTCCTGAAGGTTGCCTTTTTACTTGCCTTCTCACCTGCACATATTTGATGTTGTAGGGTATCATTATCAAGATGAACTTTCATTATTAAATGTTTTTGTGATTCATCAGTATGCAGTTGGAATGCATTAATGATTGAAATCTAATTCATGTCCTTTTTAAGTCAATATTGAAGCATAATCAGTCATTAATAATTCACTGCCCATCTAAAAGGTTGCGCGGTGTGAAATCATAAGAAAAAGTTTTTACCCTAAAATGTTGTGCTAAATGAATTGTGGTGTATTTCAAAATTACTAGTGTATGATCCTGTTTAGAGGAGGAGAAAAACAGAACACATACTATGTTGTTGCTATAATACTTTAGAGCATAGAGCAACAAATGGCACTTGAGCAGGTCAGAACAAGTTCTGCCTGAGTAATTTGCTCTGATATTTGCAATCAATGACAAGAGTTTGATTTTAAGCTCCATAGACATTTTGTTAGAGGGTCTTTTAACTGGTGTTTTTGAAGAGCCTAGTTTTCCACTTTTTTTTTTTTTTTTTTTTTATAATAAAACCTCCTACTGGTTCCTCTTGAAATTTTCCTATCGAAGGATGAATTTAATGTGAGGGGCTTAGTCAATGAGTTATAGTTTGACACTGTGAAGGGCCTAGTCAAAGAGTTATAATTTAACACTTCCATTGTAGCCTCAGGAGTCAGTAGTTGTAGTTCCTGAAAGATATTTGCTTTCCAAATTCCAATAAGCTACTTTTGAGCCTGCAGCATAGCAAACGGAGTCAAATCTTTTTGGTTGGTATGGACCAAATCTTCAAAGCATTATTCTTGTTATAATAATTTTTGATATTGTAATTTTAAATGGCAATTGAAGCTAAATCAAGTCTGGTTAACATCTTTTTCAAATATATCACCGAACTGGCCATTTCTTCCAAAGTTCTATTTGCAATCACTCTGCTTGTAGGTTGAACTTGATTCTCATCAAAACCTTACATCATTTAGGACGGTCATGATGCCCTATTCTGATTTTACAGGCTGACATCTGCCAATTGGGCATGGATCAGCGTAAAGTCAACATGCTTGCAAGAGAATACTGTGACGATATCAAAAGGAAGAACAAACCAATCATCCTTTCCCACCGTAACCTACTTGGACTTAAATCCTTTCTTTTATTTTCAACCGTTGTTTATTGCACATCTTGATTTGACTAATGAGTGATAATATGAACTGCAGACATGCTTCCTGGGTTACAACAGGGACAGGAGAAAATGTCAAAAAGTGATCCAACTTCCTCTATTTACATGGAAGATGAAGAGGTAAACCCTTGATAAAGAGAAATTGAAACTTGATGTTTAATTAATATCTCGCTAATTTTATTATGTATATGAATTTTGATTCATTTTTTCTTCTCGTAAGTTACAAAGTTATTATGTCTGCTTCGCATCTCATATCTCTTTTAATATGTCATTGCTTCTGCTATTACAGGTGAAAATTTCTTTGAAACTTTTTTTTTTGGGAAGTGTGAAACTTAGATAGCAACTATCTTGTTAAATATAACAGGATGCCATGCAAGCCCTCACAAGTAAATAACTAAATGTAATAGAAAAGGATATGCATGTAAATAAATATATATACTACTAATATTATTATTATGGCACTATTATCACCGATGAGTTCTTCTTTTGAATTTTCATACATAACACTTTTAGGACTGTGCCCTCTTCACAATATTCCCTTGGAAGCCAAAGTAAGTACTCTGCCTTGACCAACTTCGTGTCCCTTCTTTCCATAGTTTGCTGACTAGCCCTGGTTGTTCCTTTTAATCCAAATGTGGGCAACAGTGAGCTATTTGTGCAGCATAGTCCTCTTAAATTATCTCATCGACTGTTTTTTTAGTATTATACCCATTGCTTGTAAAATTCATTTGCAACAACTAAACCATTGAAAAATATTTTCCTGTGATTGTTAATGGGCTTTCGATTTAAGTTCAGAAGTAGCTACAGTTTTTGTCTAGCTTAGTACCATGAGCAGCAAGGATTCGTGTATTGTGACTTTGAGTGATAAGCCCATGCTTTTCTCTAAGTAATGGTCTTTGCATGGTCTTTTATCTTCTACTTTTAAAGGGTGGGTTTACTAGGTGGAGAATTGTAATACTTTGAAAAGAAAATGACAAAAATTAAATCTACTAATTAGAGTTAGATCTCAGGCCAGTGCCTTGATATCATCTTTTTTGCACTTGGACCTTTGTTTGCTTGAACTTGTGAAGAAGGTCAAGTTTCTTTTGAATGATGAAGCCTCTTGCCAGTTGTCACCAAAACTTTTTTTTTTTTTCTTTAAGTGGCTCCCACCATAGGTACCTTGGTAGTTGATAACGTTGATGCAGTTTTGAGCCAATGGCTTTCACTTACTTTGGTTTATGCCCCTATAATCTGTGGTAGACTTCTTGGACAGGAACCTCATTGTCTGTTGTTATACCCTAATGACACTTACTATTTATCACCATGCTGCATGAGGAAACTTCTCTTGATAATGTATTCTTCAATAAACTCTTATTAACGTTCACTCTTGGCAATTTTCTGACATCTGCATCGAAAGAAATCTGTAATCCTTGTTGAAAGCAAGCTTACTATCTGCAGTTTCTTATATTCTCTGTTCTGGTTCAGTGTGGTTGTTTTCAGTAGTCCTCGTTAAATGTTCAAATCTTGAAACACCATATGTGACTAGGCTGGTTATTGTTGCAGGCTGATGTAAATTTGAAAATAAAGAAAGCTTACTGCCCACCAATGATCGTTGAGGGAAATCCTTGTCTAGAATATATCAAATATATTGTCTTTCCATGGTTTAAAAGCTTCAAGGTTGTGCGGCCAGAAAAAGATGGGGGTGACAAGTGAGTGCTCTAGCTATCCGATGTCTGATTTCTTTCATTTCTGTCCTGTAAATTAGTTAGTGGGGTGTCATGAAAGGCCCTTTTCTCCCTTATAGTTTGTTGTTTGATTCATCTTTGTTTATCTTTTTACTCTTACTGAATGTGTAAAGCTTATCTGCTGCTAAGCTTTTGGTTTTTACTTAGCAGGAAATTTGTGTTCTCAGTGTGATTGAAGTGTTTGCTAGTAGTAACATTCTATAGATTTTACCTGGAATATACAATTGACATAGTAATTATAATAATAATATTTGTAAAAGTGATAATAATAATATTACTATTATTACTGCTGTTGCTGCTACTGTTATGATTGCAATTATTATTATTTTTAAAATTTAATGTTTTTGTCGTCAGAACTTGGGGTGAACCCAGATTGAACGTATGAAGGTCATTGTGCGTTTTTGCCTTTATTTTCAGGAATTATACCACCATGGAGGAACTAATCGCAGATTATGAGAGTGGTGCATTGCATCCAGGTGATGTGAAGCCTGCTCTCTCGAAAGCATTAAATCAGATATTGCAGGTAATTTTTTGTAGTTCTCTTATTGTATTATACCTTTCTACTTGCTAAGTTGCAATATATCTTATGTTTTAAACAGGAAATATATTTTGAATTTCAGTTCATCTTTCTGACAATTTTCAATTGTTAATTTTTTTTTTCCATTTATTTTTCGTCCATGGGGCATTGACAATAACTTATGTGTTCTTTTGTCGGTCAACTTTGAATAATTTAGTATATAGGTACTATACATTTTGTCTTTTGCTTTCGGTGGTTTTCTTACCCTTCAAAACTCTACCGCTATGAAGTATGGACATGGACACGAGACACATATACGATATGACATGGATATAGGACGTGACAAGTCTTAAAAAAGTAGGACATAAGGCCACAACGACATAAGTACGCGCACTTATGTTTGTAATATATAATGTCCATTAAAACTCATAAATCGTTAAGACATGTTTTCTTAAAGTAGAAATAAAAGACATCTTAATAATTTAAAATATAGATTATAATCAAGTAACAATGTTAAAGAAAAAAAATTCTGAAGTATATCCAACAGCCCAGTATCTTGAATAAAACATTTGAAGGCTCAAATTTTACAAGGCATTTGGGGATTATTAGTTTAGCATTCTTTTTAGGTCAAAAGAATATTTTATGTCTTTCTAGGCAATTTACGATTCCATAGTACTCAACACGTAATCTCTGACTTTTTAAAAGCAAACACGGGTAGAGCAAACAATTTATATGACTTTTTTAAAGTGGACACGGTTTCAATGATCTACATAAGCTTTTGAAAGTGGACATAATTTCAATATGCAAGTTTTTGGGTTTTTAAAATCCAACATGGTTTTGGTGAATTCAATACGTATAAGCAAGTATCTTTTGAGCATTGGTGTCTGATACACGGACACCAATACCACTTGCTTTGAAGAGTCCGTACTTCATAGCTCTGCCAATACCACTTGCTTGGTCCTGTGTTTCTATTGCATGGAACCAAAATTGAGTAGAATTCCTATCAACATGTTTGCTGGTATTTTAGTAAATAGTTGTTTGCCCATGGAACCCATATTGGAAATGAAAGTACTCCGCATTGCCGCAACTACCTGCTGGGAAGTATTAATGAAGCCAAACGTTTACCAACAAAATCCTGAGTTGTGCTTACATTATATATGGGTGGTGTACCTAATTGTCCAAAGGTGATTTTTCTCCGGTCCAGATTTGAATTGCCCTTCTGATTAGTGTTTGGAGACCTAATCCACTCCTCCATTCTTTTTTTATCATGTTGAATCAAATTGGGATGAGAGAGCTGTGTAAGATGTAACATTCTGTTATTGTCCTAAGTTTTTCCCAAGGACTCTAGGTCCTATTGTGAAGGTTAAGACTTGTTAAAAGTAAGTATATCTTAGCTAGATCAGATCAGGAGATTGAATATGCCTTTACACTCTGCTGTGGTATTTAAAGAATATAGGTTAATTGAGTAGTTTAAGTGGAAAATGTTGCAGAATAATGCTGTAAAATTCATTAACTAGTTTCTGAAAATGTAAGATTTGGAGAGGAGTAAAGGGAATTTAGAATACCTTGGGCTATTGGATTAAAGATATATTAGTTTTAAGTATTTTATGTTCATTTGAGGATCAGTTGAACGTCGCACTAGCCTGCTAGACGGGAACTTGGGGTCAGTCCGTCAGTGGATGTTTGTCCATGAGCGGATTACTCACTTGTAAAGTAATTAGATCCGGCATTCTCTCCATGCTTCAGCTTCTTAAACATTTTGTTTCTGAGCTTTCTTCAGTTCAAGCAATTAATTTTTGGAAAATCATGCATATAATTAGTATATGAAGTCTCCACTTTAAGCCATGCATATAACTTGGAAAATCAGTCTGTTGGAGAGTCTTGCGTATTCAAACCTCTCGGAATAGTAACTGCAACCAGACCTGAGGTTGAGATTAGTATGCACAAATCATTTGCCATTTTCTTCTAAAAAGTGCTGAAAATTCAAAATCTGTTGTGGCAGCACATTTGTTATCATTGCAACTCCTTTTCCATGTGCGCGTAAAAAAACAAGTATGTTTGAAGACCTATGTTGAGAATCTTGAGATGCATTTGGCCCAAGTGTCATGCAAGCGATAACCAAAGAATGGTCTCCACAAGTGCTTTCTTTTTTTTTTTTAATGAAAAGAATGGATAATGTTCTAGTAACGAAAACCGTTTTGAAAATGCGTCTCAAATTGAGTTGCTTTAGTTCACCAGCGAAGCTCTTTAGTGCTCTAAAATAGCTTTTTGGCATATCTTAGTTATTTGTTTATCCCTTAGTTTATCTTTCAGACCTATGACAAACACGAACCTAATTTTTTTTTATTTTCATGCATACCATTTACCTTTTCACGTGTAATTGCAAAATCTCATTTGCCTACAACAACTTGCAGCCTGTCCGGGATCACTTCAAAAACAACACTGATGCCCAAAAGCTACTAAAAATCGTAAAGGTAACCTTTACTCGAGACTCTTCAAGTTTTGTAGCAGATTCTGATTTATGTGAAGCTCCATCTCAGATGGTGCATTTGGCAACTGTGAGATGTAGTTCGTCAATGGCAAAAGCAAATGCATCTTTGTTTCGTTTGACGATTGATATCGACTTCTTTTTGTAGGCATACAGAGTTACCAGGTGATCATTTCGTACATGTCTCACTGCATCTGTTGCTGTTCAGCTGTAGTCATGAAAGCAAATTTGCTCAAAGACCCAGCAGCAGAGCCAATTTTCAAATTAATTTTTATTTGGAGATTATTACGAATGCTTTACTTATGATTTTGAATGACAGTTAACTTGGAGGACATCTTTCTATTAACAGCAGGATACAGTTGAGATTTTGTAATACCCCTCAAGGAGTTAGCCTTATTGTTTTTGTTTATTACTATTTTTATTCTTTTACTTTATCTGGTATGATATAGTTGCATATTTGCCAAGCTGCAGGTAATTCTAAGCATAAATGTTTGAGTGAGCTGTTTTCTTTTTGTTGTCTCAGTCTTGCAAGGTACTGCTGCTACCAATATTATTACTTTCTGAATGAAGGCGGTATTTCTGTCTGTCAATTCGTTTTGTTTTAGAAAAAATATGAAAGCATCTCTCTCTGCATGTACCTCATTTCTTTCTGCATATTTTATGGACTGAAAAATTTGTAACTATAACATTTTAAGCACTGCACGGCGATTGGGCTCGAAGGAGAGTGGAGTCAAGTTAGTTGGAGACTAACAAATGGTTGAGGTGTTGAATCTGGACTGGTACAAGTAGTTAGATTATAAGTTAATAGAAGATTTTTTTTTTTTTTCTTTGAAGAAAATACATGTCTTTAGTTCATTTGTCAGATGGGGGTATTTGTAGCAGTTGATAGTCCGTCATAGAAGGAATTCTACTTGGAACAGTATGCCATATCTAGAAGGAATTCTACTTGGAACAGTATGCCATATCTCCATATCGAGAGATAGATGGGTTTTCTTGTACTTCTTATCTCTGCATCTGGAGATATGTTTTTATATCATTGAAAGGTTTGGCTTTCTTTTTCATGTAGGATTCTGATTAGCCGTGTCCAGTGGGCCGTGCTGGAGCACGCTTGCCCGGGCTCGGCCGGTCGGCACGGCACGGGCCGTCGTGCCGTGCTCGTGCCCGCCTGTTTTTTTTAAAAAAAAATTATTAAGTAAGTTTAGGAGACTACTTAGATTTATTTAATTGGATTTAACAAGAAGTAATAATAGTAAAATTTTTTTTATTATATTTAATCTCATTACATTGATATAATTGCGCTATAAATCTCTTTAAAAGTTATACAAAGCCCGAAGAGAAGAGAGAGGATACTGGCTGTCACCCTCAACTTGTTCTTAGTATTTTTTCTAAGAGATTTAAGAGTTAAAAATTAAAAAAAAATTAGAAAATATATGAAAATCCGAACAAATGTAGATACTTTTAATCATGATTCATTTTCTTCTGGTAAGGTCTATACTACTATTTCATTAGTCAATCCTTATTCTCTATCTTCTACGTCGTACCAATCCTTTAAGCAGACACACATCTCCAATGTGTCCGGCGCCATTGAGATTCTCAACTCCGTAAGCACTCTACCACCTGCGCTAAAAGCAGACTATTTTGACCGTTGAGGGGAAAAATGAGGTATTTATAAACATTTTAATTTGCAAAAAGAAATTGCGAAAACCCTCCTAACGCTATTTTGACCGTTGAGGGGAAAAATCTGCAAATTAAAATTGCAAGAAATCCCTTAACGGCTATAAATAGCCATTGGGGGGCTCTTTGTAAAATTTTTTTTTCAAAAACCCCCAAAGTCCCCAACGGCTCTTTTTAAAAAGAAAAATAAAAAGAAATAATTAACGTGCTGGGCCGTGTCTGACATGTGCCTGGCACGGCCGGGCCGCGCCGTGCAAACGGCATGGCCTGAGCGGAGGTGCTGGACACGTGCCGGGCCGAGGGTGCCCAACGGGCCGCCCCACCCACTTAACGGGCCTAATTTTGATAGATAGCAAAATTATCATAGTTGGATAAATACAAGGAGTTCTGATTTGAATATACTTTTTTGTAGAATCATGTAGTGAACTTGTGACTTCCATCTCTATGTTAATTTGCGTCCTACCATGGACATAAGTTGAATTGATCCTTAAGGCCTCTGTTAGTGGATAATTTTCTTTTTGCTTGTAGTCTTATAATATTTAAGGCTTCTTAGACTGCTTATTCAAAAAAAAAATTATGTGGTGACCATGTTGCTTCCATCTTTCTGTCAATTTGCTTCCTTGCATGGGCATCAGTCAGAATTGACCCTTGAGAGCTCTGTCGTTGGATAATATTTTTTGCTAGTTGTCTGGTAATATTTGACACTTCTTAGGCTGCTTATTTTGAGGGTATCTGTCCTTAATGTAGTTCGACTTCGTTTTTATAACAACAACAATCCTTATTTGGATTGGGATGATATCATGTTTAGGGGTATTCTTTACCTAGAAATGAGTTGTTGTTTCCAATGGAAGAATGAGGGGATGATTCCTTTTTTGCTTAGAATCGATTAGATGCCCAACTAAGAGAATTCATGTAGAACCTAAGCTTGGTTTCCTTACATGAGATGAGGTGAGATTGGGAGCAATAGTTTGGCATGCCATACTCTGCCATGGTTTATGGTTGCCTTTGCTACTAGAATCGTGAATAGCGCTTAGGTATGGTAATGGACCGGGCCATGATCGGGCTTAGATATGGTAATGGACCGGGCCATGATCGGGCCTTGATAAGGCTACGGCTCCGACCATTGAAGGCCCCAATCCGTACGGGAAATTCTATTTCGGCACACCATTTTGCTGAGTGAGTCATTTCTTAAAGTTGTAAAAAATTATAAGTTTGCTATTAATTTTTATGATCATATTTTTTCCCCGATCGCAGATCGATCTCCGAACAATGTTAAATCCGTTTGGTTTAATCCCCGGGAAAGGTGGGCTCACTTAGCAAACTGGTCAAATAGAATTTCCCAATTCTTACTCTCATCCTACGACCAACCCCTCGACTTTCCAGCCGGCACTAATTTGTTATGAAAATATTTAGGCATGTAAATTTTAAGTAACTTCTTGCTTATGGAGGAGAGAATCATTTCCATTGCTTTATTGTTCTTAAGATGAATATGAATCAAATTTTAAAACTATATAACTTTTAAAAGTTAATATAAATGGGAAAAAAAAAAAAAAAGAGGATATCACCATCCTAAGATAGATTTCGCGATTGAAAAGTTGGGTTGACTAGGTTCTTTATTTGTTTAAATGAAAAAGGAAATTATGTAGGTAATTTTGAATTTAAAAATAATATTTTCCTAATATCTGAAATACATACAAAACTTTTCCGAGGAAGTTTCTTCTTCTACTTTAACCTATCATAATTCAGAAATTAGGAAAATACATATTCAGTATGATTAGCCTGACAAGTATACTTGTCGTGTCATTGGAGAGGATCAGGATGTTATCTTGTTTTGTGAGCTTCTCATTAGCTTTTTGGACAGGAATATACTAGGAAGATATAATACCCTAACTTAATCTCGGATACAAGAGTCACTATAGTTTACAATGATTATGTAAAACGCATAAAGTTATTATAGCTGGCATTTTTAAAAAAGGAATCCATGATTAATTATAAAAACTTCTTCAAATTGCAGATATCAATTTCTATTGAAGAATAGTTCGGTTAAAATGGCAGTGAGACAATGGAGTCACAATGATATGGTAAAAACTTGCAAAAATAAAGTGCCTAGTTGGGAGCAACAAGTACCATCGTAGCAGACTTTGGATGCTGCTAGAGATATCTTTGATGCTGAAGTACAACAAATGCAAGCTGATACATGTTCTCTGCATAATTTCTATCACACGTTGGAAACATTTTTTGGTGGCAAAGATAACAAACTGCACCTCGGCACAAATGAAACAACAACACATTACATGAACTGAAATCACGCATTTCAAGTTCATAACAGATCATGTACTCATTAAAAAACAAAAAAAAAAACCCTGTTAGTGAAGCTGTTTTAAGAGAACAAAAAATAAAAAATACCGAGACATATAGCCTGAAAGAGTGGTTTTCTCTCTAGTAAAACGAATTTCTCGACCAGAAACTAGTATTTGTTAGACTTGTTATGTTTCAGGAGTTGCTGCAGCATTTGAAATACGCAGTGCTGCTCAGTATGAGATCATCTCCAGCAATGGATATTCACAACAGTTGGTTGCATGAAGGTCTGCTGTATAGAAAGAGCAAATGGTAAGAACGGGTGGAACAGGAACGATGAAATCCTCTTCGGCCTGTTATCTTGGCCACCCGCCTCACCCTCCGAGCCTGTATTGAAGACAAAAACAGCCGAGTCATTGAAGTCTTTCGTCTTTCAAGGATATCTACTAAGTAAAGCAGTAAACTGATCAGCCCTCATCCATAATACATGTTTTAAGATTTTTTATTTTTTATTTGGCATAGGCCTTGGAGATGAATGCCATTAAATTGAACAAATATCTTAATTTTTTCTTTTGTGGAGATCCTACAAGGATTTAAATTGGATACCACTTTCATCGACTGATATCAATGTACCAAGCATATTTGGACAAGCCTCCACATTTTGCCACATCATTTATCTTCTTCTGGTAGGCATGTTCCTCGTGAGCTTCTGAAGATGAAGCCAACAGGTTTATCTCCATGATAACTACAGTTGTCTTTGATTTCATCAAAAACCCCTCTTTCGCTCATAAATGTTATAACTAGGAATTTTGGCACGTTCCAGTTGAAAGTGTCGTTGATTGCTACTAGTAAAATCTGGCTAGTCCTTCCTAAAGCCTTCTTATCTCAGGTGTGTCCCTATTGGAACCCAATGCTCCGTTATGACAGACAATGAGGATTTCATGAATAACTAGGACAATGCAAACTTGAAATTAGCAGAGGTTAGCTAGAATGGAAAAAGCAGAACCTTGAGATTGTTTATTTTTTCTTCAGCCCAGCAGAACCCGTTCACTTGCCTTTCCATACAAGATATTGTATTCACTAAAAACCATTAATTTTTACATATATTTGATGGAAAACCAACTCAAGACTAAAGTTTATTCAAGAAATCGGTCAAAGTGAACTCCAAAGGATTGAGAACATAATCTTTAAAAAAAAAAAAAAATTAGAGATAGTAAAAAGGACTGTTTATATAAACTGTTAGCCTAATAACATAATTCTCACGCACACGCACTCACAAACAGGTATATAAGAACAATGGAAACGAGCTGACAGCTCATGTAAATTACCTGAGCTACAATCTATTTCAACTATCGCAAATAGGGATGGAGAATGGGTAGGTCACGGGCCAATTTTTGGCCTGCCCTATTTAAAATTTTGAATTAGAAAATAAGCTTTCATTTTTAATTCAAAATTTTGAATAGGACGGACCAAAAATTGGCCCGTAACATGTCCATTATCATCCTTAATCTCCAATATTTTTTATAAATTTTTTTCTTTTGGATTATAATGTCGACCCCCTATGATTTACTCATACCTAATTTCTTGGATTTTAGTTTTGATTTGGTTGTCCATTAAGTAGATATAAAATTAACGGTTTTCAGTGACTACAAGATCTTGTATTCACTTGATTAAAAGACAAATGAACTTCAAAATCCATAAAATTTGATTCTAAATAAGCCAAAGAGGTAGATATCAAGATTAAAAAAATAATTAGATTTACTCTGTTTATGCCGCTATCTCACATAACTTAACTGAGCTGAAGAATCATATACAGTAATCACACACACACACACACATACACACACACACACATACATACATACATACATACATACATACATACATATATATATATATATATATATATATATATATATATATATATATATATATATATATATATAGTATGTATACATACATACATATATATACACACATATGTATATATATATATATGTATATATATGTGTGTGTGTGTGTGTGTATACTTACTATATATATATATATGTATATATACGTACACACATACACACACACATATACACACACACACACACGTGTGTGTGTGTCTATGTATGTTGTATGTATGTAAAGAGAGATCACTATAAATGAGCCCATTTAAACCTCTAAAATCAATAGGGAATGCCCCAACGAAATTCATTATTTGGCTCATGTCATAATATATGATAATGTTTTACGCTAGCTGTCACTAGCCTACCATAACCCTCCTCTTTTATCCTGACTTGAGACAGACAGTAGAAGGATAAAACATTAAGCACGACACTGGCGGAGTTAGATAAATTACATGAGCTAGCAACTAAAAAAAGTACTTCCATTATTTTTTATCAAATTTTTCTGGGATCGCGACTTTCAACCTCCATACCTTCATTAGGATTGAATTTTATGGATTTTGAAGTTTATTATCATTCCATCAAGTGGATACAAGATATATTTATCGAAAAATATTAATTTTCTGTATACTTGATGGAAGGTCAAATCAAAACTAGAACCCAGGAAATGCGGTATGAGTGAACCCTAAAGGGTTGAGATCATAATGCAAAAAAATATTTTGAAAAAAATTATCAAAGATAGTGGAAGAGAACTGCAGATGTGTGTGTGTGTGTGTGCGCGCGTGTATATATCACCAGTTCATGTTGTTCAAGAAGTTCTGACTAATTAAACTGTCATACAGGTACGATGATGCACACCTGGTTTTATTTTAAATTTGAGTATGTTTGGTTGCCTCCTTGAAATGAATTTGATCGGATAATCCGTGGCATGTCTGTGTCGATCCGTTGCTGAAATCAGCTACATCAAGTGCAAAATTAACAAGAGACCACAATTAGTAGTCTCCATGATAAAAATCATTCAGAAGTTACAGTGTACACATTTTTAATCAGTCAATTACTTAATTGAAGTCAACCAAGTAAACACACAAACTTTAACTAACTAAGAAGAAATAACAAGAAACTTCAATTTACTGAAGTTAATAATTCTGAGCTTAGGAAACTAGAAAATGTTGATCAAAGTCTTTGGTTGCTACTGTGGCCTGGAATGGTAATGCTTTTACATATTTACTTTCTTCTGTTATTTGGGCTATTTATTCTAGCGACTCTCATGTTCTTACTTTTTGTTTTGAATTTTTTTTTTTGCCATTTTAGTAATTACTTCAACTGATGAGAATATTTAGAGCTCCAATCAGTAAATAATTTCCAGCTGCAACTGGCAAGCACTAAAGTAGTCACTGTATACAAATTTCCCTTTGGCTCTATATCTGTCATTACAGATATTGACTTTCTCCATAAAATAATATCCCTCCATATATATTGGTTGTTTTTAGACAAATAAGCAAGTACATAAAACATGTAAATCACAGGGATGATAGCAGAATAGAAAGAAAAACATGGCAGAGTACAAACTCTTAGTTTAACATTTGATGCCAATTTTTTTTCCCCTTAATGTCAATGTGCTTAAGTTGTTGAAAGCATAATTATGAAAAAGAAACTGTTAAAATTATTTTTCATAGTTCTTCTGATCCAATTTTATTGCAATGTGTGGAATCAGCGAACATGCAGATTTATCATATATCTACATTTTTATGGGCTCACCGCCAGAAATTTTAAGTACCTAAACTCATTCACTTTTGAAACTATTTTCAACTGTAATAAAATTTTTCACTTAACAGTTAGCTTGGCTACAGACTTGTAAACCTAGTTCCAATTTTAGGCATGTTCCTTGGGACACAACTAAGGCAATTACTTCTAAATATAGAAACTTGTACCTAAAGCCATAATATCTTTAATATAAAATTAGGTATCTCAAAAAAGTTGTCACATATGACCAGTACTTGGATTTGGATTCTCTCCACTGCCCAAAAATAGTGGAGTCTTTCGTCTTACTCATTCAACGAGTCTGGATGGATGAGATTAACAGAGTCTCAATAAAGTGTCCAAAATTAGAAAGCATTCCTATATTAATACTGGTGATTCCAAAGTTATTTCTTTTTAGTCTTTTAGCAATTATTGCTGTTCCATTACTTTTTGGTTTTAGTGACTTTTCTTTTTCTTGATAAATAGCATTCTTCTTTTCTAGAGGTATTATTTGTTTTGCTATACTATTGTATACCTCAATATTTCTCAATCAATACACACACACGCACACATATACACACACACACACGCACACATACACACACACGCGCACACACACACAGACACACACACACACACACACACACAGATATATATATATATATATATATATATATATATATATATATATATATATATATATATATATATATATATATATATATATATATATATATATATATATATATAGTAACTCTATTTTAATGCTAATAACTTTTTTTTTCTCTCGAGACATCTCGTATTTTAGAGTCTTAGACCTTAATCTTATTCTTGTTACCATGAATTGAGAGCCTAAAAGTTTAATTTGAAAATAAAATGAAATGACAAAGAAGGATATGCAGTACTTAAATAAGTGGAAGAAAAATTACAAAGAGCGGATGCATTTAAATTGAAAAATAAAACAAATTAAAAAGAAGATCAGTGCCATTGTAGATTTTTTTTCAAGAAGGCGAATTTTGGAGGCAATGCTCAAAAGAAACAAAGGAAAAATTTCAGATACAATGAAGGACTTTAAATAAAAAAAAAAGATTAAATAATTATAATCACAAAAGATACATGAAAGAGAAGAAGTAATGACACACAATCACTCGAAGAGATGAATTTCTTTTTTAAAGTTCATTGTTTTAGGGTTTGATATATTTTTCTAACTTTGAATGTTTGACTAAGGTTCAGTTTGGGCAACCATGATCATCACAAAATATCCGGATATTTTGAGATATTATAAATCTAAAATCAAGAAAATCAGTTGGGAAGGCAAAATACAGACTTATAAAATTAAGATCAATATCTTAAACTTTTGTAACAACTTAAATCTTAAATTCAGAATTTTTTTTTTTTCAACATGTAACCAAACGCACTCTAAAGGTCTTTTAATCTCATCATGTAATCCAATAGACGATTGAGATGAAAGAAGTGGTCTCTCCACTATTATTAGACAGTGGAAAGGATCCAAATCCAACAAGTTGTCACGTCCTTTGAATTCAGTGAGAAACTGATATCGCTTAAAGTGGAAAAAATTACATAAGCTTATGATGTGGAGTTGACAAATTGGACTTGAAGAATTTGAACCTTCAATATGAATATAGACTGCCACATGATCAGGCAAAGTAAAATGCAGGTGAGAAGGAAATTGCATAACCGGGAAAGAACCATAGAACTTCATTGAATGTACCACACCTTTTCGTCATACCGAAACAATGTCAGATCAAAATATGGTGAAGGGCTCCGAGACTGGCAGGTGAAGGGTAATGTATTCAAAATCTTCTTCACAAACTGCTAAGAGAAAGTATTACAGCGTGCAACATTAGAAAAACCTCATACAACATAAAGGTACAGAATATGCAGTATGCTACATGCTTAGCTAGATTACGTAAATCTGAAATGAAGAACCATAATCAAGCTGGCATCAACTTATGCTTTCCTATACAGTAAGAAGTGCTATAAATTGCTTGTGTATGTAGAACAAATACTTAATATAAAATGATACATTTATTCATAGGTTATAACAAATGTCTATGACTTAGCAACACCGTCCAGCAGAAATTTTGGAAAGATAGAAAGCAAAACTACTAAAAAGTCATCATATTCAGTAAATTATCAAAGGGAGATAGTTCTAGTTGCTGTCAAACTGGAAAATTGGAGATCTATTCACCTTCAAATGCATCTATAGACAGGTGCTTCAGAAAATAATCAAAAGAATACCAGTACTCAAAAAAACAAATAATCGTTTTCTCCATTCAGCTTTCCTGCAAGTCATATACTTGGTAAAATTAACCACTAGATATTCTTTTTAACTGTCTAATCCATGTTCATTTAGAACGACCAAATTCCTGGTTGCTTCATTAACTATGACTATCACTCCTTTTAACTAGTGTGGTTATCAGTGTCCACAATTCACCCAGAATTGAAAAAAAAAGGCAACAAATTAAAACAAGATAGGAGGAATATATTAGTGTTGTTGTTGATGATGATGTCATTCTTGCTATTGTTGTTTTATCATCACTATTATTATTGTTAATATTATTCTTGTTGTCGTCTTTTCTTCTTCTTATTGTATTATTCTTCTTCATGTTGTTTTTCTTATTGTTATTATAACAATTTTATCACAGTATATTTACAGTAATTTATTGGGGGAGGAGTAAGTTGGTTGCCTCTGAACCTGTAAACCTTACATGGTGATCTTATTTTCTTATGGTTCCACATTTTATACTGTATAATTAATTGCTATGACTTTTGTCTTAAAGGAAAGTAGTACAAAAACATGCACATAATTCTTGTTTTCCAAAGGTTATTTTTGAGGTGACTACAAGACATCAAGTCTTAGAAATTTTGAAATTTCTTTGACTACAATTTTAAAATAGAATCCCACTTCATAATTTTTAAACCACTACAAAGGAGGATAATCATGGATTAATATAAATAAATCGCCAGTAAATTATTGTTAAGGAATATTTGTTTGGTGGACTCGACAATTTATTTTCCAATCTTGAAGAAGGTCATGGTTACACATAATCATGGATCGACTGGCATAAATTTCCCTTCAGAAAAAAAAAAAAAAATTTCATAGTGAATGGTTGATTGATGACTATGATCAAGTAGTAATATATTATCACACCGATATCCACATTGCTTCAGAAATTTCAAATCCCAGGAAGTAACTAGAAAGACAAATAAGAATTAAATCCTATTTGCTAGATTAGTGTTCTACGCCAAATAAAGTTAAAAAAATAAAAAAAAAACTTATTAAAAAAAAAGCAAGGTTATCTTCTATAAGACTCATATAGAAATTAAAATACTATTCAAGATAAATGGAACATAGAAGGAACAATCTTCATTGCCATTGTGATCTAGGAAGCAATTACTCACCCAGAAAAGAGGCTTACCTGTGAAAAGCTGTTTGCTTTAATTTTGAGAATACAAAGTTGATCAAGAGCATGGATATTATTGGAGTGAGAGGATATGAAATTTGCATGCAATGAATTCCTTGACGTTGCATGAAAATGATCATAGTAGCGCTCAAACAAGTAGTAAAGTACTTCTGAAGAATTCTGCAGAAATAATTTGCAGATGCATGTAATTGAATATGTGAGCTTCAAAACCCAATGACTGCATTTAAATGTTAAGTAGTACCTGATAGAAAGCAACAATTTCAGTTGTTTCCATGTTGTACACAGCAAAAAAAGCTGGATGTTGATCAGTACTTCGCGAGACCTAAATGTGTGCAAAATAAAGATATTTCAAGGTACTAAAAAGCAAGGAAAGCATTCGTGAGCCCCGGCTGGAAAAGTTGAAAATACACACCCCTCCATCTACACTACCAAACTTGATCAGAAGATGACGACGATCCAAAAACTGCACCTGTAGAGAGTATCAAGTTTGTACATTACAATATGAACCATACATCTTGAAGTTCAGAAGAATCTAAATTATCCTAACATGAAAAAATAATGAGAATTCACAGATACAGTTGTATAACATGTCCGACATAGGATATCATTTATATGATTATTTTCCTTTTTATTATATGAGAAATGAACAGCTAGAGAGACTGACAGAAGGTACATACCTTCCACATGATAAGGTCAACATAATCTTGAAAGTGAAAATAGAACTTCTTTTTTAGATGCTGAGCCCTCTGTAACAAATTATGGTTGCAGTGTAAATATTCTGGAGAAAATTTGGTAAACAAAAATTAACTTGTATGATGGAGTCTTGAAAAAGAAATGTAAATATGATGTAAAGGGAAAAAAATACTCAAAATTTTCATTTAGAATATCCATCATGCATTAGCATAATGTAAACAAATCATATATAGCATATAACAAATGTGCAATATAAACTTAGAATAACGTTCGAAGAAAAGGAAAAGATCAATTCCATTTGTCTTAAATAGCATTACTTATCTTTACAGCCAATCTCAAGCAAAACCTTTGCATATTAACTTAATGCTTTGTGTTAAGCTGAATAAACTACAAGAAAATTACTACAGTGGGTACTTAGTTTTGAGTTTTTTGTCTGGCAAAGAGAAGTATTAAAGAAATCAACTAAGATTCATAGCTATTGTGCGTTGCAATTTTCTGCACATTTGCTCATTTGCGTTCTATGACTTTACCAGGTAGGCATGAATCTGCACATGCACATCAGTCCAGGCAAAAGCTTGAGATTCTATCATTAGAAGTTGGGTACTAACAAATTTTGTTAGCATAAACCAGCACAAGTAGAGTTTAACAAAAACTTTTAAATATCAGCTGATACTGATACATATCATGATTATTGTATCGGATTTTGAGGTATCCGATATGAAATTAGAACAGACAACATCTGCACCATACTACTAGATCCACAATAATACTGAGTGCCGATTTCCCATACCATAAACCATTGGCCCATATTACTGATATTAATATTTTAAAACCTTGATAGTGAGTATGAAAATCAGTTTTGAAGAATGGGTTACTTTAATGGATGAACAGCATAGAAATAAGTTCAAGGTTATCTCAAGAATAAAGTGATATCTGTTTTGTCATTGTTTTAAACCTTGATACTTGATAATTTAAAGAATGTAATCTATTTCCAGCACAACTAAATCTTAAGATGCTTAACAAGTCACATCACCTAGAACCCCTCGAGTTCCTAGCTATTCATCCACTCAACCAGAGAAGTATACATTGATAATTTATTAGAATCTTAAACATGCTCAGATTGCGACATTTGGTAAAGTAAATTAGATTAGCATGATACGAAGGTAAGAAACATGTAATATATAATAACAAAAAATAAGATAATTACGATATTTATCAAAATTGTGCACATTTTGTGTTGTAGCTGTCAGAGAGTAATGCAGCAGCTCATTATATCTATGCTTTTAAAAGATAAGAGTTCATATTAAATTGTAAAATAATGAACCTGGAAAGCAAATGAAAAAGAGATTTTGATGGCCTACCATGGTTTGATCTACTTCTTCATTCCATGTCTTGCGAAATATGAATGACAGCAACCGTTGTTTAATACTGCTTAGAAAAGATCTTCCCTGAGTGACCTGTTTGTGTTGAATCATCTTTACAGTTTACTAATTTCACAAACGAAAAGTGATGAGCACTGAAAGTTAATAGGTGAAACTTTTGCAAGAAGAAAAAGTTGAAACCTGTAGGTCACAAAAAATGTAAGAACTGTGAAAATAAAAAGCTAGATTAGCACTGCTTGCTCCAGTGAATATGTTCCACATGTATGCAAGTGTTAATGTTCCTAACATTTTGGTATGTCGGTTTCCATCTAAAAATGTGTCAGCAACTAGCCAAGAACTAATTCAGATAAGCAACAAAAAGAAAAACAAGTGTAAGTATATCCATGTAATTTTTGTTTCATGAAAAATTGCAACCAAGTGAGTGACCCAAGATGGTGCTTCAAACAACCAAAACATCTCCTAGATCGGCACACCACAGAATCTCCTTCATCGGTCATCGAGGAAGTCTACGAAACAAAAATGAAAGCGCTTGGAAAACCCAAAATAGATTCTATAGGCCCAAATGGCTAAACCAGCACTCCTTTTGAGTATAATAATAAGAAATGGCAACAGAAGCATAGACATTGTCAAGGCCCTAAGTAAACACATCAGATCTAGTAGCAGAACCAATTTGAAAGTGATCCAATATGTCATCACTGAGGCAAACAGATTTACATAGACTAAGGGACAGGAGAATGAAAAGCAAAGTGCAATGTCCTCAATGAGACACAGAACAGACTTAAGGAGACACGAAACACATGAACAAAAAGTTAGGTATTCGTTCCATATATAAATCATCTAGCATGATACCAACGAAAGTGCATAAGTCAAAGCACGACTGACAGAAAAGACTGAGATGAAATGCTAAACTTTTAGCAGATATCCTCTAGTCCTCTAAAAATTTGGATGCAACTTTTTCTTCCCCTTCTTTTGCATATATATTGAATGGACTAATGAAAGGATCTATTTTCTTAAACCTTCAGGAACTTAAACAATATAATGTCGGCTAAAACTTTTGTCAAGATATAGATATTCAGGTTTAAGATCAACAATAGCATTATTAGAGGGGCACTACTACAAAATATCATGAACTTTAGACACCTATGAAAAAAAAAAACTACCTTGAACTTGCTTTATCATGCGTAACTACTTGAAACTTATAAATTCCACTGGCAATTAACTTGAGGATTAAAACTATAATTTGCTGTTTCAATCATTTGAGAAATACTAAGTGCAGAATATTTTTTCAAAATAAACAATTAAGCAAAATATCATTAATGATTTGATGAATAGTTCAGAAAGACAAACAATTATTTTACCTCTTTTGTAACTTATTTTGGTTAAAATGAGTTCCTGTGCAAAGCAGGCGTAACATTTCAAATGCAGGGGCTATGGGTGATACTTTAAAGAACAACAGCGGCAAAATTTGTGGTAGTTACACTTTTACACACGGTAAGTTTATGATAGTTTTTTTTTCTGCAAAAGTGACAAAGTTTGAGGTAGGTTTCTGTAAGCTTTTGTTCAGATGTTACAATAATTGTTTAGGATCATAGTTTACATCTGCCAAATTAAAGGAAATAACGATTGAAAAAATAACTAATTTTTCAATCTTGTCACAGAGTTCACTTCGTACAACTGCAATGCTTTAGATCTAGACATGTCCATGCGTGTACATACTCGATATGAAACTGCATAAATGTAGATATAAATAACTTTCAAAACACCCCTTCACCTATCTACTTCTTAATGAACCGCCATCAAGTATTAACTCGTCAAAAAAAAAAAAAAAAAAAAACCTTTGAACCATCACTGTTCTTACTTTTAGATTTTTTGAAAGATGAACATTAACACAAGATATTTTTTCCACTATGCTTACAAACTAATAGGCTAAATATTTTCTCCTCCCACTATGCTTATAAATTAATAGGCTAGTGTTTTCTCCTCAAAAACTTTAACAGCAGTGAGGCCCAAAGCGCTAGGGCCTTAAAGTGAAGGTAGTGGGCTTTAGACCTGTAGGGTCTCACGGTACTGGAGAAGAAAGCCCAAGAAAATGATGCCTAAAAAAATGCAGAATAGGGAGTGGAAGAATTATATAGAGCAAGCAATGGGCTAAAACTCTTAGCTAGTAGACAGTTATGATGCAAGCCTATAAAAGAGATGAAAATGAAGGAGAATAGGTGCCTCCAATCAATCAACCATAGTTCTTTTTTTACTGAGTTTTGCTGCTTGTTTCCATCCTTGCTACTTTGCTCACATCCAACTGGAAATAGGAGTAATGTAAGGTAAGCTTTCTATTGCTTTTCTATTAATCATGGACCGCAAGCTAGGAAGCATGATGGGATAGGTAATTAGCTTTTTTGAAGACACAGAGCAGATTAGCATTAAGATTCTTGTTAATCTCAATAGAATAGCATCTAGGATAGACTTCTACGCATGAGCCTCTATTGCCTACAATGTACAAATTGCTTTATATAGTAATGACTTTATTTGTTTTAGGTACTTTAATTCCTTTCTGTGTAGCTCTATCTAGCATTTCTATATGCATCTCAGCATTCTCAATTGTCACTAAATTCACTGTTTGTTTGTTTCTACGTTTGTTGTTCACATAATTCACATTGGGAGTAACTTGCAAATGATAAGCGTAGCGCCTACGCACATACTGTTTGAGGCGGCAAGAGCAACGCTCCAGGGAAGCGGCAGTAGAGGCGGCTCTGAATCCTGCACCGCGCCATTAAGAAAAAACACTCCAAAGCAAACAGCTAACAGATGTGGAATCATAGATAATTGCAATTTGCTAAGTCTAGGAATTCAATTATTTATAAAAAATATAGACCATTTAATTCTGGAAAGAGATTAGCCCCTCAAGTTTGGTACTATTTCCAAGGATTTTAACATCAACATAGGGCAAAGAAAATTTTAATAGCAAGCTTCATCATATTGACTTTTGGTGTGCTCTTTATTTATGAATGTAGATAATACTCTAAAGGGATGGACAACCAGTGATTACTTGCCAGAAATATAGAAACAAAGTTGTCATGCAATGGTTTAGTAATGTCAAAGATAACATTTCCCAGGTGATAAGTTGGCTAATAGTTCTATTGTCACCTTTGTGCACTAGGTTCCTGCAGAAGTTGTAAGATCTAGGTTCCTGCAGAAATTGAAAATCTTATAGCTGATAACATCACCGACATTCAAGTATAAACACACCGACATTCAAGTATAAACACTTCTATTTTGGAGCTGTGTCGTGTTAGGCACCACATTGAATGCAACAATTCTTGTTGTGTCATTGCCGCTTTCTATGTATTTCTCCAAAATTGTTGTGTTTCAATGTGTTCAGCTGTATCACCTGTATCTCGGTATGTTTATCTCTATGCAACCTAGTCGACATCCCTGAAATTAGAGTCAAGTTTTTTTTTTTATGTGGTTTTACCTTTTAATTGAGATTGTAATATGGAGTTGAGCTCCGTTAGGCATGTTCGACATGAGGTAAGTCCTATGTCACCCTTACGAACTTTTATTTCTAGTATATTAATAAAATCTCAACGGCCAATTCTTATCCTATAATATTCTAGCCAAAAAAAAAACAAAAACACAAACGTCCGAATAATTAAACACATACTATAAAGCAAAATATTGTACTTGAAGTGTTCTAGTAACTCTCAATATTGGCCAAAGCCAATTGCATTGCTGAAGCTTTTCACTAAGTCATCTAAATGTCAAAAGAACTTTTGAACTCCAAAACAACAACAACAACAATGACGACGATGACGACAACAACAACTAAGCCTTTTATCCCAAGTAACTTGGGTAGGCTAGGTGAACCAAAAGAGAATCACGCCAGATCAATCACATGGACGATCCTTTTCCACTCATTCCTATAATTTGTCTTTATTTTTAAACCCCTAGCATCCATATTTTTTCTTATCACCTCCATCCAAATTTTTTTTTGGTCTTTTCTTCACTCTTTTAGCTTGTTCTACATTGATAAACTCCACTCGTTGAACAAATACATTTGTAGATCTTCGATGCACAAGACCAAATAATTGTAAGCATCTTCTCTTCGATGGGGACTAATGCCTAGCTAAGCACAAATATCCTCATTTCTCACTTTATCTCTCCTAGTTTTATCGCACATTTGTCAAAGCATGCACACATTTGCTACATTCTTCTGTGAATGGCATGAACGACGTCTCTTTCTTCCCCAGCATTCTGTGCCATACAGCAAAACTGGCTAATAACAATCCTATAAACTTTTTCCTTCAGTCTTAACGGAATGTTACAATCACATTAAACTCCTATTGAGTATCTCCATTTCAACCAGCAAGCTTGGTTTTTATAGTTGGCATCATGCACACCTTTGCTACACTCTTCTGTGAATGGCGTGAACGTCTCTTTCTTCCTCAGCATTCTGTGCCATACAGCAAAACTGTCTAATAGCAATCCTATAAACTTTTTTTTTCAGCCTTAACGTAATGTTACGATCACATTAAGCTCCTATTGAGTATCTCCATTTCTACCAGCAAGCTTGGATTTTATGATTGACATCACTATCAGTCTCTCCATCAATCATTGAATAATAGAATCCAAGTAGCTAAACTGATTATTCATTTGTATATTTTACTCATTCATTATCATAATACTATAATCTCGGGTCCTTCGTTTACAAAATTTACACTTCATATACTCTGTTTTGGACATACTCAATCTAAAATCTCTAAATTCTAATATTTGCCTCCATAATTTCAACTGGACATTCATCCCTACTCTCATCTCATCAACTAAGACAATATTATCAACAAATATCATACACCAAGTTATCTAATTCTGAACAACTACAATAAGCTCATCCATCACTATGGCAAATAAAAATAGACTCAATGCAAATCCTTAATTCAATCCAATTGTGATTGAAAAATTGCTTGTTAAGATGCCACAAATTCTGATATTTACCATTACTCCATCGTATATATCCTTAATTATATCAATGTACTTAAGAGGGACTCCCTTCTTCATCAATATTAATGAAAACACCTCTCAATACCTTATCATAAGCTTCTTTTAAATATATAGAAACCATATATAATTCTCTACTTCTCTTCCGAAATCACTCTGTAAGTTGACCAAACAAATGAATACCTTTGGTTATCAATCGCCTTGGCATGAACCCATATTGGTTCTCTGATATTTTAACTGTTTGTCTTAATATATGCTCAATTATCCTTTCCTAAAGTTTCATAGTGTGCATGAGTTTTATTTCACAATAATTAAAACAACTCTATATATCATTTTTATTCTTATATAGAGATACTAAGGTGCTCTTCCTCTATTCATTTACCATCTTCTTAATTTGCCAAATCTTGTTAAAGAGATCGGTCAACCATCTCACACCCATCTTTCCTACGTATCTCCACATCTCAATAGAAATTTCATATAGACTAACAACTTTCTTGATTTCATCTTTTTCAAAGCCTATTTTAGTTCAAATTATTTAATTCTGCTAATAAAACTACGATTTATATTCTTATACGAAATAGTGAAGTCCCCAAGATCTTGAGTAAAACTACCATTATATAATCTATTAAAATGATCTCTCCATCTTCCCTTAATCCTTTCATCTCGAACTGATCCTCATTTTTAATACACTTTACAGTACATAAGTCTGTAATCTCTCTCATTTATTCTAGTAGTTCTTCCCTTAAGGTTCTTTATTGTCCAATTTCTCGTAAACTTTTTTTATATAATTTAGTTTTTTCATCCCGAACAGCTCTCTTAGCCTTCTTTTTAGCTAGCTTATACCTCTCAAAACTCGTTCCATTATTATTCTTCTCCTAATTTCTGTAAAGATCCCGCTTGATCTTATATCATTTTTTTCTCTTTATTCAACCATGATGTGCTCTTACATAGGACAGCACCATCTCTTAACTAACCAAATATATCTTTAGTTACTCTTTTAATGTAGCAAACTATTTTATTCCATATTATATTGGGATCACCATTTGCCTTCCAATCTGCTTCCTTTACCACTATCTATGCACACTTTTTGATTACTTTTTAATTACCACCATTTAATTTTAGAATCTAATTTGTTCTTAATTTCTAAGTCTCTTTTAATCCGAATATCTAAAACAAAGATTCTATGTTGGGTTATTACACTCTCACCTAGCACTACCTTACAATCGATGCAACTAACTCTACCTATCCTCTTAGTTAAAAAAAAATCTATTTGGCTCGCACTTGATCAACTTCTAGAAGTAATCAGGTGAAAAATTTTCCTTCTAAACTAAGTATTTGCTAAAATCAAATCACAGGAAAAAACAAAATCTAGAATTAAGTTACCTACTTCATTGCTTTCTCCAAAATCAAATCCCCTATATATACTATCTAACCCATTACGATTAGTTTCAATATGCCTAGTGAGATCACCAACGATAAAGAATGTTTCTCTGATAGGTATTTTCTGTACCATCTTATCTAGATCCTTTCAGAATTGACATTAGCTAGACTCATCAAGTCCTACTTATGGTGCATAGACACTAATAGTATTAAGAATCTCTTTATCTAAAATTAGTTTAATTAACAAAATCCTCTCTCTTTTTCTCCTAACTTCCACTACATCCCAAGTAACAATTTATCTCTGATTACACCTACCACATTACAATTTATAATTCTACACATATACCAAAGTTTATAATCCCAAAGCCCTATGATTTTAGCTTTTTCACCTGCCCTTAGTCTTTTGCACATATAAAATATTAACTTTCCTTCTAATCATAGTATCGACTAGTTATGCTAATCTATTTTTAAGGGAACCTTTATTGTACAAGACTAACCAAATTCTATGTCCATGAGCTAACTTTTTTATCTCACTCGCTCATTAAGGTATGAAAACCGTCTTACATTTGATATCACATCCGGGTGACAACGTAATACGTCACTTCTGAGCGATGACCTAACAACTCTCACATATTTTTCACTACACTCTGGCTCTGATGTAGCGCGTTGCTTAGTTCTATACGTCCCAACAAAATTCAATTTTTAGCTCATGTCATAATATGCGATAATGGTTTATGTTGGCTATCACAAGCCTCTATTACAATTCTCCTTTATCCTGGCTTGGAACAGATAGTGAAATGATAAAAATTTTAAATAAAGTACTGGCAAAGTTAACTTTAGAACTCCAAAAGCATTAAAAAACATCTATCCAGATTCATCATATGTATGAGAAACAAACTAACATTGTTTAGTGTTTGCTGTACACGCATGCATGTGTGTGTGCGAGTCCTCATTTGTGCCTCACAATTTTGACCAACAAAGAATTTCCTTTTACATTTAAATTTGTAAAATTCTATACAGATGAAGTAGCTGACATTGGTACTGGTTTCTACAAAGAGGCCAGAGGCATGACCAACTGAGATCTAACTACTGGACGGTCTTATTGAGGGATCAAAAATAGAAGGTTAAATAGATTAGACGATCTCCATGGGCTTACCATTATTATTACAGAAAGGTAAAATATTTTATCATTTTACTTTTGCTCTTTCGTTAAATTCTATGTTTTTCTAGGTTTAGTGTCAAATTTAATTAGATGCATGTATTAATGGATCACTCTTTTGTACCAGACATTCAGGTAAGCCACATAAATCCCCATTCTCAATTCATCTCTGTAAAGGGCCATCTCACTCTAAGTAGCACCTGCGTTATCATTTTTTTCTACCTCCGTCCATGCTCATTTTTTGGGGTGTTAGACAACTAGTAACTAGCTTGGTTTGCAACTGTACTTGCCGTAAGTAGGATTTTTTGTTGTATGGATATAGTTACAGTTGTAAAATTTTATAACTGCAGTTGCAATTAGTTATACATTTGTAGAAATTGCAGTTGCGAAAAAAGTGCGTAACACATTTTTACTCGTCCTTTTGCTAACAGTGGTTGTATTGTTGATAAATATGGTACTTATTATTACTCTCGAAAATAAAAAATTAAAATTTAAAAAATTGGCAACTCTAGGTACTACTTGCAAATACCAATCCAAACACAGTAATATAAGTTATAGTAATAGAAGTTACTACAACTAGTGTTGTCTAACGGGCCGGGCCTGGCCCGGCCCGGGCCCATTCCCGGCACGGCCGTGCCGAGTATGGCACGTTCCCCAAAGGGGACGTGCCGTGCCGTCGGCACGGCACGGATGCTCGGGGCTCGGCCCGCCGGCACGGCACGACTAGCCCGTGCCGTGCCCGGGTAGGGCCCGGGTCGGCCCGGGTTTTTTATAAAAAAAAAAAAAAAAAAGGAGTTATAAGATAAAAACAAATGTTATATTATATATAATCTCATTACATTTATATAATTACTCTATAAATCTCTTTAGTCTTTAGAAATTATACAAAACCCGAAGAGAGGGGAGAGAACCCTAGCCGTCACCCTCAACTTCTTCTTAATATATTTTCTAAGAGATTTATAAGTTAAAAATTAAAAAATATTGAAAATACATGAATATCCTTACAAATTTAAATACTTTTAATCAAACTACATTTTCTTCTGGTAAGTCGAAGGTCTCTAGTACATCTTCATTAGTCAAGTCTTGTTCCCTGTCTTCTGCGTTGTACCAATCCTTCAAGCAGACACACATCTCCAATGTGTCCGACGCCATTGAGGTTCTCAAATCCGTGAGCACTCTACCACCTGCGCTAAAAGCAGACTCCGATATTACAGTAGACACTGGAGGAGTTAGTAGATCACGGGCCATGTTGGAAAGCACGGGATATATTTTTTCCTGTGATTTCCACCATACCAAAATATCAAAGATTTCATACTTATCATAAGATGCGTTATCTTCATAGTTAGCTCTCTCTAAATAATAATGTAATTCATTAAAATATGTACTAGTTTGTCTTGGTTTTTTTTTGTGAAATAGAGATGATATTATTGGATTACGAATTTCATTAGTAGATGGTTCTTTTGTAGTTTGTGTTGGCACACCATACATATCTTCATAAGTTTTATACATAATATCTAAACATATTTTAATATCATTAAGTAAATCCCTCACATTATTTTCATAAGACATATTTGTATAAATTAAATCTATTAATATTTCAAGTCCATCTAACTTGCAACGGGGATCCACAACAGTTGCAAAATATAATAAGTATGGAAAATCTTTAAAATATTTATTAAATTTAATTTCCATAGGTTGAACAATACTTTCAAGTATAGAGTGATTTCTATATTCATTAAAAACCGAAGTAATTTCGGTTAGATAATATAATGCAATGTGTATAGTTGGGTAATAAGTTCCTGACATTGCTCTAGTTGCATCTTCAAATTTGCCTAAAAACTTAGAAATGCAATGCAACTGGTGCCATTCATTATTATCTAAACTATACATTGGTGTCTCCATTTCATTAAAACTATTTATTACATTTTTATACTGAATAGCTATGTTTAACATTTTATATGTAGAATTCTATCTTGTTCTAACATCTATAGGTACATTTCTAGGTGATATTTTCATATTTTTATATATTTGTTTAAATATTTGTCTTCTTGGCCCACTATCTTTAATAAAAAGTAATGTATACCCTAAGATTCATTAGTGAATTATTTACTATTTTTAATCCATCTTGAACGCATAAGTTTAGTATGTGGCAAATACACCTAACGTGGAATAATTTTCCATCTAGAATTGGTTTTGTATAATTTTTAAGAATTCTAATTGCGGCCGTATTTTCAGAAGCATTATCCAAAGAAATGGTAAATATTTTATTGTCTATTCCAAAAACTGAAAAAATACTTAGCATGGTTTGTGATAAATTTTGTGCATTGTGAGAAAAATCAAATACCCTAAACCCTATTATTCTTTTCTGTATGCACCATTCTTGATCTATATAGTGTGCCGTCACGCATAAATAATGAGTCAAATTTTTAGCTTCCCAACAATCTGCAGTTATAGCAACTCTAAAAATTAAAGAAGTAAAAATAGCTATTAAAGTGTCCCTCTGCTCTTTATATAGTTTGAACATGTCAGATGTACATGTTGAACGTGGGACTTTTTTAAATTCGTCAGTAAATATTGATTTACAAAATCTTTCAAATTTGCGATTTTCCAAAAAAGTAAATGATTGTTCGTCATGTATTATAAATCTTGCTAAATGTTCTCTTGTTTTAATTGGATCATATTTACGTATACCTAATGATCCACCAAATGTGCTTATTTGTGTTTGAAGTGGTACATTTGTGGGTGATTTTTTTCTACATGTCTTTTAAGATGACCCGAGCCGCTATTTAAAGGAAACGAATAAATTTTATGACAGTGTTTACACTTAACTTTCCTAACATTGTTTTCCATTATTTTTTCAAAATGTTTCGATATGTCCGATCTAACAGCCCTAGTAGATGCGGTAGTTTGTGTTTCGGGTATGGTTGTTCTAGTTGTTTCTTCCTGAGATACAGAAAATGATACTTGAGGAGGTTGTTCTAAGGGTTGACATAGATTTTGATATTCTTCATCAGTTAAAAATGGAATAAAAGAACCCGTGGCTTGAGAACAAGAAGCGCCAAACGAGTGTGGATCCATTTTAATAAAATCCCAAAGAAAACAAATTAAAATTCTCAAAAAAACTTTAAATTATAAATACCTGTTAACCGCTGAACTAGTTGAGAGAGAGTAAAATATATAGTTACAGAGATGAAGCTGGAAACCGAAATAGCGAAAAAAACCTTACTTCAATGAGAAAACTTGCTTGGATCTTGTTTGGGAGACTTACTTGCTTGAGACTTCTTGATCACTTGATTGAAACTTGCTACTTGCTTTACTTGAGACTTCTTGAGAATTAAAGATTTTAGGAGGATTTTTAGAATGAATTTAGTGTATAAGAATGATGAATGGTAATAGAAGAGATATTGAGGTATTTATAGAGAAAGCAAAGGTTTTAATTTGCAAAAAAAAATTACAAAACCCCCCCCCAACGGCTATTTTGACCGTTAGGGGAGAAATCTGCAATTTTTTTTTGCAAGAAACCCCCCAACGGCTATAAAAATAGCCGTTGGGGGGCTATTTGCAAAAAAAAATTGCAAAACCCCCCCTAAACACCCCAACGGCTATTTTTCTAAAAAAAAAAAATATCGGCAGCCGTGCCGGGACGTGCCTGGCACGTGCTAGCCACGGCACGGCCCGGCCGTGCCTGGCCGTGCCGCCGGCACGGCCAGCCACGGCCCGGGCCGAGGTGCCGGGCCCGTGCCCGGCACGTGCCGGGCCGGGCGTCCCCCGCCCGGCCCGTTAGTCACCTCTAACTACAACTTCACTTGCAGTAATACAAGTTGCAACTTGCAACGCTACTTGCAAGCATGCAAACGCCCCCTTATCTACTCATTTAGGCTATCTAATTATAGCAAATTCAGATATTCATATACAACTTCATAAGGAAGATTATAATTCCATCTACTTAATAATCATGTCACCCATATAATACGCCTTTCTTGCAACCATTGCCTAGAGTAATAAGAAGCACATAGTATCACATAGTATATTGATTGATTCAATATCATTTGAAAAATAAGACTTTCCACGACCTCATCTAAACAGCAGTAGTGCAATCATGGACTTAGAACAGATATTCAATGGGATAGAACACATATTAGACCAGAAGAATAATTAAGATATCAAGAGCAACTGGCTGCAAAATTATAACATTAACTGTAAGAGTAATTCAAATCACTTAAATAAGTGAAAGACTACCCAACTTGACCATATTATTGTAGTGTTGAAAAGTTTATCTTGCTGAGTAAGAGAAATACTTGCCGGAGCATGGGAGTTTAGATATAGTTCATCATCTTCTCGACAGAATGTGCCTATCGTTCGTACATCAACAAGGTTTCCGGCATCTCGAATTTGCAGAATGTGTATTTGTTGATACCGAAGGGACATTATACACAACAAATCCTCATGCAAGAAGACCCCCGTGCTATGAGCCAAGTTGACATAATCATTGCAGAAGACCTTTTGATCCAATTTAACTCCATCTTCCAACCTGACATTGCAATTTACCATTATATAAAATATAATATTAATAACAAAAAAGTCTAATTTGGAAATTATAAAAGAATGTGATTGTTGCATATAAGAATTTCATATTCTTATTAAGATAGGTTCAGCTACCTTACAAGGTGAAATGTTATCTTCTCGATAGATGGAACTCCACTAACTGCACCTTCAGCACTAGGTGCATCATGGCTTTGTGCAGTTGATGTTGCAAATAAGCCAAACTGGTGGTTCTCCATATATAAAAAGAAGTCTTTGCAAATAAACTCATCGCTTGATGCAAGCGATACACAATAGAGCTGACTGAAGAAGCTGTCAAACCTCTTTGCCTTTTGGGGCAGATCATGTGAATCACAACTCTCGCCTTTACATGAAAAAGTCAACCATATGGGTCTATACACGATCAGATCCTGGTGATTTCTGCTGAAGCTTATCAAGTATTTGCCATCATCTGTAAACTTGCGGAAAGAATGGTCTGGACAAACAATATCAAATATAGTACAACTTGGGACCAAGTTCTCATAAAATTGCCTCACTAGATTTACCTGTACATATAAGAATACAAGTAAAACTTCAAGGAAAAATGACTATCCAGATGAATTATGTTGAAGATACCCATGTCAACTACCACTAAAATTGGTAATGAAAAGTAGGACATCTAAGCCAAATCCTTCACACCTAATAACTTAGCCAAAATATCCTTTTCTTATCCAGATATTGGACCATACAGATACTGAAAGAATCCTAAGAAGACTGGAAACTCCAGATCATCATTATTTAGCTCAAAAATGCATGAAAAATGTAACTTTACAGGAAAAATAGTGCACCTTCTAAATTCATTAACCTTTTCAAAAGCTAGTGATCAGGTCCAGAAAACCTCAAGATACATGTCGAAGCAGTTACTTGACACAACAGAACATTATTTATTCCATAATATCTAAAATTAAAATGAAGCAATTCTCAGATGTCCCTAATTGAGATGGGCATCAGCAGAAATATCGAAAACAGTAAAGGGAGCATGTTTTGAGTCTATCTCACTGGAATTGGTCAGATCTGGTCAAGTTTCAGCCAAACTCTGACCCAAAATTTCAGTTTGACATATACATCGTACTAAATATAGACTGTTATGAATGATATATTGGCTGATATATTATTTTGGAGGGTTTGTTGATATGATATGAAACTCAATATCGGCTCATATCTCCGATATATTGTCCAATAGAATGAAAACTCCTCATCTGATATGAACCCGATATCCGATATTTAGAACCTTGGACATACGTGACAGGTAACAAGAATAACTATAACAAGTATCCACAGGTATTTTAGTCAGTCCACTCCTAGCATGGTCAATATACAATCATCCAACTATCACCATCTCATCTTTAATCTAGTTTTCCTCTCTACTATACTACAGATCGCTATCGGCATCGGCCATTTCTAGTATTAGAATCAGTAATATCAAATGTTTCATATTGGCAACATCAGAAATATTGGAAATATTAGCGAGATATTGGGACTGATTCCATTAGGCCTATATCATATCAAAGTTCTCAACATAACTTATGCAATATGTATTAGTATCTTTGAAACCTCTCTCTAGTCTCAATCACCCTCACAAACTTGTTGTCACCTCGCCAACCATATTCTCTCCACCACAAGCCCCCTATGAACCACCACATACTAGACAGTTTCTAGCCGGCATTCTCCTATTACTTTCTTTATCAACACTATCCAGTCAATATCATCATCTCCATTAATCTATGGGAGACCTCTCTCAAGTTTTATAATTAAGCTTATGTAACAGTAAGACAACTTACAAATATGAAACAAAGCACCTTAACATTCCCAATCATAATGCGCAAGACAATTGTTTTGGCATGTAGCAATAAGCGGGGCAATGAGAGGTATTGGTTAGGAAAGAGGCCTTCCCTCAACCTTTTCATGAATACATTAGAAAAAAAATAAAGGTGAAAGAGAATCTAAGTACTGCACTAAAAGATGGATTCCACTTTCAATTTGCCTTTTGTGAAGACATGATGCGTATTTAAGATTCCATATTTGTGGTCTATAGAAGGATACATTCTCATCCATAATGATTCACATCCAAGTCTAAAAATTACTAAAGAAACTTTGCCTCCATCCCCATCAAAGTAAAATTTCAAGCATCGCCAAATGATTGGTTTTCACAATTGGCTCAAAATAAATTTGGAAGCTCTATCATAATTTTTAGTTCATGAATAAACTCATTAAAAACCGAACTCGACCTTCCCCCACGCATGAATAAAAGCTGAAGCTGATCAGAATTACCTACGGAGTAGCCAATACAATGTGAAATTCTCAAACAACCAAATCAATATTATAGGAAGCCCCCACAATCCTCCCTTGTAAAATCTCCACCAATTGCAAATCCACTTGTCCAAACTAACTCAAACTAGAACAGGAAATTCAATCCAACCTCCATGTATATAGCTGTAGACCTTCCCCTTACCCTCAATTTCTCATCAACATGTATTGTAGTTGGAGCTAGAGTAGTTTTCATGGCAATTCTATGCTACTGTGAAATAGTGGGTCAAGAAAAAGTCACGTCCATCCGTATGATGATAAAAACACTACTCTTCAGGCATCACCATGTTCCAAAATCAAATTTAAGTTCAACTCTAGGGAAGACAAATATTCAAATGAGTGCATTTACAAGGCAAAACGAGATTGTTAGGAAGTTTCTATAGCTACTCATATCAAGTTTGAGGACGAGTATATGCAATGTAGAATCCAAAATCATAACCCAGATTTCGTACTGGAGTCTAGCACACATCAGGAATTAATAGCATGCAATGAGTCGAGCATAGATTTTAAGATATTATCTTATTTGACATGCAATACTTTCAAGTTTAATTAGTGTCAATACCCTTGTAAATCCAAAATCCTATTCTAGTTTAGATAGGCATTTCTATTTGTGGAGTTTAGACTCTGAGTATCATTGTACCTCTGTATAAAAATAAGGGTGATATTCAGAATTATTCTAACTATCAAAACTCATGTGTCACACTATGAAACTTTGGAAAAGGGTAAATGAACATAGATTATGGCAAACTGTTAAAATATCGGAGAACCAGTTTGGATTTATGCCAGGGTGATCGACGACAAAAACTATTCATTTACTTCGTCAACTTATAGAGTGATTCCGAGAGAGAAATAGAAATTTGCATATGGTATTTATTGACTGAGAAAACCTATGATAAAGTACCACAAGTGGTATTTTGGTGGACATTGATGAAGAAAAAAGTCCCCATCAAGTATATTGACATAATGAAGGACATGTATGATTGAGTAGTGACCAATGTCAGAACATGTGGTGGTTTAACAAGTAATTTTTCTATCACAATTGGATTGCATCAAGGATCTGCATTGAACCCGTTCTTATTTGCTATAGTGATAGATAAGTTTACTAAAACTATTCAGAATGAAATACCTTGGTGTATGCTATTTACTGATGATATTATCTTAGTTGATGAGACAAGAGCAGGGGTGAATGCCAAGTTAGAGTTATGAAAGCACACATTAGAATCTAGATGTTTTAAATTGAGTAGGCCTAAAACAGAGTATATAGAGTGTAAATTTAGTAAATGACGGACCATAAACTATAATGCTGTAATACTGGATGGGTAAGAGATACAAATGCGCAGTAAGTTTAGCTATTTGGGTTCTATTATTCAGAATAATGGAAAGATTGATAATGATGTTAACCATAGGATATAAACTGGCTGGTTGAAATAGAGGAGTATAATGAGAGTTTTATGCGACCGTAACATTCCATTAAAACTGAAGGGAAAATTTTATAAAACTGCTATTAGACCAGCTTTATTATATGGTATGGAATGTTGGGTTATAAAGAAATATCATTAACAGAAGATAAGTATAATAGAGATGCACATGCTCCGCTAAATATGCGGCAACACTAAGAGAGATAAAGTGAGAAATGAAGATATTCGTGCTAAGATAGGTGTAGTTCCCATCGATGAGAAAATCACTTATGATGGTTTAGTCATGTGTAACGTAAGCCTACAAATGCACCAGTTCGACGAGAGGAGCTTATCAATATAAGACAAATTAAAAGAACGAAGGAAAAATTGAAGAAAACATGGATGGAGGTGATACGAAAAGATATATATTCTAGAGGTTTAAACGATGAGATATTACTTGATAGAAATGAATGGAGAAGGACTATCAAAGTGATTGACCCAGCGTGATTCTTTTTTGGTTCATATAGCCTACCCCAAATACTTGGGATAAAAGACTTAGCTGCTGTTGTTGTTGTAGACTCTGAGTATCATCGGATATCATATTTTAAAAAGGTTTGGAGTTGTTTGAACTGCAACACGTTTAAGAAACCTTTTCAGGTTTGTGGACATGGAGTGAGCTCGTTTAGGCTGTACACAAATCAGATTTTATTCATATCTATACAATATTTTAATCTAAATATGACATAAAAGTGTTTTATCAGAATAAAATCACAATCCTGCAAGAACTTTAGGATCCAAACCAAAAGAGAATATCAGATTGGATGTGGCTTCTTATTTAGAACACTTTCATATAACACTTATTGGACCCAAGTCCTATCAGAATCACATTCAGTAGGATCCAAAATAACAAATACAGATATGATTTTATGCCTAAAAAAGGATTATTAGTTTTTTTTCAAATACAAATTACATCCCTAAAGCTTGTATTTTGAATTCTAGTAGCTCTTCAGTCCTGTGAGGTCATTAAGGATTGAAACAACTAAAGTAAAGCTATCTAATTGTTGAGTTTGTACCTTCCAACATTTTCGCTTCTATTAGATTTCAATTGTATTGACAATTGACGGGTTAGCTAGTTTGGTCGTTAGATGTCATTTAGCGTATACAAGTTTCATATGGCCGTTAATTGGTGAATTGGTGCAATTGTTGTGAAAATGAACTGGAATACCAGCATATTTTGCAAGTGTAGTAGTATTGAATTTTTATTTTGATCAAAATCAAGCAATAGATCCATAAATACTCAATAGATAATTTCAGATCTTTTAGAGATACTTTGGAGATCATTTAGAATATTACTTGTGAAAGGCCAGTCATATCTTAGACCAAGACTTGAAGGCATTGTATTATATAATTAAAAAACATTTTACAAGGGTTTGGTGAAGCAATTAAGCACAGACAGAGAGAGTTGTGTTTTCTCTAGTAGACACCTTCTCTAATTTCATTACGAGTTAAGAGTGGACTTAGGGTTGGATTTTGCTGAGAGGTTCTTAGCTTTGTATCCTTATCACATTTACTAGTGGTTTCTCCTTCTCCACAAGTTTGCTTGTGGACATAAGCATTTGCGCCAAACCATATTATATTGTTGTGTTATTTTTTTGTGTGTGACATTCTCAATGTCCAGTATTTGCACCCACAAATCAAAGGCTTCATAGCTGTAAATTCTGGACCCTAATAAATAACACTAACTTAGTAGGAAAAAAAATTATATTCCTTTCGCAAAGAACACATTGGATGTGCCTTGATTTCAAGTATGGCTAAGAATTCTATCATGAATAAGAAACAAGTTTATTCAAGTTAGATTCGGATTTCGCACTGAGATTAGGAATTGTATTTCTAATGTATGAGGAGTTCTAATTGGCATATGAAACTTCTATATAATGTATGAAGAATTCTTAATTCTAGTTTTATAGAATTTCACAAATAGAAATAAAATTTCTCAATCTAAAAGAGATAAATATAGCTGAAGGCAAAGTTATTAACTAGGAGGAGAAAGATACACAGATAAAAAAGACTCCTAATGAGGGAAGAAAGAAAGAGAATGATCTAGTAGAATGAGAATAGTTCAAACCTCAAAATTAACGAAAGGAGATGCTACACATCGAATCGTGATAGTGGTCGCTACGGTGAGGTTTCTTCATCGAGAGATGGATTTTGTTCTTAATATATAGTGTAATATCCCAAATTCGTACTACTCATATCCTTCTTTTGAGTCCGATCATGTCAAATAAAGGCTACCGCATGTCAATTTGTATACCGAAATGACTTTCGTTGAGCGTAACTTTAAATTCATAACTCTAATTAGCATTCGATCTTTGCGGTTATTGGGTTTCCAATATTTATGATTTTTAGAAATTTTTCCTGAAAACCTGAAAAATATTTCCAAATTTTGCTAATTTCATAGTATTAAATTATTTTTTAATTATTTCAAAATTTTAATTCTCTTATTCCGGACATTGAAATGATAAATGAAAATTTTCTAGTATTTCTCTCATTGAACACTACGTTATGTATATTAATTTGGTAATATTTAGCCAACGTCGAATGAAAACCAAAATCGTCAAATAATAATTTAATTTAATAACATATAAAATTTAATTGAACTAAAGTGAGGCGATGGTGTTTTGTTGTGTTGTCACAGCAGAGGGAAGTGTGGCAGAGGGTGGCTAGGTAACTAAAGGTGAGGGATTTATTTAAACAAAAAAATGTATCTAAATATTTCTCTTTCTTCACTCTTCTATCCAAAAGTCATTTTCTTCACTCACCTCACCATCTCACCATCACATGCCAAAGCAAACAAGCAAAGAGATTTTGCGGGGAAAAAAGAAGAAAAAACTGAAAGAAAAAAAATTAAATCAAGGAATCGAAGTAAGTAAAGAGGAATTCGATGTAACACTTCTATTTCTCCAATCTCTTTCTTTGAAAATTTATTTTACTTGTATTATGTGTCAATAATTTATGTTATTTTATAATTATGCTCGGCTCAAATTTTGAACTCTTAATTTAGTGTACTCTCTTTAAGTATTTTATGTGAAAAATATATGTATGTATATATATATATATATATAGAGAGAGAGAGAGAGAGAGAGAGAGAAAGAGAAAACGGAAAATTCACCAGCGGTAAAGGGAGTTCCTTCACCGCCGCTTAGGTGGTCCAATAAAATTATTACACGTGGCGCCACTTAAATTAACAAATAAAAGAATTCGCTTAACCACCCTTTGAGTGGCGCCACATATAATAATTTTATTGAGCCACCTAAGCAGCGGTGAAGGAACTCCCTTCATCGCTGGTGAATTTTGCGTTTACTCATATATATATATATATATATATATATATATATATATATATATATATATATATATATATATATAATATTGAAATGATATAAGGTTGAAAAAGAAAAAAATTGAATTCCACCGATTATTGCCCGTTGAACCCTAACCTTTCTAGGCTCTCTGGTTGTAGTACATAATATACTCTTGAAAAAAAAATATTATTTCAAGAGATGGACATGAGTGGGCCATAATTTTAAATTGATATCACTACTTTTATCTTTAGATTAGGAAAAAAAAAAGGAAACTTTGAAAGGCCTGGGTGCAGTTTGATAACAAAGCACATAGGATGACTAGATGAGTAATATAAGGAAAAAAGAATCATTAAATAAACTTGCTTAAACACTTAAACTAGTCCATATATTATTAAGATTTTGTTTAATGCTGCCTTTTATTATTCTGTTGGTTTTCTTATTAATATTTATCTAACTTATTCATAGAAATAGGTTAGCCAACTTGTTAGGGATGTTAGGACGTTGTAGATATCTCACTTGTGGTTAAGGATGCCTAACTCTTTCATAATCTAGTTTTAGTGCGCTACTGTCTTAAAATGGCACGTATGCTATATGACTTTCATAATCTTTTCTTTTTGTATACTACTTTCAATAGGCAACTAAAATTTCCTTTTTGATACTTTATTAAGAAATAATCATAGAATACGTTAATGTATGGAAAACATGGGAAACAATATATAATGAGCAACTGTATACATTAAGCAAGCATAGGATGCGGGTAATTAGCTTACTACTATTTGTGGTATATCTAAATATTAAACTTTTTATTGTGAATTGTCTTTATTTCGAAGTGAATAAGGATGTGTAAGGTTGATGGCCTAAATTTTCTAATTTAATTTCGATAGTGTAGCATGACATGTGACACTTGTTTGTGACACAACATATTGTACTAACATGGCTGATACATGATGGACATGATAGTGAGTACAGTGACATGACATGAAAATGAAATATAGTAATATTGTATATACATAATAAAGTAATAAATTGTTAACGATATCATAGATGATAGAGACGGACATGTATATTTGAATAAACGATTCATGTCATGAGACATCATAAGTCGTGTACTATGTATCAAAAACTCGAGGAAGAAGAGAAGCTATATAAAAGATAAGAGCTATGTCGTATAAGAATTATTGTAATGTTAAAATCGAGAATCTTTTATTGTAGCGGCCTGGAGGATACTAGATCGAGTGATGACTAATACCCAGTGTGGTATGTCTATTACTGTAATACAGTACGGAGAGTGAATGGTAATACTTAGTAGTATGGCATGATTCAGTGTCATGCGATTTAGGCTGGGATCAGGATATGTACGGGCACTTATATAACAATAGATAATAGCGCTATCTTATCTATTAATATAGTTTTTATAACTAACTTGGACGATAACTGAGACCAATAAAATATATGATCAAGATGCATAAAGTGATTGTCCCGTCATGCTTATTTATTTAATCATACTTGTTTACATGTTAAATTTTACATGTTCACGACCAACATCGGCCCATATGCACTGATACTCCAGTACTATGATAGTACATCTCTTTCTTTCTTTTTAAGTGTTACTTATTGGGTTTAATCCTCTGGGTTCTAAACCCAGGTTTTGAGAAAGCGAAAGGAGAGATTGCATCGATCAGGGACCCATACTTCGTTAATCAAGCAAAAAATAGTAAGAGGTGGATCTAGTCTCATAATATTGTATATACTATTCATATTTCATTTGTCGAGTATTGTTCCTTTGATTTTTTTATGTACATATTTAGAACAGTGTGTCCTTTCCATGTAATCAACTTTATATTTTATAAGGATTAATTACACTTAGACGACCCCCTGTAATATGGAGGGTATATAACTTATCAATCCTAAAGTTTAAAACTCTCAGTTAGACCCCCTGAATCAGGGGGTCTGAGTGTAATTAAAACACGGTGATTTAGATAGTTCAGGGGGTCTAAGTGATTGTTTTAAACTTTAGGAGTAATAAATTATACATGCATCATACTATAGGGAGTCTGAATGTAATTAATCCATTTTATAAATGCAATTTAGTTTCAGACATATTACATATTTATCTATTATGGTAGCAGTTATGATTATTCTAAAATCCTGTATTGTTCGGTAGTATAATGTGACTTAAGTAGCATTCTCCATTTTGGAAAGCAGCTAAAAAACGAGGATGTTACATATACCTTGTATTGATAAGGAAATGCCGAAATGGTAATACTCATGAGATCTCATATTGAGATTCATGAGCTTTAAAAGTCTCTTGTACTCCATATTTTGTAGACATCTCCTCCAATATTCTCCATACGCCAATTGGCAGAACCAAATATATCTTTCTTCTATGTTTTTCTTACATGTGCATAATAAACTTGTATATTGTATTTCTTGCTACTGTTTGGGAAGGCCAAAGATTATATTGTCATACCTCGAGACTCTGTTCACTCACCCAACAAACTGGTATCAGAGTTCTCAGGTTCAAAGTTTAAGAATGGAACTCAATATCCAAAAGAATAAAAAGATGTCAAGTCAACCAAGGTCATGCGGTTTGACAAAGGCATCTAAAAAAGAAGAAACTCGATTAAGAAGGCATCAAGTAATGGAAGGCTAAAGTTACCATAATAGCAATCTATGGAAAAACAAAACACCACGAAGATGATGGGAGGTTAAAGGCATAATGATAAGTCATAACATAATGAGATCATGGGATCGATAGATTTGTTAAAGGTTGAGATCATTGCTAGCAGTGGTGACTATCCCAAGTCATGACATATGAGATCATGATGTCAATAATGGGATCTTTAAATTGCATGACAATGGATCTAGCAATAGTGGGATCATCAATTGATTAGTGGATGTCCATGACTAATGGAAAGAAGACCATGGCAATGTGTTGATAGGAAGCGCAATAAGACCACGACGATTGTGTGAAGGTTGTTAATTGAAGGATGATACATCAACAGCTAGATGATTTATAGCCAACAATTAATGGAAGACTCTAGTGGCAACAAGGTTTACATGAGTTTGAGTAAGAACATAACGAGATTCAGGGACAACTAGCCTCAAGATTGACAATGCGCAAAATAGTGGGGAAGGCACAGAGTAACACTAGTGATATTATGAAGATGCAAAAAGATTTACTGAAATCCAAATTGTTGAAAGATACAGGCAGGACAAACTCTGAGTGGTGGGATTAATGCAAGTAGAATTTGCTATCTAATAGCTTGGAAGGGGTTGTTGCTTAGAGACCGCGAAGTGCAAATGATAGAAAGACAATCATATGGTTAGTCTAAAGAAAGTTTCTGTTTTGAGTTAAATGTGGAGTGATTTGTCATTGGTGCCTTCACGGAGGCTTCATAGAATTGGAAGGCAAAGTGGAGCATTAGACCCTTGTGCGAGATTGCCGATGAAGGTCAGGTGTTTAAAACAACATGCTCAAGGTGGAGGCAAACAAGTCACACAGTTCAACACCAACAATAACATGAATATATTCACATGCAGTGTTCTAAAACTCAGCTAAAGTATTCACTCGGTCTGAGAGAGAGAGTAGTGAGTACTCGTTCAGAACTCGAAATAATAATATTTTAATAATCATACATATGGAAAATACGTAATAAAAAATATGTAATTTCAGAACTCAAAATCAAATATCACAAATATATCCAAGCAAGTTTCATAAATCATAAGCATACCTACTCATCATCGTCCTCATATTGGATATCCCCATCATCCAATTTCTCATTCGAAAGAGCATCATAATCAATATTTCTATCTTCATATGCATCTCTATATGTGTGATTAGAGATGTATTTCCTCGGGGCAAAAGTCAATGCCAATTTTCTTATTTGATACTCCTGTGTGATCAAATATTAAATTTCTAAGGCTGAGTTTCTCAAGCCATAGCCATTTTCTCGACCCAAATCGAAAGCCATAGCTAACTTCATCATTTGATCACTATATAACACAGAGATCTATCACACAGAGATTCAGAGCATGACCCATCCAAAACCAGAGATCCAAAGCCGAGGCCGAAGCCAAAACTAGAGGTCAGCGACTAGTTTTTCTGATTCTGTGTTGCGGTGATCAAAAGATCAATTTTCCCAAGCCAACTCCCCATTTCTTCTCTCATCACATCATACAAAGGATTCATGAGTTCACACAGTCACACAAAAAGCCAAAGCCAAATTGAAAGTAATCAAGTATCATTTGATTTAGTTTCCCAATTTTCTCCCATCGTATCACACAGAGATCAAGCACCAAGAGTCCAGACAGACACAAAATCCTAAAGCCAAAACTTTAGGAGTTCACACAATCATACAAAGAGGCCCAAACCAACAACCAAAGCCAAAGTGACACCTACATCAGAAAGCCAAAACCAAAGTGAAACCCAAAGCCGAAAGCCAAAGTGAAACCCACAACCGAAAGCTAATGTTAAAGCGAAACCCACAACCGAAAGCAAAAACCAAATTGAATGCACAAAAGTCATTATAGGTATCATAGTTTCAAATAAAACATACTAACATAGAGATGAAGCTTCAGGGGTTCACACAGTCACACAAAGTAATCCAAACCGAAAGCCATAGCTAAAGCGAAATCCATAACCAAAAGCCAGCTACTCCACTCCGACGTCGGGATGGGTGCCACAAACACAGCTTGTACTGGCTAAACATCTCCGGTATTTCCATTTGAAGGAGTCGGTAACACTGCGTCGACATCTGACAAATGTCTGACACTACGAGATCTATATCGAACGTAAAGTCTTGCCCGTCCTCACTGAGTGGATCTGGTGCCCACACCGTATCCCGTCCTCTTTGCTTTCTCTGAGCAAGTGCCCGACGCTTCTTTGGCTCTCCAATCGAAAACCAAAGCCAAAGTGAAACCTCATAGAGACTAAAATTGAAGTAAAATTGAAGTAAATTTTAACTCCAACATATATTGCACTGTGACCAAAATGGTTGACAAGTTCGAACCTCAAAAAGACTCGGAGAGACTGAGAAGGAGGTCAATTTGGATCGTCGCTGAGACTGAGAGAAACTGAGAGATCAACAGAGAAAATCACCGCCAACGGAAAAACTCATTGACAAAGGGGAATTTGGATCGCCAATATGGGGATTGATAAAAAATTGTCGAAGATCGGTACTTGGCCAAATACTTAAGAGTACTCGTTTTGTCTAAATTTGGACGATTTATTCAACTCATACCCGTTTTCTCTCCGATCCCGAGTACTTAGACAAGTACTCGTCCGAGTTTTTTGGTTTTAGAACAATGTGCACATTTCCAAGGACATGTTCATAATAGGATATTGGGAGAAGCAGACAACGAATATATGATAAAGGTAGAACAATGATGAGTCAAACTTTGCAAACATCTCCTATGTGTTTGAGGACTTGATATCAAGTAAAAGTGGAGATTGTTGGAAGTGCCTTAATTTTTGGTATGGTTATAAATAATGTTATGAGTAAGAAACAATTTTTCAAATGAAAAAGAAATCAATTTAAATTAGATTAGAAATTTTCAAGGAGATTAAGAATGTATTTCTAATGTATGAGGAGTTCTGATTTGGATAGAAACTTATTTTAATGCATGAGAAATTTGTAATCTAGTTATATTAGGTTTTCTTCATTTTAGGAATACAACTTTTCAATGTGAGGGCTATAAATATAGTCAAAGAAAAAGTTATAAGTCAGCAAAGGAAGAGTTGTAGATCAAAGGGCTTCCAGTGAGGAAGAAAAGAAAGAAAAGAGGATCTACTAGAAAGATCACGATTCACACCTAAAACTTAAAAGAAGAAATGTGACACATTGAAAGGTGACAACAATCACCAATACGAGGGCAAGAGATGGATTTCATCAGTAAGGGTAATGCTCATGAGTTTGAATTCACGAGGGTTATGATATTTTGCACTCAAAGTTTAGATGATATCTCTTTCAATATTCTCCCCATGGATGTACACTAATAAATGAAATCATACGCAGAGATTTCTTTTTCTATGTTTCAGTTATATGTATAATAATCTTGCGTATCATATTTCTCGATACTGTTGGGAAGGGACAGAGATTTTGCCGACTCTCTTGCGAGGCTCCCTTTACCTAGCAAAACTCATATGAATATCGATATTGTCAAAATAACCAAAACTGAAATTAGACTTATAATTCCAACAATCTCCATGGTGGCCATAAAGATAAACCTCTTCTCTATAACTCCACCTTAAATCGGAATTTTCTTCCATCAGTCCACCTTGAAATTGAATCTTTTTTCTCTTGTACCTTATACTCTTACTCATGTACCTCACCTGCATTCTGACAAATAAAATCATCACTTTTGGTACCTAAACTTGACAAGACCTTCACTCTAAGCACCCACTTTCCAATATCTCAATCCGATCAAATCTTCACCCACGTCAAATGGCAATTGGAACAATGATCACTTGTCCCACCCCATTTCGTCCTTGTAGCCACTCCATTTGTACCGGAATTAGCAACCACAAGAAACTAAGTGCAACTTAAAAGGCCAACCTTTTCACATCCTCATCCCGAGAAAACTGCATCCCCACCATAGGATTCCATCATTGCACCCAGCACTAAATCCATGCCCTCATTCAACCGAGCAAACTTAAAAATGCTGATCAAATTTATAACTTGTCACCTAAACAACTAAGTCCTTCTTCCTTCTTCATTTTCCTTCAACTGCTTCCTCCATACACGAACTAGATAGCATATCAACACAATTGCTCATATACCCCTTAAGTGTGAGACCCATTAAAGTTCAATGGAAGTGGCTTATAGGCTTAGAACCCATTTGACCCGTGTTACTATCTTTCTTTCTATTCCATATGGACTAAACCCGTGTTGTTGTACCCCACCGCGCCCCCCCCCCCCCCCCCAACCCACAAACTGGCACATTCCGAAATTTGAACCAATTCTAAGCTATCAACAAATACATTTGATATACCAAAATGAAAATCATCTAAATCATCAAATGGTTCAAACAAGAATCAAACGGAAATGTATAATGAAGCTTCTTTTCTTTCTGGGCACATCCAAAACCTTATTGGGGCACACACAAATCCTCAATAAACTAAACCCCAACAAGCTATTGAATCCTAATACAATACAAAAAAAAAAAAAAAAAAAAAAAAGGAAAAAATTCGATAGAGGAGAGGAAAATTACGCTGGCCCCAGGACGGGGGGTGAGGATTTGGCGCTCGAAAACCCTCGCGGCGACGTTGCTGCTTCTAAACATCAGAGCTACGAGGCGAGAGAGCGATTGATGCTGCTGCTGCTGCCTACATCGAAACTAAAACCCTAATCGAGAATCAAGAGGGAGAGAGAAATGGAGGGCCTTCTCACTGGTGCTCTCTCGCTCGCTCGCGCTTTACCCCAAATCTCACTTATTTTTTTATTTTTTTTATTTTTCTATTACCGTTGCTGAGAGTAGGTGGTATCGGTGGATAATTGTAAGACACGGAGGCAGAGGGGATTGAGTAAATTCGGGTCCAGGCCAGGGGTAATATTGTCAGACTCTGTGCAGAAACATGTCAACTTGTAAGTTGGGAATTTGTCTCGGTGAGCACACATCTCTAAGTTGGGATCAGTCCCAAATCAGTTTGAGTGGAGATTCCTCAATCTTTGAACGGTTTTCAATTCATTCGGAGATAGTTCTCAATGGTTTTAATATCATTCGAAAACTAATTTTCGATCAAAAAAAAAAATAAGATCACAAAAATAAATTGTAAACTTGTAATTTTTTATAATTTTAAAGTGGTATGCTCAAATAGAATTACCTAGCTTGTTAGTTTGGTTTTGCAATGGGAAATTCTAATCACACCCGCCAATTTTCTAATTGTCCTTTACTTTCTAAGTATATTATCCATAAAATTTAAAAGTAATGATTTTTCTAAGTACAACCCATCATATCTCTTTCTCTTTGTCTTTCTTTCTTTCTCGTTGTTTCTTATCGACATCGTCATTGCCTCTTTCTCAACATTTCAACTCCATTGCCAGTCTCCTCATCATCAGTTTGATAGCCCGTGCCCCTTCTCAAAAACTTAGTCGTAAGATGTAGAAATCTAACCTCCTCTTAAAATCCCAATCCCTTATTCTAAAAAGGTAATTCTTTAAACTATTATAACTTAATTCTTATTTTCCTTTTTATTTTTTAATTATTTGAATTGGTTTTATTTTTGGAGTATTTAGAATTATTAGGATTTTAATTCGGGAGAGATTAAGAAAAAAGCGTGATAGATAAAATAGTAAAAACAAACAAACTTGCAATAAAATTGAAGAAAATTAGGATAAATTCATCAGTAAATTATAGTGGTAAACTTGTGATAAAATTTTGAACTTTTTGATGGGGCTTAGAAAATTGGTAGGCGCATTTAGAATTCCTAAGTAATAATGATACTAATATACTTGATTCTTTTGAGTCAAGTCTTCATAGAGCCTCAAATTTTAAGTTTCATTTAAAAAGTCCCTGGTTGAACTCTCCAATTGAGGAAGCCCCCTCACTTTGAAAATTTAATGCATGAAGCCCTTCTCCTTGCTTTTTTACTCTTGTAATTATTGTTTTACCCATAAATAATTGAGAAAAAGATGTTATTAACTTCCTACCACTAACATTAACGAACTACACCTTAATGGATATATACCACCTAACTAATTATTAATCACTGGTTATTTATTATGCTTATCAACTAATTACTACTACCAGAAAAGTGATTACTCTTTTTTTTTTGCTAGTCAGAAACTGATTACTCCTACTAAATATCACCTGATTCACTACTTCTAGTGCTACTACGATAACACTAATAAGCGAATTTCTAGTTGTGCCCCATGTTTTTCTTAGTGAACCCCATAGGTTAAACAACAAATAGTTACGAGTTTGCTATTAATTTTTTTGATGAAAAAAATCCTTAACCCCCTCTTCTTCTCATGGAGTTGCCACCGCCACTGCTGTCATCGTAGTTGTCGCCGCTGCAACGGCAGCAACAGCGGCCAGTGGTGGCTGCTGCTGCTGGGGGAGAAGAGAAGGGAGAGGGCAATTTCGAAAAAAAAAGAAGAAAAAATGGGGCTCATTAAGAAAAAAGGGTCATGTTTTAAACTCCCTTAGGGTTCACTAAGAAATTGGGACTCACTAAAGAAAAACACGAGGCACATCTAGAAATTCCCCACTAATAAATGACAATCCAAAACCTAACTGATTATCTCTTTGCTACTACTAACACTAACTACCTACCTACTACCTAACTGACTATCTCTAACTAATATCAACACTAATCTATTGAATACTTGCTAACTAATTACCTATAACTATGTAATGTCTGTTAGCAAAAATAACGGAATAATACTAATGCAACAATCGGCAGAATTAAATAGTTAACCGAAGAGAAAAATAAAAGAGTCAGAGAACATGCAGATTTAACGTGGTTCGACAATATGCCTACGTCCACGGGGACACGATCGAAAAACTTCCACTATATCAAAATAGGATTACAACTTTCTAGTTCTCAACCACAAGAGAATTGACAAAGAAATCACACAAGATTTTGAGATCAAATCCTAATATCTTGTTGCAGTGATTTTCCTCTTTGCTTTGGCCGCCAAAAATCCAAAGAAGCCGCCACCTTTATTTTGCTTCAGCCCACCGAGAAAGAAACCCTTCGGCCAAAAATAACCAGCAGCAACAACACCCTTATATTGACTTCTTTTCTCTGCCAAAAAAAACAAGTAGCCGCCCACCTTGATTATTTCCTTTTTGGCCAAATAAAACTCAATTTCACACCTGCAATTCTTTCTCTCTCTTTTGCCTTCGGTTAAAGCAAAGACACAAAGAACCAGCCGCCTCCTTTTTCTTATTTTTTTCGGCTTTTTTTTAATTTCGGCTCCTTTTTCCGGCTCATCCAAAACCCTAACACCATACCCCATATATATATATATATATATATATCATATCATAATGGGTTTGGGCTGGTTTTGGACGGATTTCGGTGTACCGAAACCCGTTGCGGTAATGGGCTCTATTAGCAACAATCTCTCACTTGGAGACCTATTGCAAAAATTATAATCTTTATACATGATAATCTTAGTGTCCAAAGTTTTTACCTCGATCGTTTAAAGTCCCGATTTCAGCATTCAACACAAATGCACCAAAGTTGAGCAATAACTCAACTTTTTCCCATCAATCGGTTTTGTCAACATATCTGCAGGATTCTTACTGCCCTCAATCTTCTTCAACTTTAATTGGTCATCCTCTAATAAGAATCTAATGAAGTGATATCTCAAATGAATATGTTTAGTCCGTTAATGATACGCCGAGTTCTTAGTAAGATAAATTGCACTTTGACTGTCACTGAATAACCTGCAATATACTCTATCAAAACCCAACTCACTCATCAATCGCTGCAACCAAATAAACTCCTTACTTACTTTACAACTGCAACATACTCAGATTCTGTCGAAGATAAAACAACAATTAATTGTAATCTTGAAACCCAGCTTACCGCTGTCCCTCCTACAGTAAACACATAACCTATGGTACTCCTGCCATTATCTCTATCACCCGCATGGTCCGAATCTATAAAACCTTTCATATTAATGTTATCACCCCCAAAACATAAATAATACTTTGAAGTACCTTTCAAATACCTGAAAATCCACTTCACCGCTTGCCAATGTTCCTTCTCAGAGTTCTTCACGAATCTAATCATTACTCCCACTGCATGTGCAATATCTGGTTTTGTACTCACTATTGCATTCATGAGACTCCCAACGGCCGATAAATAAGGCACATTCTCCATATGTCTCGTCTCCTCATCTGTCTTAGTATCTTGCTCTTTTGACAGTTTGAACTGACCACCAAGAGTTGTAGTTACTGATTATGCATTCTCCATATTGAATCTCTCCAACACCTTCTTAATGTACCCCTCCTGAGATAACCACAATTTCTTACTTTTCTTATCTCGGGTAATTTGCATTCCAAAAAGTTGTTTAGCCTCACCCATGTCCTTCATAGAGAATCTTCCTGCCAACTTCCTTTTCAGATCATTGATTTTCTTCATGCATGTACCTACCAAAAGTGTTCGCAGTAGAAATTTGCTTCCCTTCTATTGAATACAATTTAGATTATAACGAAAGTGAACAAGAAAAAGAACAAACAAGAGGATTTATAAATTATCGCTCTCTTTTACAATAAAACGTGGGATCTCGTAGCGATGGGATCTATCGAAGTAGCTCCTTTTGACGATCTGACGACGATGATCTTCTCTCTTGAAGATGACGGCTGCCGACTTGGATCTTCTCTGCTGATCTTCACGAATTCAAGGCTCTCACGCGTAACTCGAATTCTCTAAGATACCAAAAAAAGATCCCTAGGGCTTCCTCAAAGGGGTATTTATAGCCTTAGGATAATATGAGAGTTTCTATTTAAATAGAATTTGTATTCATCAAGGATTCTAATCAAATATCTTAGTTTTGATTTAAATCTCTTGATTTAGCGTTCTGATTGGACTTAATTTGGATATTTGGATAAGCCCAAATCTCAATCTCAATCAATTTATGATTCTAGTTATCTGCTCACGTGGAGCTAATCGCGTCAAAACGCGGAGCTATCGATTAGCTTCACGTTTTGCTCAACGCGGGGCTAAGAATAGCCAAACGCGGAGCTACAAAGTTAGCTCCGCGTTCTGTTGTGGAAAATCCCTTTTTACTTAGAAATTTTCACTGCCAACAGAACCCCCTCCAAAGTTTTCACAATGGTTTAGAACTTAGTAAATTTTGAAATACTTTGGATCTTCAAACTGAAATGCGGAGTTTAAGATACCATGTTATCTTCACGTTATGTATGTCACGCGAAGCTAATAGCCTCGCATTTCAGTAAGTAACTATTCAGTAATTGCTCCGATTTTCGCGTCGAATACCAAGGGGCAGGATTTTTCATTTAAATAGAGTCTTTAACTCTTCTTCTCCCTCACTTCATTTCGAAGAACTTCCCAGAGATCATAGCCCAGACGAACAAAGTTCAGGCGACCGAGCGATTTTCGACCAATTTTTTTCAAATTTCTCATCGATTTTCACTATTAGAATGTCACCCAATAAGAGCACGACCTCGCGCGCCTCTTCACCATCGGCGGCCGGTGCTAGCAGCGGCGGCAGCGGCCGAGGAAGTGGCCACAACGGCGAGCCAGTCCATGCCACGCCCATTGGAGGTAAAAAATTCAATTTTTGGACTCTTTAGAGCAACTTTGGGGTGATTTGGCTTGGTTTTAACCGACCAATCGCTCCTTTAACCGGCGAGATCACCGTTTTCTGACCGTACGGCCTGGAGAAGAAGCAAGGCCTCTGTTCTTCTTCCACGCAAAACTATCGCGTTATCCTCGCGTTTGGAAATGCAGGGCTATTTTGGCTAGCTGTCGCGCTTCAATGCAGGGCTATGAACTTTTAGCTTCGCGTTTGTAAATGCGAGGCTATCTCCTTAGTTTCACACGGAGTTATTTTTAGCTTCGTGTTTCTATACTTAGAAGATTTTCTGAATTTGCAAAAACTTTTTCTAATTCTTGATTTTTCTTTTGCAATGGGGTGTTCGGTGGACGCTCTCCCTCATAGGCACTACTTCAGATTCGCTGGGGGTGCGGATCTGACGGCCCAGTTTCGATTTACTACTGATCTCCCGGCCTACAAGCCGGGTTTGAGGGAACACAGGGAGAAGTTGATCAGGAACCACCCTGCTACTGTAAGGGAGGTCATCACTGATACTGCCTTCGAGGCCACCAACCAAGAAGTGTTGGAGAAGCTCACATTTCTTTTCAGAGATATAATGGGGCACTCAGACTAGATTCTCTTTGAAGAGGAGTGTATGTGGCTCTACCAATCTGGCGATTTGCTGATATTTCTACCTAGCATGGAGCGTAGCTATCCCCTAGTTTATCTTCAAAGGCTAGCCATGCACCGATCTTTCATCAGCGAAAGTAACTCTAAGGAAGTCAGAAGCATATGCAGAATAATGCTTTACAATATAGTTGCAGGTTTCAAGCTCTGGATCCACAGAGTAAACTTTTGAAGGAGTTACAAGAACCCTGCGGCAGCTCATTAAGTTTTCTTGAGGACCATTTCTGTTAGATGACAATCTCTATTGCTTCCCAAAGTGATAGAGATGATCATGAATGAAATTAAGGGCTACAAGGGCTTGTTGCATGTCGAATTCAACTTGTGCATCTTCATTAGGATTTTTGTAGTAGTATATTCAGATAATCCACTAAGAACTTTAAACAGATCTTAGTTGACATTTGCAAAGGAGATCTTTTGCATGTGAACCAGGGAATTGAGCTAAAAAAAGCATCTCGTATGACACAGTACAATCAACAGGACAGTTCAAAATAGGAACGAGTTCTGATGATGAATACAACTATTCTCCTTGCTTGACGATTAGATTACCCAACTCCCAAAAAAAAAAAAGGCAGAGTCCTTAGAATTTTTGAACATGACAAGCCATTTGCAAGTTCCAAACAAGGGTAGCAAGACCTCCCAATGTTGTCCAGTTATCGGGACAATAATGAAAAGATCGGAGGACATGACCGAGCAGCTCTTTATCGGGCCCGCTTAGAAGTCTTAGAAGAACAGGTGCATACGCTAAACACAGTTCGCCAAGCTGATGTGGAAGCGATCACCGAGATTGAACTAGCACGGCTATGAGCAGAGCTAACAGCTCATCAGGAGGAGCTGAGGCGACAGGAAGAAGGATGGTCACAGGAGTTAGCGGAGCTACAAGCCAGCTAGGAGTTAGTTCTCAAGGGGTTGGAGATGGTGGACTTCGAGATCGAGGGGAGCCAGGCGGCCATTCTAAGAGCCAAGGAGACTTTCGCTAAGGCTCAGGCTATTTTAGAAGCCAGCGTGTCTCGGCTAGGGAAGTCCATCAGGAGACGGGAAGAGCGGGTCTTACAATAAGGATAGGTCGAGCAGGAGGGCATAATAAGGAGCCGTGCTATTGAAGAGTCTCGTCAGCGGTTGACCCAGCAACTCGCAATAAATAACGATGATTTACGCCGGCAAGCTCAACACTCTGTGGAGGAGACTCGTCATTGAGTTATTGATGAGACGACAAATAAGTTGAAGCTTTTGGAAGAACCATAACTCCCTCTAATTTCATTTGTTCTTTATTCTTTTGTAACTTTATTCTTTTGATTCATGAATAAAAATCATTCTTTTGATTCTTTTATCTGTTGGCTACAAATTTTCCTTGCACACCAAATAACTTGTCATAAAATTGCTCATCGTTTTGGTAAAAACAATCCAAGGCTCATCTGCGTAACTTAGACTATTAATACCGACCGGGTTACAATTATTAACCTCGGTAAAGCCCTTTGAACAGAGCTAAATGATAGTTTAGTGAAAGCGTTTAACTACTTACATCAGGATGATCGGGTCAGAATCATTAACTTAGACAGAGGCGCCTAATTGCACATGCCTTAGTTTGATAAAGAAGTTCAAGTGCTCATATGCATAACTTGAACAAGTGGATGGTTATACTTCTGGGGATATGAACCAGATGTGATAGTAAATAATATCCTTTTTTTATGCATAGTATTTCTTCAAAAATTTGCCGTTGATCGACATCATCATTCTATCGTCATTCTGGTTCATTAAGCGATAAGCTCCACTAGAGTATACCGTTTCCACGATGAACGGTCTTTCCCACTTGGGTTAAAATTTACCCTTAATCTTGTGGGTTAGAATCATTGGCCTTTTGATAGCCAGAACCAAGTCTCCTTACTTGAAGGTCCTTGGTTTAACGCTCTTATTGAACGTTTGCGAGACTCGGGCTTGATACAACTCAATTTGTTGTTGAGCCCGGAGACGATTTTCATCAACGCTTCTAGTTCTCGCAATCTTCGTTGATGGCGTTCTTTTGTCGTCATCTTAGTGGCTAGGGCCACCTTTAATGATGGTATCTGGACTTCAAGAGGCAGGACGGCCTCACTTCCATAGACCAACGAGAACGGGGTAGTTTTTGTTGGGGTGCGAACGGTGGTGCGATAAGCCCACAAACACTCTCCCAGCTTTTCATCCCAGTCTCGTTTGTTGGAGGAGACGAACTTCTGAAGGAGTTTGATAATAGTCTTATTAAAGGCTTCGGCCAATTCATTTGCCACAGGGTTATATGGCGTTGAAGTAACATCTTTGATCCTAAACTTATCACAGAATCTTGAGAATCCCTGACTGATGAACTGCGGTCCATTATCGTGAATGATTCTTTGGGGGACGCCAAAACGGTAAATGACATGATACTTAATGAATTTAATCACGTCCGTCGTTTTTACCTCTTTCATGGGCACGGCTTCGGCCCATTTTGAAAAATAATCGGTTATTGCGAGGATAAACCAATGTCCCCTGGGTGATGGGGGAGTTATTGGCCCCACAATATCCATTCCCCATGCGTCAAATGGCCAGCTAGCAACGGTACTGTGCAAGTACTCTGGGGGTTGATGAATAAAATTAGCATGTACCTGACATGCATGACATCGTTTAGCGTATGCCATTGTATCGGTAATCATCTTCGGCTAGTAGTATCCTAGCCTTCTTATGTGGTCCCCAAGTTTTGGACCGGGCTGATGAGCTCTACACACTCCATCATGTGTTTCTCTCAGCACTTCATCGGCTTCTGCTTTTGATATGCAGCGTAGCAGGAGACCATCACTTGACTTTCTGTATAAAGTTTGAAGCGTATGATCATAGTAAAATCTCGGAGCCTTCCTCTTTATCGAGGCGGTTTCCTTTGGATCCTCTGGCAGCATCCCATATAAAGTATAATCTACAAACGGAAATTGCCAATCACAGGGTTCCAGAGTTAAGCCTGTTGTTTGTCCGAAAAATTGAATCTTCCTTTATATGCCAATTTAATTTTGAATTACAGCAATAAAAGAAAAATTACAAAATAGAAAATTGAGATTACAAGAATGGGGATCGATTGATTTCGATTCCCCTTTATTTTTGTGGGTCTGGCAGCGGTGGAGCTTTGTTTCAGTACTCCGTTGACGATCCGATCTCTCTGAATTGAGAAACTCCTCTCTGGATATTTGGACTCTGGAAAATTGGACTCTTCCCGAAAGCATCTCCCCCCAATCCAAAAGTCCAAAAGTCCAAAAATCCCCTCTCCCGTTAAATTCCTGTATTTTATAAACCGAAGAAGCTCGAAATCCGGCTCAATTCTCTCCTGAAAAAGCGGATCACGGATTATCAGTCCAAGGAAACAAATCAACGGCGGGGGCTCCCGCGGGTTGCAACCCGCGGGTGCCCCGCGGGATGCAACCCGCGGGTGCACCGGCGGGTGTGCCCACTTAGCAAATTTGGATTTTTTTTTTTTTTTGGTATCTACATAACCCCCTCCAAAGTTTTTGAAGTTCTGTATTGAACCGTACTGAATTTCGAAATACTTTGGATTTTTTAATTTTGGTTATAGACCTTTTAAAAGATTTGGTCGATAGAGATAACTATTAATATATTTATTTATTCCATAACAACCAGATGTATGATTTTAACGTACTCATTAGAGAACAAGCAGAGGTATCATGTTAACGTGCTTATTTTAGGTCAAGCAGAGGTATAATATTAACGTGCTTATTTTAATCCGAACCGTTCAGTGACATCTAGTATGACGAATCAGGAAAAGACAGAGGTGACATTAAACGTGTCTTGGAGCTTAACCTATTCAGAGGATCTGGTCGTGATAGGGACAAGCTGACTAAACAGAGGTGACGGTTAACGTATTTAGTTTTGGAATCGGACTATCAGAGGTAACTGTTAACTTGATAGGGAGATGATTTTCGTCAGAGGTGATTTTTAACTTAATGATATCAAAAGCACGTTCATCAGAGGTTGTAATGTTGGACTTGATGAAGTGTAAATTTTCTTTTCTGTCAGAGGTGAAATCTTAACGTGACAGGGGATCAATTTAATTAGGATTTTATCTCTTTTGATTTTGAATTATGATGTCAGAGGTATGATTTTAACTTGACTAATATTTTGGAGTGTCGCTTGCTCTGTTGGAGCAAAATGACAAGAAAAGTTTTGCTGTCAGAGGTGAAATCTTAACGTGACAGGAGATTTATCTGATTAGGATTTTTAGCAAACCCCCAGCTATCAACGGATTTGATTAGCCTTTACCAACTACCGTTTGAGTTGGGCTAGCCATGCTATTCCCCTCCGCATGGTGAGTTGTCAAGGATTTCGTTTGGATTTAAATACCAAACTTTTCCTCTTCCCTTTGCCTTAGCAGCTTAGGGCAGTGATGAATTCTTATATTCGGATAAGAATACTGTTGTGACAGATTTGTCGTGGGATTTTTAGCAAACCCCCAGCTATCAACGGGTTTGATTTTACCTTTACCAACTACCGTTTGAGTTGGGCTAGCCATGCTATTTCCCTCAGCATGGTGAGATGTCAAGGATTTCGTTTGGGCTTAAATGCCAAACTTTTCCTCTTCCCTTTGCCTTAGCAGCTTAGGGTGATTCATGTCTTTTACCCCCAGCATGGTGGGGTTGGCGAGAATTTTATTCTCTTCCCGTAGCCTTATCGGCGTTGGGTGGTTCGTACTTATTACCCCCAGTATGATGGGGTTTGCGAGAAATTTATTCTCTTCCCGTAGCTTTAGCGGCGTTGGGCAATTCATACTTTTTACCTCCAGTATGGTGGGGTTGGCGAGAAATCTATTCTCTTCCCGTAGCTTTAGCGGCGTTGGGTGGTTCATACTTATTACCCCCAGTATGATGGGGTTGGCGAGAAATTTATTCTCTCCCCGTAGTCTTGTCGGCGTTGGGTAATTCATACTTCTTACCCCCAGTATGGTGGGGTTGGCGAGAAATCCATTCTCTTCCCGTAACTTTAGCGGCGTTGGGCGGTTCATGCTTTTTACCCCCAGCATGGTGGGGTTGGCGAGAATTTTATTCTCTTCCCGTAACCTTATCGGCGTTGGTCGGTTCATCATTTTTTTTTATTTTTTTTTATTTTATATATACATTTTTATTTCTTTATCTCTCTTTTTTTTTTTTTTGCAATGATGTCCTTTTTTTTTTAGGTGATGACGCCTAGCATTTTATTTTTTATTATTTATTTATTTATTTATTTTGGTAAGCGATGAGGCCTTGCAAATATATTTTTATTTATTATTATTTTTTTGTTTATTTTTATTTATTTACTTTTTTTTTGTTTATATTTTTATATATTTTTTAATATTTTTTTATTTTTTTATTTTAATTAATTTTTTTTAATTTTATTTATTTATTTTTTTGGCATCCGCGGGTGCATCCATTGGATACAACCCATGGGTAGAGCACTCATACTGCATGTTTTTTTTTCTCCTTTTTTTTTTAATATTTATTATTTTTTTTAACTTTGTCAATTTTTTGTGGGCGATAACACCCTTTCCTTTTTTTTTTTATGAATATTATTTTTATTCTTTATTTTTTTTTTTGTGCGGGAGAGAGGGAGAAAAGTGCGGGTGACCCAGATGGGTCCCACCCATCTGTGGGTTGCGTCCCGCGCCCGTGCTTCCATCTACGGGTTGTGTCCCGCGCTTCCATATGTGGGTTGCGTCCATGTGGGTCCCAAGATTCCATCTGCGGGTTGCATCCCGCGCTTCTATATGCGGGTTGCGTCCACGCGGGTCCCAAGATTCCATCTGCGGGTTGCATCCCGTGCTTCCATATGCGGGTTGCGTCCACGCGGGTCCCAAGATTCCATCTGCGGGTTGCATCCCGTGCTTCCATATGCGGGTTGCGTCCACGCGGGTCCCAAGATTCCATCTGCGGGTTGCATCCTGGAGTTGTATCCAGTCTTGTCAATTTTTTTTTTGGGCGATAACGCCTCAAAAAAATTTTTTTTTTTTTTTGACAGACGATGACGTCTTGTCATATTTTTTTGGGCGATGACGCCTCAAATTTTTTTTTTTTTGACAGACGATGACGTCTTGTCATTTTTTTTTTTTTGGACGATGACGCCTCAATTTTTTTTTTTTTATGAGCGATGACGCCTCATAATTTTTTTTTTTTTTTATGAGCGATGACGCCTCATAATTTTTTTTTTTTTTTTTTTGACAGACGATGACGTCTTGTCAATTTTGGTGGGCGATGACGCCTCACATTTATTTATCGTTATCCGGCGATGACGCCTAGGCTCCAAAAAAAAAATTTAAAGATTGGATTGCGCCGCCCAAACTCCCACTGTGGTCGCCAATTCTTGTTTGTCCGAAAAATTGAATCTTCCTTTATATGCCAATTTAATTTTGAATTACAGCAATAAAAGAAAAATTACAAAATAGAAAATTGAGATTACAAGAATGGGGATCGATTGATTTCGATTCCCCTTTATTTTTGTGGGTCTGGCAGCGGTGGAGCTTTGTTTCTGTACTCCGTTGACGATCCGATCTCTCTGAATTGAGGAACTCCTCTCTGGATATTTGGACTCTGGAAAATTGGACTCTTCCCGAAAGGATCTCCCCCCAATCCAAAAGTCCAAAAGTCCAAAAATCCCCTCTCCCGTTAAATTCCTGTATTTTATAAACCGAAGAAACTCGAAATCCGGCTCAATTCTCTCCTGAAAAAGCGGATCACGGATTATCAGTCCAAGGAAACAAATCAACGGAAAGTAAAGAACGGAAAACAACCCGCGGGTGGCAACCCGCGGAATCGCCCCGCGGGTTGCATCCCACGGGGGCTCCCGCGGGGGCTCCCGCGGGTTGCTTCCCGCGGGTTGCAACCCGCGGGTGCACCCGCGGGTGTGCTCACTTAGCAAATTTGGATTTTTTTTTTTTTTTTTTTTTGGTATCTACACCTGTCTGGCACAATTCCCTGGTTTGGAAGACAGTATCTGGATGGACAAGTTCTTTACTGTCAATATTGATACTTTTAGCTGTACCCGGTGGGATTACCAATATTACAGCTAGTGCGGCAAGGGCATCTGCATAGACGTTCTCGTTCTGAGATATGTGATAGATATAAAATTATTCAAAATATCCTGCTAGCTCAATGGTTAGTTGATGGTAAGGGATGAGAGATTCATGTCTGACTTCATACTCACCCGTCATCTGGTTGACGATGAGTTTAGAGTCTCCATATGTCTCTAGATAGTTCACCCCCAGTTGCAGAGCCATTTTTAAGCCAATAATGAGTGCGTTGTATTCTGCCACATTGTTTGTACATGGCTCTATTAATGAGTAACCATTAGGCAGTATGTGTTTATGTGGGGAGATCAGTACAACCCCCACTCTGGCAGCAGACCGTCTGGCAGTACCATCAAAGAACATCTGTCATGGTTGTTTTTTGGTAGTTGCATTAGAGCTGGACCAAATTGGATGATCTGCTAGGAAATCGGCGATCGCTTGTCCCTTCATTGCTTTTTGAGGAACGAAGTGTATATCATATGGCGATAGTAATAACGCCCATTTCGCCAATCGGCCGTTTAAAGACCCTGGTTTGGTCAATAGGATTTTCAAAGGATTAACCCGTGAAGTGACATGAATTGTTTGCCCTGAAAGATAGTGTCGCATCTTCTGAACAGTGAACACTAGAGCTAAACATTCCTTTTCAATCGGAGTATATCGATGCTCTGCCCCGATCATTATCCGGCTTAAGTAATAAAGGGTGTGTTCATGGCCGCGCTCATTATACTGAGCAAGTAATACTCCTAACGCATTATCTATGGCCCTTACATATATGAGGAATGGTTGCCCAGGGACAGGTGCCATGAGGACGGGAGGTTTGGTAAGGTATTCTTTGAGATCGTCAAATATCTGTTGACATGCCTCATCCCATACAAAGGAAACTCCCTTTTTCATGAGTCTGAAAAACGGCTGGCATCATCCTGATATGTTAGAGATAAAGCGCCGGATATATGTCAGTTTTCCTTATAACCCCCTTAATTCTTTAAGATTGCGGGGAGGCGGCATCTCGTTGATCACTTTTAACTTTTCAGGATCAAGAAAAATTTCTTCTGAGGTAACTATGAATAAGGAATTTTCCACTGGACACCCCCATGAAAGATTTAGTAAGATTCATTTTCAAGTGATGTCTTCGCATAAGATCTAAGACTGTTCTTAGATCCTAAAGATGGTCGTCTTTGTTTTTGCTTTTGACTGCCAAGTCATCCACGTAACACTCTACCGTTTTGCGCAGATGTTCTTTAAATATAATGCTCATTGCAAGTTAATAGGTGGCACCAGCGTTCTTTAGTCCAAAAGGCATTACTGTATAACAGTATGCCCCCAGCGGTGTTATGAAAGCCGTGTGCTTTTCATCGTTCATGTGCATTTTGATCTGACTGTAGCCTGAGAAGCCATCCATAAAAGACATCCCTCGTATCCGCAGGTGCTATCAATCATTACATCGGTAATCGGGAGTGGAAACTCATCCTTAGGGCATGAACAATTTAGATCCCGAAAATCGATGCATATCCGGATTTTGCCGTTCTTCTTGCGAACCGACACTATATTAGCCAACCAATCTGGATGTTGCTTTTCACGAATAAATCCCGATTTTATGAGCTTATTAATCTCGACAACTATTGTCTCCATCAATTCCGGTTGAAAACGCATCTGCTGTTGCTTGACTGGCATTGCGTCCTCCTTAATATTTAATCGGTGAATGGCGATTTGAGGGTCAAGTCCGGGCATATCTTCATAGTTCCATGCGAACACATCTATATACTCCTTGACAAGGGATATAAGTTCCTCCTTTTCCAAGGGAGTTAGTGTGTCACTTATAAAAACGGACTTCGGATTCTCTTCCGTTCCCATGTTAATTTGTACTAGCTTATCTTCTGTGGGCGGGCCATGCTGTTCAAAACGGACATCCCAGAGAGTATCCATGTGTTTAGCCCAGGAATCATCTTGCAGATCAATTGGTTCCTCGTCGCTTTCTGGTGCGGCTGAAACCATGTTCACTGTTAGAGATTGAAACCAGGCACCAGTACTTAGATCTGAATCATGGTAGTGCGGATGTAAATCTTCATCGGCCAAAGAGCTCTCTCTATCTCTATATGGCGGAGAGGGAGGAGTGGACACATATCCTAACTCCCTTCGAGTTTTCTGATAATAATCAGGATTCTTCCCTCTTGGTCTAAACGAGGGTATAAGATTTCGTCGCCCTTTTCCAAAGTTCAATCCCTGTTTTTGGGTAAAATTATAATCCATCTTTTCCATCATCTGTCGGGATTTTTGTTCATATAAGTGAAATTGAGGTGATGTTTGTTCATCACTTTTACTACTTTATCTTTGGTTAGGTGACGCGATCACTTTGCCGAAGACAATCGGTTTAAGCGATACATGTCGCAGAGGTACTTCAAAGAAGTGATCTCGTCCTTTTGTTATTTTAGACCGAGAGACGAGAGATGACCTTATTGGCAAATGATATGCTGCCAAAACTTCAAGTTCGGAAAAGTCATCTGCCTCGGTGGAGGTACAAGAAGGCTCAGACTCTGTAGCTACAGCAGACTCGTAGACTAATTTTATATTTTCATTAATAGTCCACTCATCCTCTGCTACATTGGCTACATTATTATCAAAATTCACTTTAAAATTTATGTGAGGGTTTATCTCATAGTCACCTCCATCATCCTTTTCGGGAGATACGTATTCAGTATCCGCCTCGTTGCCGTTTTCTTCGGGTTCTTGAGGCTTTTTGCAGTCATTATTGGAGACTTCATGGACCGGCTTGTAGAGCATAGCATCCGTGAAGTAGTTTTCTAGCCCTTTAAATGGCTGCCTGTCTGCAACTAACGTTCGGACTTCTCCTTATTCATCGCAGTATTTCATACATTGATGGAGAGTCGATGAGACTATTATGTAATTATGGATTCATGGGCGTCCCAGTAGAATGTTATAAGATGTGTCTACGTCAATGACGTAGCACGTAACTTCTGTCCTCAAATCTCCGATTTGACATCGAAGTCGGATTTTCCCGTGGGGATAGCTATCATTAGCTTAAACCCGCATATTGTAGTATTTGTCGGTGTCAAACGATGGGGAGTGATTCCCAATAACTGCATCAGTCTTCTGGGAATAACGCTTAATGCAGACCCCGGATCGATTTGAATACGGTCCACCTTTGTGGATCTGACATATCTAGTGAAATAGAAATGCCTATTATATTTTATATTCCTTACATGTATATCCTCTGGAGAGAAAATAATTTGCGGGACCTGCCTCCTCACTTGATGACAGTGGGGGCAGGAGTCCCTTACTTCATCGGCTGGATTGATAATTTGAGCTAAGAAAGATTCAGAGTCTGCCAAGGCCTCTCTTAATACTTTGCGAGTTGATTTTGACAATCGTAGTAACTCATAAAGCGTAACTCGAGCTGGAATATTTGCCAGCTGAGCTATTATATCAAATTTAAATGCAGCCTCTTTGGTTTCTTCATCTCTTGCAGGATTTTTCTGGAAATGAAGCCCCTTTTGTTTTACAGGCCTCGCGAGTTCCCCGTATATATTCTTCGGGTCTACTCTGGTGTAATCTTTTGGTATGGTTTACCGAATCAAGTGCCGGAAGGGCCCGCCCCATCTTGATTAGTGGCCATAGCTTTGGGTTGCTCTTCGGAATCTGTGAAGGCTCCCGATATTATATATTCTTTTTTTATTTCTGTGGAAATAGTATTACTAGTCCGCTTTCTCCTCCGACTATTTGAGGTGGTCCATTGTTCGTCCTGTAACAGATCAGGGTGGACCCACATGATTTTTCCTTTTTGTGTAGCTACAAGGACAAGTCCTTTCTGTGTTTTTTTATGTGGGTCATGATTTTTCATGACCAGTTTCTCCTTTGGTATTGGGGTCACCCCTGCAGAAAACTCATGGGTTCCTACCATCAGGGTTGCCATATTAGCAGTGACCTTTTTTTGTTTTTCTTTTAGCGTCAAGACTCCAGCTTCTATTAATACTTGGATCCTATTTTTCAGAGGATAACAGTCTCTGGTAGGGTGTCCAACATTTCTGTGATAGAGACAATAGTTGAGGTCGTTAGTTTTACCAGCGTCCTCCGGTTTCCTGATTTCCGGAAGTTTCAACATTCCCTTTCTAAGGAGCAAATGGAAGAGTGTAGGCGTTTGTTCCGCTTTAAAAGTGTATGTCCTTTCTTACTAAGGCCTATTCTGTCTCGTGCCCTTTTGATTTTAGGGCTTCGGGTTTGGAGAGTTCGTCTTTTGTGGAGCGGCTTCTGACGCCATCACCGCTTTCCCCTTATTTTTGTTATTGCCTTGTGTGTGCGGTCTGTTGTTCTCCAAATTCCTTACTCCACGAGATTCTTCAACTCTGCGGATCAAGTCTTCGGCTTGCTCTCCTTGTTTGAGCAAATCCTTCCAAGTCTTAGACTCAACGGCCCCCATTTTTAAGAGTACGTTGGTCTTGAGATTATGCCGACACGTCTCCACTAGAGTTTTCTGGGCCATTCCGTGTTTGCAATACACGGACTTCTCCTAGAACCTTTCTATAAAGTCCTTTACCGTCTCTTGTTCTCCTTGCTTTGTTGCAAGGAGGGAATGAACCGATATTTCGGTATCATTCTCAAAGAAACGTGCGAGAAATTATTTCTCAACGTCAAACCAGATATTGATAGTACCTGGGGGCAGCTGCATAAACCATGTGAAGGCAAGCCCTCGCAAGGTACTTGCAAAAACCTTGGTCATCACTGGGTCATTGCCCATTAAATGTCCTGCTTGAGACAAGAAGTAGTAAATATGCTGACTGGGAGATCCTTTCCCATCATATGGTTCCAATTTGAGCGGTTTGTATTTTTTTCAGGGTATGGTGCCAAATCCCATTCAGGTGGGTATGGTCTTGAGATCCCTGATTTGTTCAACTCCTTTTTGTGCATTAACGCCCCGAGTTGGTTTTGTAACTTCTCGATTTTCTCTCCATAAGGGTCATGAAAAGAATACTTATCCTCGTCTTCATATGTCGAGTGAGCCTTTTTTTCTTTATCTTCCTCGTTCATTTTGTTGAACAGAATTTCTTTTCCCTTCTTGGCGTTATCCTAGACAATTTTTTGAGTATTTTCGACCACTTTTGAGAGCATCATTTTAAGATCCTCAATCGTCTTTTGTTGATCTTGGATCATTTGTTCTTGGGCCTCAAATCATTGGTCGATATCGTCAGATCTATCCATCATATGTGATGCTGATTTCTGCAATTTAGATAATGCCGAAGAACGAGGAGAAGTTATGGCCGAATTGTCACTATCGTCGTCATAAGAACCTTTCAAAAGTTTCTATAGTTTCGGACCGGGATAGCGCCTGACTTAAGTCGGGTAAAATGATGAGGTTCTTCATCGCTTGATTCTGAATCACCATTCCTTTCTATGATTTTCTTTCCCTTTCCGACCATATTAGAAGTTACAAATTTCTATTCTTTTTCTCGGGGAGCAGTTTTTGTCTTTTTAGCAGGGTTTTTGTCCGACTCAGTTAATCGGTCGAACACCGATACCCTGTTCTTCCTGCAGCAACAACTGTCCACTACAGCAGATACTGCTGTCATAAACTGCTGACAATGACAAGTAGGTTCAGACTGAACTTAATTCATACTTCTTTTCTTGGTTAGATACTCCCTAAGGTTAGTGGCCTTAGGAATGGAGTCGTGGGGCCCACTTAGCTGTTGAGGGAGTACAGGGACCCGTTGGAGCTTCTTGAAATCAGCAGTGTCAAGTTCTGGTTTAATAGAACAATTATCAATCCTGATTTTTTATTCAGGTTGATTTACGCGGAGCTGAGCAATAGCTTCGCGTTTTGAGTCGTGGAGCTGAAAATTAGCTTCGCGTTTTGATACGCTAGCCTCGCGTTTTGATACGTTAGCCTCGCGTTTTATGCTGGCTTGACGTTTTTGCTGAAGTTTATCTTCTGGCATATTAGCCTCACGTGGAAGAAGATTCTTGCACGCTGGCTTATTCTTGATATTAACGCAAGTCATAACTTTGCGTTTAGCGCGATTTTTACGATCAACGCTAATTTGCCAATTATCTTTGCGATTAACGCGAAGGTAAGGAGGTTTGCGATTAACGCAAGCTTTACTGGCTTCGCGTTTATCGCTAAGCTCAGTAGTAGCCTCGTGTGGAGAATCACACGCTGGCTCTAAGGAAATTTTATCCTCGCGATTAACGCGAGTGTCAGAAATCTTGCGATTATCGTAAGTTTTACTGGCTTCGCGTTTATCGCTAAGCTTAGTAGTAGGCTCGCTTGGAGAATCACACGCTGGCTCTAAGAAAATTTTATCTTCGCGATTAACGCGAGTGTCAGAAATCTTGATTTATCGCAAGTCTTACTGGCTTCGCGTTTATCACTAAGCTCAGTAGTAGCCTCGCGTGGAGAATCACACGCTGGCTTGTCCTTGCGATTAACGCAAGTTGTTGCTTCGCGTTTAGAGCGATTTTTGCGATTAACGCAAGTTTGCCAATTATCTTCGCGATTTACGCGAAGATAAGGAGGTCTGTGATTAATGCAAGTCTTACTGGTTTCGCGTTTATCGCTAAGCTCAGTAGTAGCCTCGCGTGGAGAATCGCACACTGGCTCTAAGGAAATTTTATCCTCGCGATTAACGCAAGTGTCAGAAATCTTACGATTATCGCAAGTCTTACTGGCTTCGCGTTTATCGCTAAGCTCAGTAGTAGCCTCGTGTGGAGAATCGCACGCTGGCTCCAAGGAAATTTTATCCTCGCGATAAACGCGAGTGTCAGAAATCTTGCGATTATCGCAAGTCATACTGGCTTCGCGTTTATCGCTAAGCTCAGTAGTAGTCTCGAATGGAGAATCACACGCTGGCTTATCCTTGCGATTAACACAAGTTGTAGTTTTGCGTTTATCGCGATATTGGCTAGTCTTGCGATAATGCGAGCCAGTTTGCAAGGGGCTGTAGCCTCGCGTTCAATGCGGGCTTTGAGGGTCTTTCGTCTAGCTCTCCGATTTCTATTTCAGAGTTGGGTTCTGGTCAATCCAGTTCCCGAGCTTTCTTCGGCAGTAAAGAGGCCATTCTCTGTTAGGGTTTCCTGTCCAAACGACGGCTCTATGGCCGTGGTCTCCACGAGTCCCCGATTAACGGTGGATTTCCGATTACCCGATCCTCGGGTATTGGAGCACACGCGACGATAGCATCGTGTTTCGGTCAGGTTACCTGACTCAGAGGAGAAAGACTCCTCGTACTTCTGCTGGTCGATCTCTACGACTAGCATGTTCACGTCCGATCCGATCCTCTCGACGTCAGATTGCGCAACGATCTCTTCTTTGGTGAAAGAGACTTCTCCCACTGTGGTCACCAGTTTGTTCGCAACATAAATTTGCTTCTCTTCCATTGAATACAACTTAGATTACAACGAAAGTACAAGGAAAAAAACAAACGAGAGGATTTAAAAATTATCGCTCTCTTTTACAATAAAACGTGAGATCTCGTAGCGATGTGATCTATCGAAGTAGCTCCTTTTGACGATCTGACGACGATGATCTTCTCTCTTGAAGATGACGGCGACAGACTTGGATCTTCTCTGCTGATCTTCACGAATTCAAGGCTCTCACGCGTAACTCGAATTCTCTAAGATGCCAAAAAAAGATCCCTAGGGCTTCCTCAAAGGGTATTTATAGCCTTAGGATAATACGAGAGTTTTTATTTAAATAGAATTTGTATTCATCAAGGATTCTAATCAAATATCTTAGTTTTGATTTAAATCTCTTGATTTAGAGTTTTGATTGGACTTAATTTGGATATTTGGATAAGCCCAAATCTTAATCTCAATCAATTTATGATTCTAGTTATTTGCTCACGCGGAACTAATCGCGTCAAAACGCGGAGCTATCGATTAGCTTCGCATTTTGTTCAACGCAGGGCTAAGAATAGCCAAACGCGGAGCTACAAAGTTAGCTCCGCGTTCTGTTATGGAAAATCCATTTTCACTTAGAAATTTTCACTGCCAACAACAAACATATCATCTACATACAAAGTAAGTATAATAAAGTTACCATCTTTAAATTTTTGTAAATATACACAACGATCTGAATTGCATCTGGCAAAATCCGAATCCAACATAAACTTGTCGAACTTCAAGTACCATTGCCTCGGCGCTTGTTTCAACCCATACATGCTCCTTTTCAGTCGACATACCAAATTCTCTTTTCCTTTAACTTTATATCCCTCCGGTTGTTCCATATATATTTCCTCCTCCAAATCACCACGAAGGAAAGTAGTCTTTATATCGAACCGCTCTAAATACAATCCTTTCACACCACAATACTTAGTATTGCTCTGATAGAAGTCATCTTGACAATAGGTGCAAATATTTCATTGAAGTCAATACTTTTTCTCTAACCGTATCCCTTCACCACAAGTCTAACGTTGAACCTTTGTGTCCCTCCTGCCTCATGTTTTACCTTGTATACCCACTTATTATGCAATACTTTCATCTTTTCCGGTCGCTTCACCAATTTCCATGAGTGATTCTCCTCCAAAGAAGACATCTCATCACGCATGGGTTGCCCCACTTAAGACGAAATTTGTCATGCATAGCCTCTTGGTAACTCTCTGGTTCACATGCATCAGTTTACAAAACATGATATAATAGAAGACAAAGTTTTTGGGTTGGCTTCCTTATCCTCGTGTTCCTCCTCAAAGTGGGAATACTCTCTGATGAAGTATTGGAACCATTTACTTCAGTCAATGGCTCTCTTTCCTGTTCGGTCTCATCTAAAACTTGTGTATTCTCAGGTATAGCATTTTCTTTCCCTTCAGATATAGGTATTTCTTCCTTTCTTTTATCAATGGGATCCATCCCATCCTGTGGCTCATCCAGCTCCAAGTGCTCTTTCTTGCATTGTCACTCTTACTTTCCATTCATTCTTTATACATACAGCCCTCATTAAATATTACATCTCTGCTACGAATTATCTTGTTATGCTCATAATCCCATAAGCGATAACCATATTTGTCGCCACCGTATCCAATGAATGCACACTTCTGAGATTTAGAATCAAACTTCTTTCTCATCTCATGATCCACATGTGCATATGCTATACAACCGAACACTTTTAAGAATGAATAATTCATAGTCTTACCAGACCACACCTCCTCTGGAATTCCTCCATCTAAAACACTAGTTAGACTCCTGTTGATCAGATAAACTGGCGTATCTACAGCGGCTCCCCAAAGTTGCAAAGGCAAACCTGCATGTAATCTTATACTCCAAACTCGCTTCAAAATGGTTCTATTCATCTTCTCCGCCACGCCATTTTGCTGCGGTATCCTCGGTACAGTCTTTACTCTCCTGATTCGGTGGGTAGAGTAATAGTCATCGACTTTCTATTGCAAAATTCTCCACCATTGTCTGACAACAGACATTTCACTTTCAAACCTGTTTCATTCTCAATAAGAGCTTTCCATACCTTGAAGATCTTGAAGACATCGGATTTTTGTTTAAGTGCAAACACCCATATTTTTCTGCTTGCATCATCTATGAAAGTGACAAAATAAGAATTACCTCCAAGAGACTTCGCCCAAGAAGGCCCCCATACATCTGTATGCATCAACTTCAATGTCTCGGTTTTCTTCTCCTTACCATCTTTCATAAAAATAACTCTTTTCTGCTTCCCAAATACACAGTTCTCACAGAAATCAAAGTTAACATCTTTCATATCTGTCAACATACCTCTGAATTGTAATACTCTCATGCCGCTCTCGCTCAAGTGACCGAGTCTCTGATGCCATAAGGTAGCCTTCTCATTCTTCACGGTGGCCAAAGAAACAACGTGATCCACCGAACTTGAGAGTAAATATAGAGTTCCCATTCTCTCACTCTTGACAACTACCATTGCTCCTTTGCTGATCTTCCACTGTTTCCTCTCAAATGAGATTTGATAACCTTCGCCATCCAGCTTGCTAACAGATATCAAATTCTTTTTCAAATCTCGTATGTACCTCTTGTAAAAGCAACTTTCCACCATTGTGCAACTTTAACTGAATTGTCTCTTTACCGACAATCTTGCATTCATGCCCATTACCAACAGTCACATGCCCAAAATCACCTTGGACATAATTCTCAAACCATTCTCTGCGAGCAGTGCAATGGAACGAAGTCTCTAAATCCACAAACTACGGATCTGACCTTGATTCTGTATGAGCAGACAAGCACAAATCATCATACTTTTTTACATAGATTCACCATATTCGCTCTTTCCTTATTTTTGTTTGGACAATCCTTCTTCATATGTCTCTCTGTCTTACATTTCCAATGCACTAACTTTTTCTTTAACTTTCCCTTAGATTTTGATCTTTCTTTTTTGCTTCGACTCCCTGCTTAAACTTCTACCTCTTTTCTTCCTTCTGTCATTATCAACAGACAGAGTGTACTTGTAGAAACTGTGCTCTCATCCATGCACTTTTTTATCAATTCATCATTCATGATTGTACTCACAACATCATCAAATTTAAGAGTAGTATTGGAAGTATTGCTGATGGCCATAATAACATTACTCCAACGGTAACGAACATATAAATATCAAAGCTTTAATGTCATCAGCAAAGACAAAATCTAAGGATTCAAGTTGTACTCATAATGTGTTAAATTCTTTCAAATAATTAACAACTGAACTATCAGAATGCATGCTCAAGTTGAACAACTTTTACATTAGAAACAGTCTATTTGAAGCAGACGACTTCTAAAATTTAGCCAATGCTGACATCAAATCTGAAGTGGTCTTCTCCTTGGAGACGTTGAACACAGTCTGCTTTATCAGGCACAATCGAATCTGCTCCAAAGCCATCCTGTCTAACAATTTCCACTCCTCATCTATCATCTTTTCTGACTTTTCTCCAAACAATGGTTGATGTAAATTCTTTTGATATAAATAATCTTCCATCTGCAACTTCCACTATTGGAAATCTGTCCCATCAAAATTTTTAATTTTTCCCTTCCTATCTTCCGCCATAACTCCCACTCAAAATCAATACCAATCTGAGTGAAATCTGACACGAATTATGGCTCTGATACCAATTGTTAGTAAAAATAGCGGAATAATACTAATACAATAACCAGCAGAATCAAATTGTTAACTGAAGAGAAAAATAAAAGAGACAGAGAACACGCAGATTTAACATGGTTAGGCAATATGCCTACGTCCACGGGGACACGATCGAAAAACTTCCACTATATCAAAAGAGAATTATAACTTTCTAGTTCTCAACCACAAGAGAATTGATAAAGAAATCACACAAGATTTTGAGATCAAAACCTAACCTCTTGTTGCAGTGATTTTCCTCTTTGTTTCGGCAGCCAAAAATCCAAAGAAAGCCGCCACCTTTATTTTGCTTCAGCCCACCGAGAAAGAAACCCTTCGGCCAAAAATAACCAGCATCAATAGCACCCTTATATTGGCTTCTTTTCTCTGCCAAAGAAACAAGTAGCCGTCCACCTTGATTATTTCCTTTTTGGCCAAATAAAACTCAATTGCACACCTGCAATTCTTTCTCTCTCTTTTGCCTTCGGTTAAAGCAAAGACACAAAGAACTAGCCGCCTCCCTTTTCTTATTTTTTTGGCTTTTTTTAATTTCGGCTTCTTTTTCCTGCTCATCCAAAACCCTAGCACCATACCCCATATATACATATATATATATATATATATATATATATATATATATATATATATATATATATATATATATATATATATATATATATATATATATATATATATATCATAACAGGTTTGGACCGGTTTTGAACTCATTTTGGTGTACCGAAACCCGTTGCGGCAATGGGCTCCATTAGCAACACTGCCAACTGACTACCCTCAACTATATATCTAACTAGCTGCCCTCTATTGGACTATCCTAACTTTGTATCCTTAACTGACAACTCCCTAATTATTATGTAACTCTAACTAACTGTTTATTAGTTGGCTATCGCTAACTATGTATCCCTAGTTGAGTATCCTATAAACTCTGGATTGGTTCATTAACTACATGGCTAGTCGACCAATCAAAAAGATAGAGAATATCAAAGTTTTAAATTGGTCTACAAAAAAGAGTATTAGTCGACCAATCAGAGAGTTGGAGAATATCAAATCTCTGAATTGGCCGACCAACTACAAATTAATTAGTCGAACAATCAAACAAAAAAAAAAAATATTGTTTGAGTATTTTTGAGTGTATAGTATCTACGATTTAACATACAAACTATTTTGTTTGTTATCATTGCATATAAAAACTGAGGATTTGAAATTAAAAATAAATCCAACTTTTTAGTTAAATGGTGAAGAAAATTTTTAATTTCAAGGGTGAGAAAAACCTTATAATTATTTCTTTGACGAACAATCTTAACATATGTTTATCCTAGTTAAGAGGTAAATTTACCAAGTACTTTCTGGATAACCATGCTCTCTTTCTCATACACCCTTTTATATGATCAAAATCCATTAAGCGATCAATGAAGATAAAGAGAAATCATTTCATGATCCAAGTCCTCAGCTCTTTTCCATTAAACAATCAAGGAAAAGCAAAAAATAGAAAAGTAAATATTTCATTCCAATACAAAATTTTTATATTCCAAATATGCGAACCAATCATCCTCTTAAAAGTACATGGGCCTAGATAAAGATGAAATGGATGGAACATGTTTTTTTATTTTGAAAAATATTATTTTTTTAATATAATTGATGGAGAGAAACTTTGGCCCCTTCGGGAGTGATGGGCTTCAAACACAAAGCCAATATTAATCTAACCCAAAAAATTAAGTTGATAGGTAGAAAACCCAACTTTGTATTTAAAACAATGATTTTTTCTTGTCCTATCTAGTGCGGGACTATACTTATATATGAGTTTCTAACAATCTCTCTTTTTATTGTGAGTATAACATATTCATATGCACCCCTAACCACTTCGAGCTTCATTGCGGCTTCACTCCCTTTTTTGTCACAACCTGGATTTTGATACTACTTGTTGGGGAGAAACGTTAGGCCTCTTTGAGAAAATGCTGGGCTTTAAACACAAATTTAATGCGTTCCTTGTGGAACCCCAAGTCCAATGACTCCCATCATCTTGTAGAGCTCCCATAAACTTTCAAATTCATCTTTAATTGTGGAAAGCAAATTTGAAACCAAAGTGCACATATGAACATGAAAAAGCACACGAACTACATAAGTGTGTATCATGCGATAGATATCAAGCACCAATTATCGAAAGTAATTAATCAAAGTACATAAAAGTCAAATAGATTAACATAGAGAATTTTTAATATGGAAAACATTAACTAGAAAAAAACCATGAAAAAGACTATATTATGATATCAAGTCAATTACAATGATTTGACTAATAGCTGTTAGACAGTCACGACTAACAATAATTTAAAATTTAACTCGTCTATTAGATAGCTATGGATAGAGTATACACTCAAACTATCTCAAATCTAGTATCGACTCACAACTTATGCAGATTTATAAATATTGAATTGTAGGAGATTATAAAGAAGTAGAATCTACTTTAATCATGATTCAAGTACTTATCTGTAAATTGGAGATGATGGACATTGATCTCCGCAAACCATGAATAAAATCTGCTTCTTCAACAATAAAAATATCCTTTTTAATCTCTTTTAGAGGATCTCTTTCGTGATATCTTTTTTGTTGAAGATGACGACATGCAACTAAGATTTACATTCTCTAAATAAATCCTAAAACTCATTTTTAATCATATCCACTCATTTTTAATCCAATAGACCAATTAAAATTAGTTATCAAATAAACTCCATTTCAAGTCAAAAACCACTCAAAATACCCTTATGCTTATCACACTTGACCCGCTAGGCCAACTATTGCTGACGGGGGTTCAATTTTCTACAAAACACCGTTGGAAACAAAATACAAAACTCTACAACTTCTCTTTACAAAATTTTCTAGCTCAGTCTATATTGAAGTCAAATCTTTGTTTAAATTTGATACTGCTGCACACTACGACATCCACTTTTTCCCAATTTAGAACAGTCATAATTTTCACTTTCGAACTCTGTTTTAGTTGGCCTTAGTATCATTACAAACTTCGTTCAACTCTAAGCTTTTGTATTTGACACCATCATAGAATTCTCGTCGTAACTTCGTTAAATCAGTTGTATCCGCTATATCTATTGTATCGATTTTTATCAATCTTGATTTTTGATTTCGTTCAATTACTTAGATTGGTCCTTCATAATTTTGCCATGATTTTACCACACATGTAGGATAATTTTTTTTTTCTATAATGTGGTAATTTAAACTAAAATCGTTTACCGAAACGATGATACTAATTGATTGGTTAGGTTTGCCAAGCCAATTTGAACACCAAACGAAAATTATGGAGATTCAGCTTGAGACAAACTTGAGTTATAGTTAGGAGTGCTAAGAGCAATTTGTCAAGACACGTGATCACTTCTTCTCACCAAACTCTATTTCATTGAATTAAGAAGTTTCCCTCGCAAGATCATAAGGAAGTAAAATAAGTAGTCCTTTGACTCTCTCCAACGTCTACTATCTAAGAGTTGATCCACGCAGTCGTCTATGGGCTACGAATTGTCTAGCATTTGCACACCAACACTCCAACATGACAGCTGAAACTCACGTGATTATCCGTGGATTTTCGCTAACAATCACCATTATTTTAACTAGCATCTCACTGGAAGGTGCAGTTCTCTTATAGTTTAGAAACTTCTCGAGCCTCGATGTTTTGAGTTTTTGAGTTGCAAGAGTATTCAAATATCAGTTAGGAAAGTTCTTAGGAGCGTCGGCAAAGATCTTAGCTGTCCCAATCCATGCACGTGCATGGCGATATTTAGAGGTCAGTCAATTCTTTAAGCTCGTTTGCCATCAAAATGTAACCGTTGAAGAGATTGAACTTCTGAAGTATTTAGCTAGCTATGTATCACACTGTCCCCTTGTTATTCTTTGATATTTTGGTCATGTTATATAACTGTTGGGGCTTTTGCAATTTTAAAATACAAAATAATTTCCATTAACCTTCGTCAAAACTTCTGAATTTTAGTATATTGACAGGAACTTCAATATGATATGATATTAGATCTGATATTGAATAGAGGTTTTTTTAGTCGAGAACCTCTGCTAGGTTGGATTTTGGCTAAGTAATGTCAAAAATTGAGAATAATGCAGTCATTTGCGTCGGATTGGCTGCAGGTAACTAGTTTATTGTTGGTGGGCTGTGAGGGTGGTGTGCTGGGGCTGAAGGGAGATAAAAAGGAAAGAAAGGAGAAAGTAGTTTAAAGTTCTTAATTAACTTTTTCGAATTTGCAAAGTGTAAAAGGAGAGGATATGTAGAACCTATGACCCACCAACAATGCCCACTTTTGGAAGGTGGAAGGTGATGTTTCGGATATACTGACTTTTCTCACAAGGAATGACAGTTTTGTCTGTTACTTCTTGATTCGTGATGTTCGTATATTAGGACATTTATTTTTCCGAACTTTCACTTTCTACCCGACATATCTGGAAAGAGAGGAAAACATATGTGCTGATTATGCAATGAGTAATGGCACGAAGGTGAGCATGAAGGTTGTGTGGGAAGGGATTTTTGCTCAACGACTACAAGATGTATCCGGAATAATATATGAAAGATTGTAATTCTTGTCGTATTTTTTTAAGGAAAAAACACATGCAACATTGCGCTTGGTAGGTGGTAGTAAGTAAATTATTATCTTTACCCTAACCAAGAAAGGACAAACAAAACTTTTATTGCTCCTCTTAAGCTAAATAATACTTAAACTGAGTCTTGTCTCTATCTTATCCAGCTTCATGTATATCTAATCTTCTTACCAACTTGGATCAAGAAGTCAAACCCTAAGTCCTACCATAAAACCCATTAGCTAAGCCTAGAATTGAACTTATCTAGATATCACAGATCCATACTAAGCATACCAAGTCGAACTACACATATTATAACTTACAATCATGTGATATTGTCCCCCGCCCTAGTCTATATATACAAAAACCAAACCCTAATCGTTACCCATTCTCATCACCCCAACCAAGTCATAAACCAAACAACAAACACAATGCAAAGCCCCATCAAGTCAACCCTCCCTCTTCTCCTTCTCCTCGTCTCCATCTCCTCCCTCACCCTCGCCTCCGCCGCATCACCGGCCAACTTCATCCGCTCCTGCTGCAATAACACCGCATATCCTGACATTTGCATCCAGTCCCTCTCCACCTACGCTCTCCCCATCAGTCGCAACCCCCGCCAGCTCGCCCATGCAGCCCTTACCGTCAGCGCCCTCCGTGCCCACCAGACCTCCACTTATGTCTCTCGCCTCTCGTCCTCCTCCGGTAGCACTCCCAAACTGTCGGCCCGGTCGGCCCGTGGATCCGTTGCTTTTCGGGACTGTGTCACGTTGATGACCCATAGTGCTGATCGACTAAAGCAGGCAGTCGGGGAGCTTACTCGGCTGGGCAGAGCCGGGAGCCCTCAGTTTACGCTGTGCATGAGCAACATTCAGACGTGGGTGAGTGCTGCGCTCACTGATCATAGCATGTGCCTTAACAGTCTTTCGCAGGCAAGGGCGGCCGAGGCGGCAGCGGCTGTAGCGAAGATAAGGAAGAAAGTGGAGGAGGTGAGGCAGGTAACTAGCAATGCGCTCTCTCTTGTGAACAGGATCACCGCATGAAGCAGTCCCTCTTTGTGCGAGTAGGGATGAGAATGATCGAGTTCAAACACCAATTTAGAATTTTATCAAGGTTAAATCATGTGAATACTATAAGTAAAAGTTTTGGTAATAATAGTCTCTACATGTTTATGTTAACTCTGTAACAGGGACAATATCTGAGTGTTCTGATGTTATGTAATATGTGAATGAAATTAAGATTTGAATAATTATTATATATAGAGAGAGAGAGAGATGGAAATTAAATGTATTACATGCTCTATATGAGTGTCATATATAACTAAAAAATTTATCACTTCCAATTGGTTCTTGCTATAATTAGTCGAGTTTGTGCTCAGGATGTTCAGAGCGATTGACTATCAAATATACTTACACATGAGAAGGACTTATTGAAAAGCAAACTATGGTTATATTTTTTTATTGCTAGTAAAACTCACACTCATATATTTTTTTTCTATCTAATACTATGCAAATTGAGTCTCATTAAGAATTGTACTCGTAACCTTTTAAAACTTAGAGAGAGGTGATACCCACGGAGAGAAGGCTGGTTGACAACTAGATTTATAGGGCTTGTTGGTGTAAAATTGAGTCCTATTCAGCACTTGCTCTTTTCCCACATTAGAAGCTAATTTGATAAGGTTTTTAGACAAATATTTTCTACTTTATTTTTTTATTCTTATTACTTTTTTATTCTTTTGCATTTTGCTAGTTCCTACTCAACATCGACAGTTGCTGACTATCTTGTTATTTTTTGAGTCGTACAATGAGAAATTACTTTTCTTGTTCCATTAATCAGAGTTAATGTTCCATTAATCATAGTTAATAGAGCATAATAGATTTTACGTAGAGGTATAATTTTTTTTAAAACCCACAATTAAATACATGTCTGGCAGGAATTGAATCTAGATTGCTCTGATACCATGTTGGAGTCCCTTCCACTATACTAAAACTCCGAAGTTGTGGGGAGAATTAAGATGAATTATTTTGTATTTTTAACACTTTGGATGCTTGATCCATTTCTTATAGACTAGTCCATTCTCATCTCTATCCCTTAGCATACCAAGAGGAGATAGTACCATAAAGCCAAAAAACTATTATAATTTGGCACGAAATCAGAAAGCCATAAGAGGTAGTCCCAGTACCGTGGATATACCCATAGAAAGTTGTTAAGTCTGCAAAATCTTATTGTTAAGAATGAAGATGAAATTATTGATAAGATCAAAGGAAAATATGAAGAGGTGATATTTTCAAATACTTTCGATGGCCTAATCCGAAAAGTCTTCGTGTGTTAGAGATGTATTATTTTAAGGTGGATTGGAGATTTGATTGTCGGATGTGGTTGTCAGCAGGTCTGCTTCGATCAAAGCAGATGCACGCAAAGAGAAGCGACGTGCTTCTCTATATATGCAATTCTTCAGATCTAAATAGTTATAAGAAAGGAAAGGCTTGCTTATTTGACTAACTAAGATGACTGACATAACACATCTCGAAACTCTCAGTTTGTCATCTGCAGGCTCATTCCGCAGTCTCATTGAGCGCTCTCGCTCAAACTCAACCTCAAGAATAAGCTTAATGCTTGTGGGCATCTAACGTACATCATACACGTGCACGTTTCATAGTTAGCCAACCAAGACCGTGGAAGATAAGTTGTCGACAGCTCAGTAAAATCTCTGTTGCCTCCCCCAGACACGGATTCTTCAAGATTTATATGTCGGCGTTGACAATCCTACATATTAGTGGTGATATGACAACCGTTGTAGCAGCGTGTGCATGCTTGTATGAGTAGCCTCATTTAACAAGCTCAGTCCAAGCTTAATCTGAGCACATCTTAAACGCCTTCGTCATAAATTATCGTCAGGTAGGTAAAAAACTAATAATATTTTTTATCAAAATATTTTTAGTATCGTGATTTTTATCTCAATACCTTTTAAGAATTAAATTTCATAGATTTTTAAGTTCATTTGCCACTCTATTAAATTGATACAAAATGTTGTATTCAACGAAAATTGGTAATTTTATATCTATCTAATTGACAACCAAATCAAAAGTAAAAACATAAGAAATTGGAAATGATTGAATCCCTTAAAGATTGAGATCATATATACAATTTTTGAAAGTAATAAGCGAGGAATGGTTAAAATTTTATCATCAGTCCAACTATCTTGACTAGAGTAATACTTTAGCTCCCATTTACTCTATATAGATAGAGAGAGAGACACACACACCATTAGAAAATGCAGATTAGATTCTTGACGTCTCTGACTGTCCCGTCTCATACATAACACACGATCTACAGACATATCTTTAATTAGTTTACCATAGATAATAGAAAGTCTTGAACTAGTATTGAATCTAGGGTCAACACGACTGTCGGCTCCGACAGCTTTGTCCGATTCCGATCGAAATAGATCGGAGTTCAGTCGGAAATTTTTTTGACGGCGGTCAAAACCTTCTACTCTCGGATCTGATTATAGAACTCCGATTTTCGACCGATCGACCAACTGAATGTCTAAAGATGAACTTCACCGCCGACTCCGACGATTTTGCCCGACTCCGACCGAAATCGCTTGGAGTTCGGAACCTTCTACCCTTGGATCCAATCGGAAAACTCCGATATCCGACCAATCGATGGATTGAACATCCCTATTTGAATCTCACTTTAATTTAATTGTTTTCTTCCACATAAATTATCAAAACTAATATAGCCATCAATAGAGAACGATGGACATGTTGACAAGAATATATGCAAATGGTGCAGGTTGCTTGTTCCCCTCCAGCTCTACCCTTTTCTTGTGTACAACTATTTTTTTGAGCAGTTGCAGGAGAAAATTAAGCAAGCTGGTTGAGACCTAGAACCTTCCTTATACTTCACATGAGCCACCCCCCTCGTGTTGCTTTGTTTATAATTTGCATGCGAGTCTTAGTCAACTTAAATGACTTCGTTTTACTCTTAAGGGTACATTTTTTTTTCTTTTCTATAGCAAGTTGTGGATTTCTAAATCCCATAGTGCCTACTTCATCTGAAATCTGATTAATATATAGCTTTTACATAGATATAATCTATGGTTAGGGATAAAAATGAGTAGATCCAATAATCAATTTTTAATTCTATTCAAATTATTGAATTAAAAATGAAAAATTTATTTGTATAATTCAAAATTTTAAATATGATAGGCTAAAATTTGATTGGTGAGGAAATGATGTTGCTACCGATAATAATCAATAATGAACATATCAAACTGACAACTATCTTGTCGGTTCAAAAGTAACTAATTGTAATCGGTGCGATTGTGTTGGGGAGAACGTCGGATTCAAAGGGGAGCATGATGGGCCTAAACACAAAGCTGAGAACCAGTTTGATCCAAAAACTTAAGCCATTAGGTCAAGACCCCAACTTTGTATTTAAACCCATAAACTTTCTTTGTCATATCCGATGTGGGACTATACTCACATTTGAAATAACTTAACAATCTCCCCCTTCATTGTGAGTACACTAACTTAACTTTGGTAACCAATCACTTGGAGAGCCGACACGTGGGAAATCAAATCCAAAATTAACTCGACCAATTCGGGTTTCAAACATCGACTCCATTCCCGCTTAGGCCATAATCTGGTCCATTGACCCGACGACAACTTGGTTCGAATCTGGGTTCTAATCCTAATTATTGGGGAGAACGTCGGATCCAACGGGGAGCATGATGAGCCTAAATACAAAACTGAGAACCTGTTTGACCCAAAAACTTAAGTCATTATGTCAAGACCCCAATTTTGTATTTAAACACATAGACTTTTTTTGTCCTATCCGATGTGGGACTATACTCACATATGAACTAAGTTAACAGATTGTGGCTCGAATGCACTGCATTATTCAAACTAGCAATAAACATGTCGGTGGAGAACAATATCTATAATCGTAGTTATGATAACAACCTTGTGTTGGCATATTTGGAGAGACCATAATAGTAGATTTTTCAGGGATACGTCTCACTCGATTGATCTATGGTTTAATTTTACTATTCGTAACATGATCTTCTGAACATGTATACTTTTAGAGAGTGAGCACCTATAGCTGTACGGAAATCCATCAGAAGAGGAGACTCCAGGAGAGTCGGATGTAGAGGCTGCTGATGGAGCCTGAGAGGAGAGGAGATACAAGAGAGGAGCCCGAGAGAAGCATTCATCCTGAGCCCTGTGTGGTCCTATGGTCGGCTTGCTCATGTATCTCTGTATTTGTCTATATTTAGTCTTTCCTTTGTATTTTCTTTTGGGTATGTAATATATTTTAGATGGTTTAGTCGTTCTATCATATACCATAGCTTATGTATCTTCTTGTTTTATGACTTATTTGTTGGAGGAGAAAATTTCAAAGAAAAAGCATAGCTTTGCGTTGAAAGTAAAATGTGAAGCTAAGTTATTAGTTTTGCATCCAGATCCTTTAACTTAGCGTAGACCAGAATCTTAGCTTCACGCCAAGAGTAAAACGTGAAACTAAGTCATTAGTTTCGTGTCCTGAGCTTTTAACTCTGCATGGGCAAATTATTAGAATCTGTAATTGGTTGTGATTGAAATTTGAAATTATCTAATACCCGAATTGAGTCTAACCAGAATCCAAAATCAAGAGATTTAAGTTAAAATTAAATGTTTGATTAGAATCCTTAATGAATACAAAGAACTTCTATTTTTATCCCTAAGGAAACTCTTATAACCAACTAAAATGTATAGATAGTCTCTTAGAGAAGACTTTAGGGATCTTTTAGTAATTCAAGTTACGCGTAGGAGTCTTGAATTCATTGATATCAGCAGAGAGAGTTAGGACCGGCTATCATTTTCTTCAAAAAGAAAAATTTTCATATCGGATCGTCAACATGTTCTACTAGATAGATCCAATCGCCACATTAGAACCCACTTTTTATTGTAAAAGAGAACGATAATATATAAATTATTTCGTTTGTTTTTCTATTGTTCTTCTTTCGTTGTAATCATCATAATTAATGAAAGAAAGCAAAATTTTTGTGGAGAACATTATTAATAGAATACGGAGGGGAGAGACTACTCAAAACTTCTACAACATTTTAGTTGAGAGATGTATTCTAATATTATCTTCTTCTACCGAGATTTCAAGAGCCATGTGTCAAGTTAGCTAGATTTTAGGATACCAACATTTTGATGAAAGATGGCCAAGTTGCTATTGTTTCATCAAAGTCTAAATCGCAATTATCATTGGAACTCTCGCGTGCTAGCTGTTCATTTAGGTGTGACGATAATTAATCTAATCAAGTTTTAGTTTTACTCGGTAGAAATTAGCAAACTCTCTCCTGGGATAATATTGAAATTCCCTTCAAGGGACCAAAACTCCGAATTTGTTGTGGGCGTTGACAGAAATTATTTTATGTTTTAACATGTTCTCATAGGTTGAAAGTTCATTTTTAGGCAAACATTTACGCTTTACGTGGTATTATTATTATTTTTTAATCCAGAATTAAATACGCATCCGGCAGAATTTGAACTTGGATTGTTCTGATATCATATTAAATGTCCTTTCCACTGCACTACAATTTCGGAGTTTTGGTACAGTGCAAGAGAATTTCAAAAGATAAGATGGAGGTTTTTTTAATTAACAAGCACAGAAACAAACTATATTTGTTTAAAGCTAATTTAATTAATTAGAGATAAACAACCCCTCTGACTCCAACCAACTGGACCAACTTAGATCGGAATCAATCAGAGTTCAGTCGAAGATTGAAGATAAGAACCAATTAGAGCCTTAAGGGTAAAGGAAATGGCCACCAGGGGCAATCGAAATCGGTAAGAAGCTCTCTCACACCCCTCCCTCCCCCCCCCCCCCCCCCCCAACCCCAACTCTTCTGTTCCCACCCGCTCCCCATCCTTTCCATCTCCCCCTCTGATGGAAATCAGAATTACATTTTATTAGATTAGATTTGATTTGATTTGATTAGGATTGGGATTGTATTAGATATTTGATTTGATTATGAGTTTTGATTTTATTAGGATTCTGTTTGTTAGGCTTTCCTTATATATAGGGTTGTATGGAGTATTGAAAAAGAAATGAATAATATTTTGGAAATTTTCTTGAGAAATCTCTGGCATGGAATTCGCTGAGTCAGAAATCTTTCCTCGTGGATTCGTGGAGAGTGGGCGTGGGCCTGGGTGGATTCCCAAATCCCAAAAGTTTCCCCAATCTATTATTTCTTCCCCAATTCCTCTAGAAAAACCCTAATTTCGAAACCCTAACCCTAATTCCGCTTCCGTCCTGCGTCAAATTGGTATCAGAGTCTAAAATTATTTTTTCCTCCTCCACCTGATCCTCCTCCACCTGACCCAGACACCCTCATCCTCACCCTCCATCAACCAGCAAGAGAGAGAGAGAGAGAAAAAAAAAAAACTTTGACAGATCACAAAAAAAAAAAAAAAAAAAATCTGATCTGTAGAGAAGAGAGAGACAAAAAAAAAAAAAAGACTCTCTTTTTCCCTCAAATCCTCCCACTCTTTTTTCCTCCTCTTCCACCTGACCCCCAAAAAGCCCCCAAAACTCAAAACCCAAGACCCCCCCAAACCCTAGCCGCCGCCCTCGTCTCATCCGCCCGCCTCCCGCCGCCCGCCCTCGTCGCCCTCTCCTAGCCGTCCAGTCTTCGCCGACCATCTCCAACCAAACCCTAGCCGCCCGCCTCTCCACTGATCTCCGACCAACCCCCCCCCCACCCAGTCCACCTCCGTCCGCCTCCGCCTCCACCTGTCTCCGCCGCCTCCGCCCAGTCCGCCTCCGCCTGTCTCCGCCGCCTCCGCCTCCGCCTCCGCCCGCCGCCTGCCTCTGCCGCCTCCGCCCGCTGTCCGCCGCCTGCCAGCAACCCCGGCGCCGCGGCCGTCCTCCCTCTACTTCAACAGCGACCACTTCCTCATCTCTTTCCTTCCCCCTCAACTGCAGCCAGAGAAAGAGGAAGAAAGCTATCGGGTTTTGGGTTTGGTTCTGATCCACTTATTCAGACCCGCTGACAGTGCAGATCCGTTAAGGAGAATAGTGGTGATTTGGAGCCCGTTCGGAGTCCAATTCGAGTCAGATTCGAAGCGTTGCATTCCTGGATTTATTTCCAACAATTGTGGCAGGATTTCAGCGCTCTTCAGCAGGCGAATCAACCTTGGAAGACTCCAAAAGACTACTACAAGTGCACAAACTTCTTCGGTATTTGGGTAATCTCTAAACTAACCCATTTTCTTCAGCAAAATTTTGCAATTATTTTGTGAAAATTCTGCATAAGATTGTTAGTTAGAATTACTAATAAATATTTGCCAACTTATTGTTTGCTGCATACACACATTTTAGGACTCATTTCCTTTCATTTTAGAAACTAGACCTTAGGAAAATTCTATTTGATCATATAGTGCACGCATATAGAATTTGACTGAGTCTAGGATATTGTATTTGCATCCGCTTGTTTGATTGTATGCTTCTTCGTAACGGTAAAATGACCAACTCAAGTTCTAGTAATGTGAATGAAACGTTAGAAATCATGATGAATCAATTAAAAACTATCACAGAACAAATGGAACAGTTTAAAGTTGTTGATAAACGATTGGATGCACTAGAACGACACATGGAAGAACAAAATGATCAAGTTTATAAGAATGGGTATAATGAAAGAAATTACGATAGAGGGCCAAGAAATCGGAATGAAAGAAACAGAGATGAGAGCATCCCTAGAACTAGACGTACTGAAGATGACATCACACGTAGAATAAAAATTGAAACACCTACATTCAATGACACTCATGACCCTAAAGTCTTTAGTGACTGGTTCGCAGACATGGATTACTATTTCGATTGGTATGATATGTCTGAAGAGCGTAAAATACGATTTACTCGGATGCGATTGACAGGACCCACTAGGATATATTGGGCATCAGTAGAAAGAGAGTGTGACAGATATCTAGATGCGATAGAGACTTGGAATGACATGTAAGTAAGACTCAAAGAGAAATATCTTCCAGTCACATTTAGGGGTCACCTTTTAGATAGGTTGCACAGTCTACGACAAGGGAGCATGACGGTCCAAGAATACATGACTCAGTTTGATGAATTGACACTTCGGTGTGATTTGCGAGAGGACCGACATCAGGCGATATCTAGATTTCGTTCTGGACTACGTACAGACATACAACGAGCTATGCATATCCATTCACGGAATATAAGTTCCCTAGCTCAAGCTTGTCAATTAGCAGAGGATATTGAACATTCTCTCAAATTTTCTGCTGACCGTAAGTTCACTCCTAAAGCCGGGGAGCAATCCAGACGCCCTTCTGAAGCTAACAAGAAACCTAACACCCAACACAACAAAGACTTTAAAGGTAAAACCGTAATGGGTGAGTCATCTAAACAGGGCACGAAAGGTGTAGAGTGTTTCAAGTATCACGAGTATGGCCACATAGCTTCACAGTGTCCCACTAGAGCTTTACTCGTAGAAGGAGAGCATAATGGTGGTGATGATGATCTTGAGGAGGAAGTATATGAACCAGTAGGAGACGCTAGTGAGTCAGACGAGGAAATAGTCATTTCAAATGTGCGCTTAAATGTCGTTAGGTGTCTTTACACTAAAACGAAAGATGAAGATTGGCGTAAATCTAGCGTTTTCACGACATACATCACACACGGGGAAAAAAGCTATCGCGTAATGATTGACGGGGGTAGTTGTGTGAATATAATCTCAAGATCAGCTGTTGAGAAAATGGGCCTCAAAGCTGAGCCCCATCCACAACCATACAACGTAACATGGGTAGATAAAACTGCTCAATCTATTACCCAGCGTTGTCTAGTGCCTATCTAGATATAGAGCTATCAGGACCAGTTTTGGTGCGATGTGTTAGATATGACCGCCGCACATATCTTGCTTGGTAGGCCATGGTTGTATGATTTAGACGTGACGAGTTTCGGCAAATCAAACACATATACATTCAAATTTAATGGAAATAAAATTGTTTTGAAACCCGCGCCGCCTAAGTCTAGTGAAGAGAGACCGAAGAGCGAAAAAGTCACAGGACAGGTGCATAAAAAGTCTCTTCACTTGGTCAGTCGATCACAGTTCCTCAAGGAGAGTTTAGAGGAGGGACTAGTGTATGCGGTAATTGCTTTAGGAGAGTCTTCTAATCCACCTGTTATTTACCATCCTGAGATTCATCAGATTCTCTCTGATTTTTAAGATATCATGCCCGATGAGTTACCTGATGAACTTCCTCCCCTTCGAGATATTCAGCATGCCACTGATTTCGTACCTGCTTCCAGTTTGCCCAATTTAACTCATTATAGGATGAATCCTATTGAGTACGCTGAATTGAGAAGACAGGTCGATGAGTTATTGCGGAAAGGCTTTATTAGAAAGAGTTTGAGTCCCTGTGCCGTTCCCGCTCTACTCACACCTAAAAAGGATGGTAGCTGGAGGATGTGTATTGACAGTCACGCCATCAATAGAATTACCGTCAAGTATAGGTTTCCCATTCCTAGACTTGATGACTTACTAGATATGATGGCTGGCTCTCAAATCTTTTCGAAGATAGATCTTCGAAGCGGATATCATCAAATTCGTATCTGCGAAGGTGATGAGTGGAAAACTGCCTTTAAAATTAAGGACGGATTATATGAATGGCTGGTCATGCCTTTTGGTTTATCTAACGCACCCAGCACATTTATGAGAGTTATGACTCAAATATTGCGTCTTTTCTTAGGCAAGTTCGTTGTTGTCTATTTTGATGGCATTCTCGTCTTTAGTCAAACCCAAGAAGAGCATCTTTCTCATTTGACACAAGTTTTAGAGACTCTACGTAAGGAGAAACTGTTTGTCAATTTGAAGAAATGTGCGTTCTTAGCTTCCTCTGTTCACTTTCTTGGGTTTATCGTCTCTAAAGACGGAGTAGCAGCAGATCCTGACAAAGTTAAGGCCATAAGAGAATGGTCTACTCCTAGTACGATCCATGAGGCCAGAAGCTTCCATGGTCTGGCCACATTTTATAGGAGATTTGTTAGGGGCTTTAGTACCATTATGGCTCCGATCACTGATTGTCTTAAGAAAGGGGAGTTTCACTGGACTAAATCTGCTGCTCATACCTTCGAGGAGATTAAGGAGAAGTTGACTACTGCTCCGGTTCTTCATCTTCCAGATTTCTCGAAGGTTTTTGAGGTGGCATGTGACGCATCAGGCGTAGGTATATGAGGTGTTTTAAGCCAAGAAAATCATCCTATCGCCTTTTTTAGCGAAAAATTGAATGAGACGAAACAGCGCTATGATATTTATGATAAAGAGTTTTATGCAGTAGTGCAATGTTTGCGTCATTGGCATCACTATTTGCTACCAAAAGAGTTCGTGCTCTACTCAGACCATCAAGCTCTACGCTATATCAATTCCCAAAAGAGGGTAGGGCATCGACACATCAAGTGGCTTGAGTTTATTCAGGAGTACAATTTTGTACTCAAACACTGTGCAGGAACTGAAAATAAAGCCGCTGATGCATTGAGTAGGAAACTTTGCACTTTACAGACGATGAGTGCAAAAGTTATCGGATTTGAGCGTATCATCCAAGACTATCCTACTTGTCGGGACTTTGGTGACATCTATTCATCTCTGACACAGGATCCTCCTATTATGGTAGATGCCTTCACCATCGTTGATGGTTTTTTATTTCGAGGTACCCGTCTTTGCATTCCCAATACTTCTTTGCGCGATCATCTGATTTGGAAAATGCATGCAGGAGGGATTGCTGGTCATTTCGGTCGAGATAAAACTATCATTCTTGTAGAGGACCGATTTTATTGGCCAAGCATTAAACGTGATGTTGCACGAGTTATGTCTCATTGTCGAGTTTGTCAGGTAGCTAAGGGTAGGAAGCAAAATACAGGGCTCTACACACCATTACCTATACCCTTTGCACCTTGGGAGCATCTTAGCATGGATTTCATTTTAGGACTCCCTCGCACACTTAGGAAGCATGATGCAATATTAGTCGTGGTGGATAGGTTTTCTAAAATGGCATATTTTATTCCTTACCACAAGACTTCGGATGCCTCACATGTTGCACACTTATTCTGTAAAGAGGTAGTTCGTTTGCATGGTCTTCCTAAATCAATTGTTTCTGACAGAGATATTCGATTCACAAGTCATTTTTGGCGAACTCTCTGGAAGAAAATGGGTATCACACTTAAGTTCTCCACTGCTTATCATCCGCAGACAGATGGTCAGACAGAAGTTGTCAATCGTAGCTTAGGTGATTTGCTTCGATACTTAGTGGGTGACCATTTAGCAACTTGGGATCTTGTTTTGCCTATAGCGGAGTTTGCATATAATAGTTCAGTCAATAGGTCTACTGGGATGAGTCCATTTGAGGTAGTTATAGGATATAAACCTAGAAAACCTATAGAACTTCTTCCACTCCCCATAGGTGATAGGCCTAGTGCTTCAGCCGAGTCTTTTGCACAGCATTTGCATGATTTGCATGATCATATTCATCGGCAAATAGCAATTAGTAATAATAACTACAAGTCTGCAGCAGACTCGCACAAAAGATTGCAGGAATTTACCGTGGATGATGAGGTGATGGTTAGAGTGCGTCCAGAGAGGTGCCCGCCAGGAACCTTGAAGAAACTTCATGCTCGACGTATGGGTCCTTACCGAGTTCTAAAGAGAATTGGTTCTAATGCTTATGAGCTTGCGATCCCTCACAATCTCGGGATCAATCCAGTTTTCAACGTCGAGGATCTGACTCCATATCGTGCTCCATTTGACTATCCAGTGGTTATTCCAGATCTACCATCATTTGCTTCACCAGGACGTCGACATTTTCCCATCCGCACACCGCCTCCTCCTGCTCCACGCAAGCATCATGTAGATCAGATTGAAGACATATTGGATGATGAGATTGTTTCGACTGCTGATTGTGGATATCAGCGTTATTTGGTGCGATGGCGTAGACGTCCAGATTCAGATTGCACTTGGTTGCGCACCGAAGAAGTCCAGCAGCTCGACCCGGATTTGCTTGATAGTTATCATCTTCGTCATTCACCGGAGGTTCATTTTTTGAAGCCGGGGAGAATTGATGGAAATCAGGATTAGATTTTATTAGATTAGATTTGATTAGGATTGGGATTGTATTAGATATTTGATTTGATTAGGAGTTTTGATTTTATTAGGATTCTGTTTGTTAGGGTTTCCTTATATATAGGGTTGTATGGAGTATTGAAAAAGAAATGAATAATATTTTGGAAATTTTCTTGAGAAATCTCTGGCGTGGAATTCGCTGAGTCAGAAATCTTTCCTCGTGGATTCGTGGAGAGTGGGCGTGGGCCTGGGTGGATTCCCAAATCCCAAAAGTTTCCCCAATCTATTATTTCTTCCCCAATTCCTCTAGAAAAACCCTAATTTCGAAACCCTAACCCTAATTCCGCTTCCGTCCTGCGTCACCCTCCCTCTCCCTCTCCTTCATTAAAATTAAGCTTCCTCATTAAAATTAAGTTTCTACAGCCTCAATTGGAATTTGATTGCATCCGATCGATTCAGAGTCGGACCATATGCGACAAACTCAGAGTCGGTCGAATTTCCATGAGCAAGATAGTCAGAGTCTCGCCTCTTTTTGGTTGAATTCGGTCAGAGTCCTTCTAACTGGCCTTCTTCTTCGACTGATTATACACCCCTATAATTAATTAATTAGGTGATTGTTAATAAGAGTTACCTAGTAGATTAATCGTCCAAAATGGTGTCCATAAGAGAATTAAAATAGAAAGAAAAAGACAAACTTGTGTTTTTTTTGCTTCTTGTTGGATTTAGAATTCTGCTAAATGACAAATATGTTAGTTATTCATATGTGATTATAGTCTCATATTGGATATTGGATATGACAAAAAAAGTTTATGAATTTAAATATAAAGTCGAAGTCTTGATCTAACAGTTTAAGATTTTTGGTCAGACTGATTCTTGGCATTATGTTTAGACCTATCATGCTCCCGATTGGACCCGGCATTTCTCCCTAACAATTAGTATCAGAGCTCAGGTTCGGGTCAAGAGTCCAGGTTATGTGCCATACCCACGTGGATGGTTACCAATGTTAAGGTGATCGGGTTAACTTTGGGTTTGGTTTCTCACGTGTCTGCCACCACATGGATGTATATTCCCACATCAGATAGAACAAAGAAAGTCTATATATTTAAATACAAAGTTGGGGCGTTAACCTAACAATTTAAGTTTTTGAATCAGATTGGTTCTCAGCTTTATATTTAGGCCCATCATACTTTCGATTCGACCCGGCATTTCTCCCCAACAAAATAATGCTGCTCAAAAGAGACATGTTGTCTCTGAGCACCAAGCAACTGGACTTGAAACTCAACAGTATATATAGACAGATGATTTCCTCATATACTCTGCTAATATCCTTCACGTTGCATTAATAGTCATAGCAGAAAAAACTATACAGCAAGTGGGTTTGAGGGCCTATCATTGAACTTTTTAAAAGAGTACGTGTCCAAAATACGAACATCCTCAAAAAAAAAAAAAAAAAAAAAAAAAAAAAAAAAAAACTGGGAAAACAAAAAACATGCAAGCACTATTCGCCGACCCGGTCGAACTGAGTCCCAAGGCACACCCCTCTCTCTCCTCCCTCCTGCCTCCGGTCCGTTCGATCTCTGTCATCAATGGTCTCATCGGGCTCCAGTCCCCTGTGGCCTTCGCATTCTCCCTCTGATAACAGACCTGGCCGGCCATTCTCCCTCCTGATCCGACGGTTTCTCCATAATTTGCCAGGCTCTCTTTTATTTTGCTATGTCAAAGTGCGTAGAAATCTCATCAAGTTCCATTAACAAGTTTTACTAGTATGATGGTAACAAAGCAAATGCCAAATAGTGTCAAAGATTATTATAATATCTTCACTGACAAAGGCAAAATGTAACTAAAAACAGCATAAAAGATTCATATCCAGTACTGTTACGTACTTTTACTGTGTTATCTCAGTCTCTGTCCAGCTACTCCGAACAGGAAGGGATGGTCTAATCAACTTCGTTGCGCTTGCGCTACAAATATAAAGGGCTAGGTCTTTAACAACAAAATTATTTCTGTGTTATCTCTTCCGATACGGATACATCATTAGTATATGCTTTTGCTAAGCTGAGCATGTCGGGATACATGCAAAAATGTCTAGAGTTGCAGCCTTAAAACAAAGAGGGTGTTGAGAGCCAGCCGGATGTGTATAATACATGGTGGACTGTTAGCGAGGTTGATCTATATTATAGCGGATAGAGAAAGAGTCTGTAATTTGAACTTTGCAATGTAAACAATGTAATCATATCATGGCATGGCATATAATAGTAGTTCTAACTCTCCTAATGGGAGTGGAAAAGTGTATATAAGGTGTCCCTTTAGATGACATTTAAATATGCAAGACATAATCTTAGTCATTCATCATAAGAATAAAGAAAAAGAAGTAATTATTTGTGGGATCATAGATCGCACATCAATTTGACTTTAATATTTTTGAAAAAGTTGCATTTAAATAACTGTTAATTTATTTTATGATGAATGACTGAAATTGGATCACATAGGCATCTCTTTAGATGTTATCTAACGAGACATCTTAGTTACACTTCTCTCTCTACCCCTCCCCCAAAACTCCCGCCTATCTCTATGTGTGTGTCCTCCATGTTTATATATGTGTATGTGTGAGACTCATATAGTGGACTTTTCAAGAGGAAATTTTGGCAAATACTGCAGAGCGGGCGCTGGAAGGACCAAAGGCCTAGCGCCTATGCAGAGCCCACCCCGTGTCCTCTCATGTAATCTTTCTTACCAGAACATATTTTTATTTTATTAAATTTAGTTTGTACAGTTTGGTTCTTTTTTACAGCAATGCCACGCGCAACTCACCCAATGTTTTATTAACCAAGATCAACGAAACATGATGATACATATAAGGCATATACATAAATTTACTATTGTCTCTCCTTACTATGCAAGGGACAAGAACAAATACAAAATAAATACATGTAAAAAAAACTACTCGTACATCTTCCACCGACTACAACTAATCATTCAAACTCCAAATATCACCACTCCTACTCCAAACGGGTGCAAGTAAAAAAGACAAATTTATCCCTCTGGATCCTCTTCATCCTTCTCAACAAGTGCCTGCAAAATTTGCCCCAACGAGCATTGGTTTAAGTCACACCAATTCTCTCTAATTTGTAAAAAATTTTAAATTTAATTTTCGATAGAAATTCAATTTAGATAATATTATTAAAAATATTTACTTAAGTTTGACCCGTTAAAAAAAAAAAAAAAAGTGTTCGCAAAATTTAGCTTGTACCATTTGGTTCTTTCTAAGAAACATAAATATAATGTCTCCACATTTAAATGTGATAATAGCACTTGGCACCAGGACTCTCGTGACAATGAGTCAATGAGACGGGTACAAAAATCATACAGCATCATGTGGTGAGCATAGAAAAGAACGTCGCAAGCAAGGACCAGCAATCTCAATATATTATGATTTAGTAACTTCGCCATTGAAATGAACTTGTCTAGATTCTACTATTCACTCACCCACCCACCCCCAAACAATTTGCCTATAAAAACCCACCACAAGCAAACTTAGCAACTACAAGCAATAACACAACTCCAACTCCAAAGCCAATGGAAGCTTTCTCCTTCTTCAAGCTCCTCTTTCTCCTTCTCCTCCTCCTCTGCGTCCACCCACTAGACACTACGCATGCGGCCGCGGTGGCACGCAACCCACGCAGGCTCGCCCATGCAGCCCTGGCTGCTAGCGCCGCCCGCGCCCGCGAGGCCTCCTCCTACGTCTCCCGCCTCTCCTCAGGCGACCGCGGCAAGTCCCCACGCATCGACGTGTCCAACGCGTTCAAGGACTGCACGAGCGTGGACCGGCTGCGCGGTCCGTGGAGGAGATGAGCAGGCTGGGGACGGCAGAGAGCGCCGCGTACGCGGTGCACCTGAGCAACGTGAAGACGTGGGTGAGCTCGGCGCTGACGGATCAGGACATGTGCATCGACAGCCTCCGGCGGGCTGTCGGCGGGCTGGCGGAAGCGGTGAGGAGGAAGGTGGCCGGGTGAGGGTGACCACCAGCAATGCGAGGATGAACTGATCAGTAAGATTAGGTGGTGGCTTGTGTGTTTTTGAGTCCTAGAGAGGGGTTTTATGTAAATATTATAAGTAAAATTTAGGGAGAGTTTCTAAAGGAGCACGCCATTTTTCAACAGTGAATTTTTTGTTCGGACTTTTAGTCTGGACCGTTTTAAAGTGGGCTTACTAGAAAAATTGGTGTGATACTTTGAAAACTCCCAAATTTAGGATGCAGTAGGGTTTTTGTGTCGCATGAATGGTTGCTTCGTAATGTGAAAATTATCATGTTCTGTTAGTGTACTGCAACTAATTAGAAAACTTTGTAGTTGGTTCTTCTATCTCTTATTAATAAAATATGAAGTTATCTCTGATTAATAGAATATGAAGGGTATTTGCTCACTGTTACAATCTAAAACAAAAACCAATCTATTAAGTTTAACTATTCTGTATCGTTATTCGTCACAAATACTTCTCATGAAGATTTAGTTCACAAGATTTTTTTAATAAAAAAATATGGCTGTTTTTATTATCCTATTTTTTTTTTTACTAGCCAAACTCTCACACACATATTTTTGACAATATTATTTAAATTGAATTTTCTTTGTAAGTCTTTTATTATTTAGTGCTTTCATTTAAAACATGCTAATGTGATTGAGCCCTTCACGTCTTATGCACTTGTTAAGAAATTTTACCCCTGAGGTGAAAAAAAAGAAGAAAAACCTAGTTAAGTGGGTGCTAGTGTCAAAATTGAGTCGTACTCTTATGTACGTACGTGGACCAGTTGGTCAGATAGTCAACAATTCGTTCAAATATTTGTTAGTTACGCACAAATACAAGACATATATTTTGAACGCCCTTACAAAATCACTAGTTATTAGAGTTTTCAAGTAAATTTCTTGACCCCTTTGTTTGTTTTAGGTGCTATCTTTAACAGCTTTGTGAGTTATAGAAAATCTATTTTGGAGATTCAAGTGCTAGAAGTTTTTATATTGTTTTTTTTAATAAAGGATGACTACACTCTTACTTTCTTATAAACGATAAGTAAACAACCCCCTCCCCCAACATTTCATTAATCAAAACTTAACGATATAAAGTATACAAATTAGTACACTATATCCAAATAGTGTTCACCTATATAGGGTTGTGCCAACCAGAATATAACCAAAATATAACCAACGCTCAGTAAGCGGCGGCTGCGCGGCTCATTCTCCGTAAGGCATTGACTTTACTAGAGGAGGCGATTAGCTTGGCTGCTCAACTCATTTCTCTTCCTTCCCATTAGGGGCAGCATAGCATGAGAGGATTTACCACTCTCTATATACAGTGACATGTTAATGGATATTTTGTCTTTCTTCAAAGTGTCTACAGGAAGTTAAAACATGTTGCATTCTATTAATAAGCTATAATAAAATAAGATACAATCAAGGTGGTTTATAGAAATACTACTAAACCTCACTAAAGGTCCCCAATACAATGTACCAAGAGCTAAAAAGCAAAATTCAGCAAAATAGAGAAACCAGAAACTGAAAAAGCTCCGGCAATGCTTTCGCATTCGAAATAGCCAGAGCTCAGGAAGGGGTTTTGGCTCCACTCTCCTCCTCAGCTCCGCTCCTTCTCCATCGAGGTCCCCTTGAGCCTCCTCATCTCACTGATCTCTTGACAATTAGAAGCACTTCTCATGTGAATGTAAACACGTCTAGAAGATAGTATTACGAATAATGAATCTCTCTCTCTCTCTCTCTCTCACAAACACACACACACACATATATATATATATATATATGAGAAAAATAAAAATGAGCTGACAGCTCACGCAAATTACTTGAGCTGCAGTTTATTTCCACTATATCCAATGATTTTTTTTAAAAAAATTCTTTTGCATTATGATCTCGACCTCCTAAGGTTCACTCATATCCAATTTCTTAGGTTTTTGTTTTGATTTGGTCCTCCGTCAAGTTAATATAAAATTAATAGTTTCAATACATAAAATATTTTGTATGCACTTGATGAAAAGGTAAATGAATTCTAAATTTTATGAAATTTAATCCGAACAAAGTTAAGGAGATAGACATAGTATTTGTTAAAAAAATTGAAGAAAAATTATTTGATCATTATATTTTTGCCGCTATCTCACGTAATTTTTTTTGAGCTAGCGCCTTACCTACAGTAATATATATATATATATATATATATATATATATATATATATATATATATATATATAGAGAGAGAGAGAGAGAGAGAGAGAGAGAGAAATGGAAATGAGCTGACGGCTCACGCAAATTACCTGAGCTGTGGTTCATTTCCGCTATCTCCAATAATTTTTTTTAAAAATTTTCTTTTGGATTATGATCTTGACCCTGTAGGGTTCACTCATACCCAATTTCTTGGGTTTTAGTTTTGATTTGGTTTTTCATTAAGTTAACATAAAATTAACGATTTTCAATGAATAAAACATTTTGTATGCTCTTGATGAAAGGATAAATGAATTTCAAAATTTATGGAATTTAATCTGAAAGATGTTAAGGAGGAACAGATAGTAATATATATATATATATATATATATATATATATATATATATATATATATATATATATATATATATATATATATATATATATATATATATATATTACTATATATATATATATATATATCAAGTGAGTGAGACGTCTCCAAATGTGCCAATGTGATGTTGCAGTCATAAGATGTAAAACTGATATCCGAGCAATATATTTGAAAATACTCGCAGAGCCTAGCAGAAATCTGGAAGCTTCTATATCTATAAGCTGAATTTTTTATTGCATATCAATTAAGTTCTCGTACTAACTAATACAACTGGTAATTAATCATAAAATTTTGGTGCAGGTAACTAAACTTTGGGTTGTTTAAACAAGTGGACTAATTCCTTCACAACTTGCTTCGGATCTGTCCCCTGTTAGCTGTACATTCACGTGTGAAGACTTGTAATAATCCAATCAAAACTATATTAAATAAGCAGCATGAGAGCTGGCAATCTATTTGGATACTAAATGAACTAAAAAAGTTGAAAAAGAAAACTACAAAGGTGTCTTGGCAAAGACTCGGAAGCTAGAAAACAAATGACATGCACGAGCGGGGAAAGCTCTTGGGAAATGGTGGAAGCTTCCTAGGGTTACAGCTTCATTTCTTTTTTGCTGCAGATAGAGACAAAGGAGCAAGTCTCAGAACTAGCTGTTTGCGAGCAGGCAACAGCATGCATGTTCAGTTCAAAAATATTAGTATCCAACAGTCTACTGTTTGCTCTCCATTTTATTTCTCTCTAAAATCTATAAGGTTCAGCTTAAATAGCTTCAACCTGATAAAATGAATTCAAATCTAAGTTCAAAGTTTTAAAAAAAAAAAAAACTATAGGAAATCAAACCTTTTTTCTGGCTGGTTTTTTTTTTCTTTTGAAAAAGAAAAGGTTGCAATCTAGACAATCAAAACAAATTAAAGATAGAAAAAGATATGATCACAAAATATATATCAGGAAGTTTAATACTTTTTTATTAGTTATTCTTTGTGGTTTTATTTTTTATTTTTTTTTCAATCAAATGGATGATTGTGATTTAAAAATGGTATTTTCACTTCTTTTAGAGCTAATAAATCTAACTTAAAAGCTTAAATTAATAGACAGTGATCAATAACTTTCTTTTTAAATTCATAAACTTTTCTTATTCTATACGATTGATATGGGGCTATAATCAAATCTGATCTCCTAGCAATCTACCCTTTCATTGTGAGTATACCGCAGTCATTTACGGAAATCATGCGCATATGGGCACCAACAATATGTAGACAATCAACAACCATTTCTTTACCATGGCTACTAAATATCCACATAGTGACTTGTAGAAACTATACCTAAAATCACTCCCGACAACTTTGAGCTTCGCACCAGCTTCGCTTTTTTTGGACCACGATCTAGGTTTCGATACTATTTGTCGGGAGAAACGTCGGACCCCTAAGGAGCAAACGTCATCCCATACCGTAGACCGTTTTGGTGAGCGCCATGTGCCATGTCCATTGGCCGAACTGCCTCAGAATCAAACCTTGATTTCATTTGGTGAGATATGCAAAACAATAGAAAGATGCGACAATTCATCAGTTGTTGTGCCAGCTGCTACATTAGGTTCATATACAAGCAGCAAATGATCTGGCTACAATCAAAAGCCCAACACAGCAATGATCTGGCCACGACTCATCCCCCTGCCTATATAAAGAGCTCGTATACGTACATCAACCCCACAAAAACCAAGCAACAGCTAAAGCTGACACCAAACAAAAAATCTATTCCAACTCTAATGGAAGCATTATTATTCTTGTTCTTCAAGATCTTCCTTCTTCTCTCCCTCCTCTTCTGCGTTCAGCCTCTCAAAGCAGCGCATGCGGCAGGGAACCGTAGTCCCCGCCAGCAAGCCCGTGCTGCCCTCACAGCCAGCGCTGTCCGGGCCCGAGAGGCGGAGGCCTACGTCTCCAGTCTTTCTTCTGGCAAGGCCCCTCATTCCGACCATGGGCCGAGCGCGTTCAAAGACTGCAAAGGGATGATGGCACACAGCGCAGACAGGCTGCAGCGATCCGTGGAGGAGATGAACAGGCTGGGCCGGGCCGGGAGCAGCGCGTACAGGCTGCACCTGAGCAACGTGCAGACGTGGGTGAGCTCGGCGCTGACTGATCAGGACATGTGCCTGGACAGCCTTCGACGGGCCAGGAGAGGCAGCGGCGGTAGGCTGGAGGAAGCGGTGAGGAGGAAGGTGGCCGGGGTGAGGATGACCACCAGCAATGCGCTCTCGCTTGTCAATCGGATGAATTAATTAAGATTTTTTTTTTTTTTTTGGGAACATAATTGAGATATTTTTTTGTTATGTGATTTTGTTTGCAGTGTTTTGTTTTAAAGAAATTTTGTTTAAAAAAAAAAAGAAAAAATGAAATATTATGTAAAAGTGCAAGGGACTGGATCCATGTATCATTTGCTAAACTCCACCAAAAGGTCACTCAGTACTTATCATGTTGCAAATATATTTAAACTAAGGTAAAATACCCTAATAACACTCTAGAGCTTCCATTTAATAAACTTTCTACCGGTAAATAAGTTTTCCTCGAACCTTGTCTTTATTAGCATCACCATGTCCTGATATATTAGGGTTTCGAGTTTGACTCATGGAGGGAACTCAATTTAGATTATGCCGCAAAAGATCATATGCACGTGACTTTTACTAGCAAAAGCTTATCGAGTTTCCTTGATTATTAAGTGTCTGTTTGATTGTTTGATTACATGTAAGTAGTGCCGCAGGTTACACTTTTTTATTACAGCAAATAAAATTATAGTATTTGACTTTATTTAGATTGGAAGTTCCAAGTGGTATAATTAGAGTTGCAAAATTTTCATATTTTATTTTTATTATTTTTAAAAGTTATGAAAAGCATCATAATATTCGCAAATTAGAACCGTAAGTTGTCATGCCCATTTTTTTTCCTGCAACTGCAATTGCTGTGAATAAGTTGTTATAATTGCAGCTGCAAAATCTTGCAACAACAATTGCAAAAAAAAATAAACGAACTAGAATCAAAATATGGTGATGATAACCAAACTATTAGTTTTAAAGCAAGTTACCAAATGTTGTATTTGCTTAAACAAACCCCATTCGCAATAGGCATTGGATCTCTCACATGCTAGCGGTACCATTAGGTGTGGCAAGTACTAATCAAGCTAAAATTCAAGCTTAATTAGCATTTGGCAATCTGTTAACTAACTAGAAAAGGTGTTTAATTAAATTTAAATGAAAGACTTTGAATTGGTAAAAACATGGAAATTATAAAACTATGAACATGCACGAGGCATCGAGAAGCTCTTTTGAAATGGAAGAACCTTCCTATGTTACAACAACATCGAAACAATTTTTTTTTTTTTTTTTTTTTTTTTTTTTTTTTTTTTTTTTTTTTTGCAGATTAACCCAGATAACAACAATGTTTTCAGATAACATCATAGGAAGGCAAGAATTTTAGGAATAGCCTTAATCTCCCAAATGTTAAATAATAGTCTATATTTTGAGAGTATAGTTATTAATTAGTTTTTAATACTTTATTGACCATTTAAAACATAGTGTATGCTTAGATTTTGAGTAACATTTATTTCTTATTCATAGATTATTCTTAGGATGATATTCTAAAAATCATAAAGGTGTTAACTTTGAAGATTACTCAAATAAATGTTAATTAAATCTTTGATAATTCGTTGAACTTAATAATAAAATACCCCAGTTAGATTTGACCAAGAGATTTATCTAACTGCAATAAAATTTAGAATTAACCAACCAAAATGAAGATATAGAGAGAGCTCTCTCATTTGTATTGATTCTCTGAAATTTCCCTACTTTTGGTAATTATTTAATTTAAATATTATCTTTTTTAATCATAGTTCTATTTGTGAAGTGTTTGTCCCCGTGAACAATGGTCTGATTCCCAAGTACTACTTGATGATTTTTTGCGGGTGTGCACGATTTAGCTTAAGTCATTAGACATCTAATTAAACGACAGTTCTTCAACAATCCTTTCAGCTGAAAGAACTCGGGCTAGCTGCATACTTCCTTAAAGGGATGAGAATGGACAGTTTCAAGCACCATCTTTTGACCCGTCCTATTCAAAATTGTAAATTAAAAATGAAAATTTCATTTTGTTAGTTCAAAATTTTGAGTAGAACATGCCAAGAATTGGTTTACGGACCCGCCATTCTCATCCCTATTTCATTTGATTGGAAATCTCTTGCCTTTCCCTAACTACCGGTGGAAAAGTTGCAACAATTACTGTCCTGGGAGCATGATGATTTTTAAAAACAAAGTCGAGAATCAATCTAATAAAAAACCTAAACTGATAGGTAGAGACATCAATTTTGTATTTAAATCCATAATTTTTTTCTATCAATGCAGAACTATACTCATATATGAGCTCCATAACAATCTCTCCTTTCATTTTGAGTATAATTTCAATTTTGGTCTAAATGCATCCACGTAGAGGACCATAAGAAACCAACCTTAAAGTCACACCCGACCACTTCGAATTTTACACCGACTTCCCTCTTTCATGGGCCATAACCTGAGCTCTGATACCAGTTGTTAGTTGTTGGGGAGAAATATGGAACCTCTCGGAAACATGATGGGTTTTAAATACGAAGCAATAACTCAAAAGCTTAATGATCGAATCATGTAATTACCATCTCTCCTTGATTGATTTGGCTGGATGAAAATGGTGGTATTTAAACACAAAGCATGATGGGCTCTCGCATATAAGTTGCACCTGGCTACATCACATAATTCAATATATTCACTTCAGCTATGGGATTATCTTATCTTTAGTCACCTTCCACCTTCTCTAGAGCATTTTGAATAGAGCATGCCAAGGGGTACCGATTCTTGTATAAATCACAAAAACTTAGAATAAAATATTGATAGCCAACATTTTCAGTCACAATCAACACGAAAGTGCAAGTGCATAACAAGTCTTGTTAATATATATCCTTCAACCTTGCCAATGACAACAAATTCAGCTTGGCTTTTCTACGAAGAAATTAGAGAAAGACACTGTATTCTTCGTTAGTTCTGTTGCATCTCTTATGCTTGTGTTGATTGAGCCTCCACGATCTTATTCTCCTCAACTGCCTTCGCAGTGTCCTTCTCGCTCTCCATGGCATCGGTTGTGGCGGCCGCTTCCTCCGTTTTCTCTCCCTCGGTTTCCTTTGGAGTTACCTTCTCCTCCTCGAATTTGGCATTGGCTACTTCTTTGGCTTCCTCTACCTTTGGCGAAGAGAGATCCACCAAAAGTGCCTCCTCCTCCGCCTCTTCCTTCTTCTCCTCGCTAGTCTCGCTCACCTCGACTGCAGCCTGCAATGAATGCCATAGAATGTGGTCAATATAAAATACCATACCTTGCAGTGGTTTATTCTAGGCTAAAGTAGATAAAACCCTCTCATGTTTTTTTCAACTACTCTTATGAACTATTTTGTGCTATATAAGTCTCCATGGGGTTAAAAATCCTCAAATGACATTAACAAAAAATTAATAAATCAATTTAGAAATGTATTATATGCATACTATTCGACCTTTCTAAACACTAATCAGTATATTTATTTAAAAAATGTATATCTGAAGCTGTCGGAGAATGGATATTTTTTACATTTTAAATCGATCAATTAACCTCTCCATTGTACGTATAATTAACCTCTCCATTGTACGTGTGGGAATCTTTCATGAAATTTGAAACTTCATGAGTTTTATACAACAAGAAAAAAAAAAGTTTACGGAAGGTTTTTGATAAAACTTTAATATTTTGTAGGGATTTAGCATTTATTCTATTAAGCCTTTTTAATAGGACATGATGGACCCGTCCCACCTTAAATATTTCAAAAAAGAAAAATTCATAAAATATCGTCTATAATGTATCATTCTATCTTATTGATCATGCAATTTATGTTATTTTAAGAAAAAAATTATTCTTCTTATAATGTACATTACCTCAGTTGTGGCGCTAGCTTCCGCTGGTGTCACCTCAGAGGGTGTCACATCAGAGGGAGTCACGACTGGAGTCTCTTGTGCAACGGGAAGATCCGTGGGAACATCGCCATCCAGGTCCTTGGGTCTGCTAGCACAGGCACCCATGGTTTCCTGGTGGAGCAAGAAGAAGACTGTCGGATAACTTTGGAGGTTTGAAACTAAGAGATCTTCGGAGAAATTGCGACGATGAGAGCTATCGAAGGGATGCCAATTTATAGGTGCAATGTCAAACAACAAGGAGAGGACTTATTTGTGGCAGTACGTACAATGTGGAGGTGTGTTTTAAATTTAGAAAGAGAGTTGCGGTGGGAGATTATGTACAGATTGATGGTTTTGCTAGGAAAAAGGAGGTACATGGACCGATTCATGTGGAAGAGTCAATGTAAGGGTTTAGGGGGGGAGTTTTCAAAGGCCCGCACCATTTTTCCCAGTGAACCCACTTTATAACTATCTAGATTTTGAGTCCGCACAAAATAAACACATAAAAGGGGGCTCACTAGGAAAATTGGTGTGCTCCTTTGGAAACTCCCGTTTAGGGTTAGACCCATCCTCATGTCAAGGTGGGCCTCTGCAGGCGCCGTCAATATAAATTTTTAACTCAATATCTACAACTTTTATGAGTCTATTCCTCTGAAATCTCAAATCGGCCTCCTTTAAGTTTCAAGAATCAAAACTAAAACTTATTTTAACTATGTGATATTCCATTTTCCCAATCCCTCTTCAGAACCTCTTTTCTTCATCAATCAATATAACTTAAATTTTCATTAAATTATATCTTGATCATGCATTGATTTTTAAAATCATGATTTTATTATTGAATTTATATTGCTATAATATTGAATATTTTTTGGATCGAAGAGTTTCTTCCCCGCACCCGCACCCGTGGCAGAGATGCTTTGTCTCATACACCTCCTATGAGTTGTTCAGACAGCTCGATCGCAGAATATCTTTATCTCCTATATTTACACTCATAATCTTCAGTTTGATTTTTGTAGGTACACATTGCAAAAGCAAATGTTTAAAATTGAAAAAGTAACATCGTGACCACTCCACCTATCTAGATGGAGCTATGCACATCCATTCTAAGTTGCTAGTTCTGCCTGTAGCTCACTATTCTTTATAGTACAGAGTGATTCGATTATAAATGCACACCATAATTCTTCAAGGGTGCATATTTTCTAAAAGCACATTTCTTGAAATTTTAGAACACTAATTTTTTTCTTTTTTCAAGGATACTCTTTTTCGAAAATACATTTTTCTCTCTCCCTTCCTCCTACCCCTCCCTCCCTCTTTCTCCACTCTCTCTCTCTCTCTCCTCCGCGAACCAGTCACCCTCCTACTCCACCAGATTGCATCCTCCTCCACTTTCTCTTTCTCCTGTCACCTCCGACTACCCTCCTTCCCCCCTCCTATCCACACCCCGCCCTTACTTTTTCATCCTTCCCGCCCCCCACCACCTGTCCCCTCCCAGCCAGAGTTCCTAAACAAATTCTAATCCTAACTTAGCTTTAATCCTTTAGAACTAAAATGGAGAGAATGGGTATACTTATTCAAATATAATAATCACAAACTTGTATCTAAAAGCAAGTTTAGTAGGTTGTGCCCTAGCTGAGCTACCGAGTCATACACAGTACACCTCTACATGAGCGCGCGTCTCTTCTTGCAGGCAATGCAGCAAACGAGATTGTCGACTTGATAAAGGCCTCGGATGCATGGCCTTGCAGTACATTTCTGAGTGCATCGGAGCCTGAAGTAGGGTTGTGGCCCATATATATATATATATATATATATATATATATATATATATATATATATATATATATATATATATATATATATATATAATCCTACGATCTCAAAAATAGTAAAGAAATTCTCATATAGTCCAATTTAGTATGAACCACATAAAATTTTTATGTTCTTGTGATTAGTTGTTCTTTATTCTTCTGTTATTGCTCTACTCAAGTGCCAGCCTCCAGAAGTTGATATCACAGAAGTTTACGCCCCAAACTGCAGGGTAGAGTTGCCAACCGTAGGAAGCCTTCTCTCAAGTTCATGTTCCAGATGAGAAGCGTTCTCTCTTTTGCACATACTGAAGTTGGGGTAGGACTGAGGAGAGTCGAGAAGGGGGGCATCATTAATCTGGTGCGTATTGTTCAGCAGCGGCCGGGAAGATGAATATGAGCTTGCGTTCTTGAAGGCGGCCGAGCAGATCTGAACAGGTTGTTTCAGCGGAACGCATCAGCCTTGCAGTGCAGGAAGGCATGCAAGTGACGTTCTTGGATGGTATGATGGTGTTCGGTTTTGTCAGTCTTGTTTTATTCTTTTCTACTTGTTGTTAGTTCGTAGGGAAGAGGGAGAGTGAGCACAAGGGAAGTATTCTTTGGTATTGAGAAACTTTAGATGACCAAATTTCAATAAATGCTCGTCGCAGGAGCGTGATTGTTCTTCATATTTGTTGTCTTTTGTTGGTGATATCTTGGGATTTAGCATGTTGAAACCACTGGCATTGTATTTTTCTATTATGATATCCTAATGGAATGCAGAGGATAGTTGCTCGCTGCTTAACTTTCATGAAAATAAATACACTTTGTTTTCTGTTTCCTCAATTATCCTAAACTTCTTAAACTTCAAATACCCCTCGTGGTTCCTAAAAATATCCGAGTATCTGATATTGTATGTCTAATTCAGTTTTTTCTTCTTTTAGAAATTGGTCAATTTTGTATAATATTCGATAGTATCAATGTTCTATGTCCCCAAGTCTAAATCCTTTATAATCTTCAATATTATTAATGTTTCCTATCTTATCCATTGATTAAAATTGATAGAAATAAGCAAGATCTTATTTTTTTTGAAAATTTATATCCACTTTATATCTTGTCAATTGATGTTTCTCATCTCACAAAATTAACTTTTATTCCAAAAATTATGAGAAATAAGTATTCAATCTTAGGGGGAAAATAATGGATCTTGAGTTCCAATATTATTTTGGATGCTCCTGATTGCTTCCGCAATTTATATTTCCATCTATATTTTTTGCTAAGATGTTATTTTAAAAGTAAATGCTAAATATACAAAGGTATAATATACAAGGGTTTTCTGCAAAAAAAAAAAAAAGAAAAAAAGAAACAAATTTGTTAAAGGCGGGTAGAATTTGCCCGTCCAACTCTCTTGAGTCCAAACCCAAATAAAACGCAAGCAATGGTAATGGACGTGTCTGCAGGCTAAATTTTGGCCCGTTATATACAAAATTTTTAATTAAAAATCAAAATTTTAATTTTCTAATTCAAAATTTTGTATAGAGAGGATCAAAACTTGGCCCGTTGATACATTCATTACCATCCCTATCCACCAGTGACCAAATGTAAACATTGCTGATGGTCATAATTTTTGCATCTAATTTTCAATTGAGCTGATTCAGTTGCCATTAGAAAGAAAATTCAATTATCTACGATTTTCTCCTATATAAATTTTCAGGGATTGGACTGTATTCTTATTAAATCTTGACATGAAGTTGTTGAATCTGCACATTACTACATATATATTTGGTTCCCACAATCTTGTTCAACTCGAAACATTATTGTTCATTCATAATAATGGAGAAAGGAAACTCAAATATGCGGTTTGGTTTAGTTTCACTGTAAAAGTTATAAAATTTTCAACTAGTCTTATTTTTTTTTTTTTTTTTCTAAACGTAAATGGTGGATAATCCCTTGTATTTCATTAATCAGATTTTAATGAAGCAGACACCTTACCTTTAGCTTACCTGTAGTATAACCTAAAGCATGTGATGAGAAGGATTTAACTCCTAAATTATAAGATCCAACAACTTGCTTCCTTTGGTAGCTAGATTCGTTATCTAGTGCACTTAACAAAACAATCAACCCACATTCTTTGGAGTCTTGATGAGCAGGTAGAATCTGTCAGTTACCTAATTAGATGAGGTGTTTGAGTCAACACTAGTGAATAACCACTTGTCTTAAGATCTAGTCAAGCCAATTAAAATTATGAAAGATCGATAAATTTTCACTTTCTAAGAACTTACAACAAAATTGAGGCTTTTATGATTAGCTATGCTTCTTAATCTGACCTATATAATTGGCTTGCAATTTTTTTTTTTTTTTTTTTTTTTTTTTTACGACACAAGTTTGCTGAGGCTGTGTTTGGTTTGGAAGAAAATGAAAATGAAAAGAAAAAAAAAATATATAAAAATAGTTTTCCCTTGATGTTTGGTTAGTTTTTTCGATTTGCTTTTAAACTAAACAATAAAAAATATTTTCTTTCTTATTTTCTTTTCTTTTCATTCATTTTCTTCCTAACCAAAAGGGAACCGAATTATATTTTTTTTTTCTTTTTTCCTGTGTACTTGTTCATAATCCGAAACAAAAAAATATTAAAAAGGGTGGATTTTTTTTATCTGATCTTCAATAAATTCCGAAATAATGAGGTCAGGAAATTTCAGTTTTCTGGAAAAATTTAAGTTTTTGACATGACATAATATAATTTCAAACAGACAATAAAAAAAAAAGGGATATATTTCGGAAAAAAAAGAAAAAATCAAATTGTTTGATTACTCTTTTGGACACGACACGCCATCGTATTTACGAAGCTGCCCCTTCCAGTATCCACTTGAGAGAAGAGGCGAAGTAACCGGTGCTCTCCTCCTCCGACCTAAAACTCTCTCCCAGCTCCATTCTCCCCACACCATCACCATCGAACCTCCGGCTCCACCGCGACGAGAACCTCATTGAGTTGAACGAAGACGATGCAGACAAAGCCAATCTGTCCACATACTCTTTTAACCAAGAAACCCTTGAAGCTTCCCCAACAGCCTGAGCCTGAGATTGAGCCTGAGCCTGAGCTTGCCTCTGCCCCTGCTGCTGCACTGGAGCCTCTGCAGGAGGCTCAGAACGCTGAATTTGCACTGGAGACCGACACAGCGGGCACGAAGGGGTCGACATGGCCCAGGTGTCAATGCAAAGGGAGTGGAACACGTGGCGGCACGCGGGGAGGAGCCGCAGCTTGTCGTCCGCAGCGAATTGGGAGAGGCAGATGCTGCAGCTGGCCGGGGACAGGCGGGGGAGGGAGGAGACGGTGACGAGTGATTTCCGATGAAGATCAAGAGTAGCACGACAACTAGTAGTAGTAGTAGGTGATGTGAGAGAGGGAGGAGGAGGAGTGGGAGTGGAGGGGAGGCGGGCGAGGAGGCGGAGGATGAGGTGGATGGTGATGGTGAAGACGAGGGCGAAGGCGAGGAGAGTGGCGATCACCAGGAGGCTCGAGTTGTACGAGTAAGATGATGAAGATGGTGAAGACATGTTGATCGAGTTCCTGATTGAGATCTCAATTTTGATGAGGGTGAAGGAAAAGTTTCAGTTTTATAGATTGATGTGATTAGGGTTTGGTTGGGGTTATTATTATTATTTTTTTAAAAGTTTTTGGGGACAGTTTTTGGTCAGGGTACGTGTTTGGTAAGCAAGAACTCAATCTTCTGAGCTACGAAAGTCTTCTTTTTGTCACGATTTTTGGCGGGTTGAGTGGTGATCAAGTGTTTGATGACACGTCAGGTCTTAACCCAGTGGAGTTTGGATCTGACCCTTATCCAAAACATGGATTTGAGATTCTAAACTGTTTGTTTGTGGACTGCCCGTAACGGGTTTGACCAAACCAAACCCAATAATATGTTCTCATAAAGCGGAAATGTTGAACGTTAAATAATCGTATATGTTTACGTACACATTTTATTAGATTTATGTTTTGCATCCATTGAGTATCCAGATCGGAGTGTAGTCACTAAAAAATAGAATAATCAACTGAAATAAAAGCGCCAGATGCTGGCGCCTGAGGAAGCATATCAAGAAGTACACTAAGGGCAAAGCGCATGTATGAGCGTGCGCTGAGGAGCACAAGCATTTGCACCGAGGAACGTGTGCCTCCCAAACGAGCTCATTTAATATCCAGATGCGCACGCATATCCTCGACAGGCGCTTGCCTCCCAAGCGTGCGCAATCCAGAAGTACGATTAGGGGCACGTGCCTGAGCGCCACCCTCCAGACAAGTGCATCTCATTCCTACGAGCGCGCACGTGTTCCCAGCAAGAGTGTGCCTCCCAGCTGCGCGCAACCCAGAAGCACAACTAGGGACGCATGCCGAGGAGCACACCTATGGGCACCGCGGAGCATGGACCCAAGAATGCGCGCCCTTCAGACAAGCGCATCCCATATACAGAAGCGTGCGTGCATCCTCAGTAAGCGCGCACCTCGCAAGAGCACGAAACCCCCAAAATGCACTTAGTAGCATGCACCGAGAAGCACGTGCTTGGGCACCCATGTGTGTGCAAACAAAGAGAGCATATCGACAAGCGTGCGCCTCAGGACGCAACTCGCACGCCTAGGGCGCACCACGTGCGCGCCTATGGTGCAGCAAGCACCAGGGCACAACGCGCATGCACTAGGGCCCTTCGCGCACCCCCCCCAAGCACTGTGCGCGTGCCAGGGCCCTTCACGGACTTTAGTTTTAGTTCAGTTGGACTTATATTAGCTGATGATATCCTACTTGAATTGGAACACCAATTAGATTATTATAGTACTATTCTAATAAGATTAAGATAGGAACACTATATATATGTTTTGTACGTGATATAAGAGAGGAGAGTAATAGATGAGAAATAGATGAGAGAGGTAAAAAGATAATTGGATCTCTTCTTATAATATTTTCTTTATAATGAATATCTCTTATTATTCTCGTGGATGTAGGTTGAAGTTGGTCAGTCGAACCAAGTTAATTCTTTTATTTTTCTTGTGATTATATTATTTTCTTCATCTCTATAATCTCGATGAAGGATTCGATCCCCAACAAGTGGTATCAGAGCTAGAATTATCAATTCGGAATTGAAGTCGCGAGATGACGGATATGATATCGAGTTGGTAAGAAGGTTGGCAGACGCATAAAAGGCAAATACAACAACAAAATGAAGAGAGAAAAAATAGGTAAGTACAACCGGCGATGTGCATGACCACAAGCTCTGGCAATGTGTACAAAAAATAGTAGCTGAGAGCTAAGATGGCTTTTAAGGCACAGATCGATGATTATGGTTGACAGAGCATGGATCAAGGAATCAGTATCCGATTAAGGTGATGCAGAAGTCAAATCCTATATTTTTCAGCATTCCGGATGTAATGGTGGATGCATATTGGACAAAATTCACTGTTTGGAGCAGATTTTGAATAGACAAGCAGTGATCGACGATGATTGAGGGGTCAATTTTGACCGAGATGATCGACAGTCGATAGTTGGTTGATTGCAAGATGATGAGGTACAGCATGGTACTTCATAGTGATGAATACGATTACTTTGTGATATGATAAAACACATTGTAATGTATAATCGTCTATGTGTCTGGAGATGGTCATGGTTTTTGGATCAAGGTGGAGTACAATGTAGCAATCACTTTTATATAGTGCACAACATGATAAGTGATTATAAGTACTCAGGTTATTTTTTCCAAGGTGTAGCATAGTGTAGCGATTATGAGTATTTGGTGAAAAACGTGCTATACTAATCGTGAGTGTTCAAGTAAGTACGGCTTAGTGATCATGAGTGCTCGGAGGAGGACATAGTTTACTGATTATGAGTGCTCAAGAATGGAGATGGTGATAATTATACAAGTTGTTCTCGGTAGGTGGAGAATAGTGATCGTGCAGTGGAAATTTGCGAAGTGGATGGCAAGAGCAACAGAGTTTCTTCAAGATATATGACTCATCGGATACGAGCCAAGGTGGAGATTGTTGGTTTTGTGTCTCGTATCTTTTGAATATCAATATGTAATCGGAAATCATAAAGAGTTTCAGTTTAGTTGGACTTGGATTGACTGATAGTATTCTAATTGAATTGGAAAACCAATTAGATTATTATAGTGCTATTCTAGTAGGATTAGGATAGGAACAATATATATATATATATATATATATATATATTGTTAGATTAATTTTTGTAATTAATTTATAATTTGGGGCCACACATGTAGACAATTAAAATGTGTGTGTTATCATTTAAATAAACCAAGTCTAAATTTTGTGGTCTAATTAATAATTGATTAACTGGCTTAAAGGGTATAATAGTCATGAGATTATTGTGTAGATATCATTAGATAATTATTACTTCTATGAGGGGCAGAGGGGTAATTATGGTAAAAATTATAGCTGCCCTAACAGTTTATAATTAGGGTTATAGTCCCCGTTCTACCACGACGTATTCTGATTTCTCAAAATCCTCTCAGAGAGAATTCTAAGGAAGGATCTGGTGGTTAGAATTGGAAGAGTATAACGCAAGGGTTCTCTTCCCGCAAGATTTCTACATCAATGGATTAAGGTATGCTTCCGCTTTTAATTTTGTACTCATGGTATTAATCAGGAGATTCAATAATATACAAAGTTATTTCTTTTATTTTGGATTTATCAATTGGTAAATTATTTCTATTACGAATCCCAATATATACATGTGTGTGTGTGGGAGAATAGATCAATGGATGAGAAAGATGGTTTTCATTATTACGAGAGGTGAGAGAGGTATAGAGATGATTAGACCTCTTCTAGTAATATTTTTCTAATGATGAATATCTTTTATTGTTCTCATAAACGTAGGTCAAATTTGATAAGCCGAACAACGTTAATTCTTGTATTATTCTTTATTTCTATGATCTCGATGAGCAATTCGATACCAAACACATTTATCTTATCTAATCTTATAGTCATGCTAAAAGCTGCATCATGCATGCATGTATTTGAATGCTAATAATCCAATTGTAATGATAGCAAAAATGGGTCGATTCCGTCGTTGTTGAGGGATTTTGCAAATGAAATCTATCTTGATAGTACCTACGGCTTTGCTTTTGAAACTAAAGTTAATTTCAAAGTATGCACATATATAATCCTCGGCCGAACCCTCGCCTTTGGCCGGGCGTTCTCCAGCGGTCACGCGGCGGCATCGCCGGCGGAGGACTCGGCGATCATCGAGGCGTGGGAGAAGGTCTCCCCCAACATCGACCCCCCGAGACTCCACTCTCTTTCATGAACCCTCCGCCGCCAACGCCGGCGTCGATCGCCTCGAAGCTCACTATCAACTTCGTAATCTCTTACCAATCCGAGATATCCGGCAAAGAGGTTCGATTTCTATTCCTTTTCTATTTTTGGGAAGCTAGGGTTTTGGGTCGTGAAAATTTCTTGATCAAAGCCCTAAATTTGGGTAACTAACAGTTATGGTTCGCGTGCTGGCGTTATCTAATTCTTGGAAATTTTAGATTTTGAAACGTTGTGGGTGATTTTCTTGGAATATTATTTAGTAAATGTGAGAAAAGTTGAGTTTTTGTCATGGATGATGGTGGAATTGTTACTAGTCTTTGATGGTAATTTGGGGGTTGAAAAAAGCTTAATTAGCTGAGAGAATGTCTTTCAAATGGCCATCAAATACACCTGGTTCACAATAATTGTTGAACAAGTTGATTGCTATTAAAATTCTAACATCCCTGAGACAATGGAAAGCTGATTGATTGAGTTGGAGAGTAGGTTAGCATTTTGAGCTGGCGGATGTCCCGGGTCAAGGCATCACATTGCAACTCCAAGGACAAAATTTTGGGAGCGTGATAACATGTAAATGCATTTGCTTTGTGATGTGAGTATTGGGGATGTATAACTTAACACCTCTTTAACTTTGAAACTCTCAAAAAATTTCCTGGACCGTGTTATGTTAGTGAGAGTTAGTTATTTTCACTCTTATTTTTTTATTAAAGTGCACTCTTTTCACTCTTATTTTTTATTAAAGTGCACTCTTGTCTCTCAAATTCCTATTATACTCTCATACTTCCCTTTAACCTGCACACTCCCTCTCTCTCTCTCATTCTATCCCTCTCTCTCTCTCTCTCAGTTACTCACGCTCCCTCTCTGACTGAGAGAGAGGGATAGAGAGAGAGTGACTAAGAGAGAGGGATAGAGAGGGAGAGAGAGAGAGAGGAGAGAAAAAGAGAGGGAGTGAGTTAAAGTGAGGGATGATGGTAAAATAAGAATTTGAGAGATAAGAGTACACTTTAGTAAAAAAGGAGAGTGAAAATAACTAATCCTCACTAATAGTGTTAACGGTCCAGAAGTTTTTTAGAGAATTTCAAACTTTAGGGGTGTTAAATTACACACCCTCAATACTACAGGGGTCTGACTGTAATTAATCCTTTTTTTATAATTTATTTCTACCTTCATGGGTAGGAATGGGATTGCTTTTGTGATATTACTTGAATTTGGAGGGATCTAAAGCATGCAAGCATGGAATTCAGCTTATCCTAGATACATTTGTCCTTTGTTGGATTTTGCACTCAATTAGCATTCACACTTGAATTTGCAAAGCATTGAGAGGGTTTAATGAGGAGGGTTAGGATGGCCTTGAGAGTTATGAGGGGTTTAGGAAGAGATGATGTGGGTGTTATGAGTGTTCGAGGGACTGCACAGGATATGTGTTTAAGGAGCAAATGAGAAATAGTAATTGCGCCAACTTAACAAGGCAAATATGCCCTGGTAATAGATCTCTATTAATAGAATAGAAAAAAAATGCAAAGGTGCATAAAAGAACCATATCACGATGCGTTTAGTGCACAGTTGATTTGGGCTCCAACCTATGATGCCTAGTACACAATGATGCCAAACTCGTATTCATCCCCTTTTATAGGGGCAAAACTTTTATTGTGAAGATAAACGTTAATTATAGCGTCAACCTATTTTATTTTGGAACCCGAGTATCCACGTTGAAAGACTTTGCTGAACTTTTTTTTTCAGAAATTGAGGACATGAGTTTTTTAGAAGATATATAGGAAGTGTTTTTTTTTTTTTTTTTTTTTTTTAAAGAGGCTACCCATCCTAGTTTAACTCTTGCCCATGCATGCTTAACTATGGAGTTATGATGGGATCCGGTTCATTAGTGCTATTATGATTGCACCCAGGATGTGGTTCTGAAAGATGAAACCTGATTTATTAAAATTTGTTTACACCCCTCAATCTTCTCAAACTTTTACTTGCTCACTGCACCCTGTCATAAGCTCTCTTAAAACCATCTTATCTGATAACCTTCCGCTTAAACCATTGCCAGTTGTATGCATCCTAGGACATTCCTCACCATATCATCTGTATGGATGTTGTGGTTGAGGGTTTTAAGGTAAAGGAACTTTGAAAGCAATACAATAAAAGAAACTCGGTGCTCCTAAATAGATTCTACCTTATATGCCATGTAGTCTGAGCTCTAGTCGACCTTTTACCTATCTAATATCTTCACTTTCTTTTGCACAATAGGAAATTGATGATTTAGTGTATGAAGTCATGGGAATATTTTTTGCTCTGCTGGATGACATGTGAATGTATTTATCAAGGTTTAGTTTATCAAGGCTAGATGATCAGTGTAACTGTACAACTATCTCGTGTATTGAGAGTTAAGATAAGGTGCACTCAAGATGTGTTAAACTTCGATGATCAATGAGCATTTGCCATAGTTCATTGAATTGCCAGAGTGGTTAAAGTTTTAAACAAGCCTTGAAGAATTTAGTAGTTAAAGAGGGACTTGATGAAGTGAATCTGCAAAAATGTAGGGGGAGGTGACGGAGGGAGTGAAGAGTCTTGACATTGGGGAGGGGAAAAAATGGCAACAATGTAGTATATGCTTAGTCAATTTACAAAAGAATGTAAAGAATGCACATGCATGTCTTTGATACCATCCAGATATACTTATTTGCTACTGGAGGAGTCTTTAAATAATTATATATTATGCATATTTTACTTGTTTGGAAGTTATGGGAATGGCCTTTTAAAAGTGCTTCTGAATTGGAAATTGTTATCATACCCCAAGAATTAACGTGATTCAATTTAGGGCTTGATCAATTATAACCACCAACGGTGTTGCTTTGATTCCAGGATCATAAAATAGAGCTTTTGTTAAAAATTTACCAAAATCTCATATAAGGTAACAATGACAATGAAATTTAAGTCACATAACATATAAAACTTATTTATCTCGAAAAAATAGCCACAATAAATATTTCAACCTCAAATGTAATCATGGTATACTAGATAGTATTCAGTTTTCATATCCAACCGTTTTTTATGTTCCATATTAAACCGTACTTGATAAATGGTTTCTATATCTTTATACGATATTTCTGAACAACTATTGAATTTTACTACTAGTCAAGCTCTTTTTCACACATATACTTACACACTCCACAATCTATACACATAAAATGAACACTAAAATACCAAAAGTAGAGCATTACTCCTAGAGTTTGATGCCAACACGAGTCTAGGTATCAAAAGAGCAACCAATTTATCGATACTACTCAGAAAATGTTGACAATGACTTGGATGAGTCGAGCAACCGAACAATACATAAGAATTAGTGACGCAGCATATCTGGCATGTGCTCTTCTGGTACTAATTCTGGCACGTGCTCTTCTACTTTGAGTCAAGGTAGTGGAGGTGGAGATAAAACTGCTCTGTAATTGATCAATTATTATTAATAAAAAAAAAATCTTAGCCTATTGTAAATTTGATCTCCTATATATCTATCTGCCATGATAAAAGGACTTGAAATAGATCGTAAATGTTAGGCAATCTCTTGTATATTGAAAATATTATAATTGGAGATGACTGTAATTTATCCAAAGCTAGTTCCTCTGAAAGATCGCTAGAAATCTGAGGAAGGGCCTATGTAAGTTTAATTGGTTGGGAGGTTTCTTCAACAAATGGCAGCTACTAACAAGAACTTATGGTTCGGACCCATCAAACACATCTATATTTGGTGTAGATTGGATATGCTATTTATCAGGCTTGATAAGTGTTGCAAACTCTGAATGTTGGTCAAACTCTGCTTTATACTCCGTTTCACTGAGATTGTTCATGCATCTACGGTCGAGCTTGTCTTTTATCCTATCTAAATATAGGTTGATTCTCTGACTCTCCTCAAGGATAGGGAGCCTTGCTTGTGGAGAAGGACTATGCATTGGAGATTTTACTTTTCGTTTTTTTTTTTTTTTCAAGCTCAAATATTAAGTAGAAAGACGAAGGTGGAAGAAGGGGAAATTGATGAACATGAAAATTTTAAAAAATGTGGAAAAATCATTTTCTTTGAGAAAATAATGGAAGAAAAGATTATGGGTTTCAGATTTTGTGAATAAAATGAAAAAAAAAAAAAAAAACCTTGACCTTTTAGTTTTGATACCAATTTGACACAACATAGAAGCAAAATTAAGGTTTTATAGTGAGAGATTGAAGAAATTGAGAATAAACTAAATGATAAAGATTAATTTAGATCTCGCACCAAGGTGATCACTCACTCACTCTCAGGAATTACCACAAAGAAAGATTTAGGGATTAATTTAGGCTTTGCACCAAGATGATCTTTTATTCTGAGAATTTCTGAGAGCTAATAAAAAAAAAAAAAATCAGGTGTACTACTTATGAATTAAAGCAGAGAACACAATTCTCTGGCTCTTATGAGAAAAATAGTTACTTCATGCATAATTTTTAATGGAGCTGCATCTTTGATTTTCTTGGATCATGATCATATAATTGGTTATTCTAATTCTTCTTTATTCCCCTTCGATATAATTCTCAGGTAGATACGGTCTTAAACCCCAGCAACAGCTGGGCAAATGGGTGTGCTGCCAGGCCATGTTGCCACTATAGCAGAGCTCAAGCCTGCGTTGCCATCAGTTCATGAAGGCAAAGATGTGACGAAGTACTTTCTCAGCAGCGGGTTTGCATTCATCCATGCAAATTCCTTTGCTGATAGTGTTGCTGTGGAGGCAGTACCTCTTGACCATATAGATCCGAGCCTCGTACAGAGAGGGCTTGCTGACTTCATGCAGAAGCTTAGCTCAGCATCAATGGACTTGGAAAAGGCCGAAGCACAGATTACAGTGGACGTTCACATTGCACTTAACGCTACACTAACAAGGTAAAAGATTGAAGATATCACTGAAATAGTTAACTCTGGTTGAATGAGCCTTTATCTGCCCTATAATAGCAAAAAAAGCTGGTAGCAGCACATCTTAGTGATTTTATTATGGAGTTGTCGTTTAGAAATAATAACATCTCTTTGTCGTATCTCTTGTAAACACCAGTGAGGAGCATAAGAAACGGAAACCGACTGTGATGAACAAGTAAAGGGAATATATCAGTACAATCAAGTTAAAAGGCTTTTTGTGGTGTAGAGGATTGAGTCGTGTTTCTCATACTACTTGGGTTCTTTTGTGATATGTTGTTTGTGTATCGGCAAATATCAGGCTTTTTACCCTGTGAAATGGATTAATCAATGACAATGTGGATGTTCAAGACAGCTTTGGTGGTTGATTTTCTTCCTTCTCATGTTTTGCCAATCTGGTGGGGAGAGTGATTATGCCTGGCTCTGTATATCTTCCATTATTTACTGTGCTCGAATAGCTGGAGTAGGATTTGAAGCCCATCTCTTGAGTTTAGCCTGAAGTACTGCACGCTATCCCCAAGTTGCGGTTTTGTTATATATATATTCTCATCTTGTACTTGTAAATCCTATTCTTAATCCTTTGGCAGCAGTGGATATAGTCCAGTTTGGGACGATTACAGTTATGTTATTCATGAATCGCATCTTGTGTATTTTTTGTGATTGCTATTCAGATCTGTGATATTCATAGTACATTCTTGCATTTTTCTTTCAGAGTCCATTAAGTACAATTTCTATGGCTTGAGTATTGGTTCCATCATAGTTTCTCAAAAAGAAATAAAAGTGAAAGCTGTTAACAGGAAAAACTAGAATGCTCAAACTTGCAATTTCTGCACTTATAGCAATACATAACTGAATTCAGTTCTTTTTTCCTTGATTCATTAATCAAGATTATAGCTAAAAAAAAAATCCAACAGCCAGTACATTTCTTCTCTTTCTGCTGCACAAAAAATTACAGTCTCTGAGCTTATCTTCACATACACACACGTGTCGGAAAAAGTGTGCCTACATAGTTCTCTATAGAGACGGCCTTAAATCTAAATATAGAGATTCTTTATAGACCATCTGCATGGTAAGCTCCATACTTTAAAATTGTGATATATACGCAAAAAGTCATATATTTTCAGCATATTTTTACCATACTGAATGATTTTTAAACAATAAAACAAATAAAACCTCCTAACAATAAAGAAGTGTGTAAATCATAAATTTTCTTTATGCACCACGTATTTAGAGCATAAAAATCATGACTAACCGGTTCGAATCATCTGTAATAGACCTTATATATTGAGATTTAGGAATACCTCCATTCAGAACTCCCTGTAGAGGCATTCTATAGTACAAAACAATATCTTCTTGATTACACCCTCAACAATATGCAAGCATATTGTTCTTTTCATGACCAAAAATTATATTAGTATGATAAATTGGAAGTTTTAAAAGGCTTTAAATTAGTTATATGCATGATACATGATTCCGCTTAGCGTATGTATAGATAGCCTGCACATAAGATACACTTGTGAAGCTCAAATTTCGAATGGATACTCATAACGGTCTCGCCAATGCTTACAAGTTGGATAATAAATCGAACCTGATAGTTTTCTCAGTTATTGAGAAGCACGGGAGGGTGCAAGGTCTGGGAATGGTGCATCCACCAGCTGAAATGTGAGCGCCAAAGAGCGGACGGAGTCAGTAGTTGGAACTGCTATAATTTGGAATGCTGCCTCCAAGGGCATCCTCCTTCGAATGCGTGTTCTAGTACATCTTCCATCCGCTTTGCAAACAAAATCTGTCTCATAAAAGAATAAGAAGTATAAAATGAGTGGTTGAACCAGCAAAAGAAATGGAAATATTTGCAGGTTTGTGAGAACCACATTTCTGACAAAAATGAGATTTATAATTCCCAAGTATTATAAAACTTATGCTTAGTTGTTGTACAGGTCCACTATCGAAAATGATGGTAACAGTGGTGCTGGTTATGTCATTAGAGGAATCCTCAGTAGAGTGCATTAGCTCAAAGCTTTGCTTTGCTTGGAGTACGGTGCTGCTAGCCGAGCTCAGAGATACATGGGAGGGAGTGAGGTCTGCAATCATCAAGTTGGGTGCACAAGATGGGCTTGGGGGTGATGCTTTGGGTGTCTTAGTGGTGGAGTAAAGGAGATGTCAAGGCAAGCGGATATGCGGACAAGCTGGTTTGGGACATTTCGTCATGTTTACAACTGGTAGTGACTTCTATGGTGTCCTACATTCTCTGAAAAGGAAATCCTCCGGCTGACTTAATGATGAAGGCGGCTCTTTGGGAAGAACAGTTGTGCATCATATGCAGAACTTGCCAAGCAAACTGCTCGCTCTTGTAATGGAAGACATATGGTTGTAGCAAGCTGCAAAGGACTCAGTAGGAGTCCTCCCCCGATTGGCATCAGGAGAATAAATCTACATTTTGCCCAAGAGTTGAGTTAATCTAACTACCTAACCCCGCAAATGTTTGGGTACTCAGCTTAGTTTAAGGGCCCTCTCAAAGACCCTACCATCAGGTTACTAGCAATACTCTTTCAAGGTACAGCATAGCCTCAGATCTAACAAAAGTATTATAGAAGAACATTCTTGATTTCTTCAACAAACAAACAGAAACAGATTTCAAGAAACTGGAATATGGGTATAACATGAATATGGTAAACTGACAAGAAAAATGTTCTTAGGATAGATGCATTTGTTGCATGTATAAAAAACGAGTGGTTGGATCCATGACCTATGCAACTTGGATTAGTGACCCATACCCGTTCACAAACACGCATATCACAAGACAAACTTAAACCCCTTCTGGAGTCGAGAGGTTGGGTGTCATTGGTATGGATCAAATATTTTTACCTAGGACACACAGCGTTATGCTTAAAATTTTCATCATTTCACTACCTGTATCAAGCCAGGATAAAGGAGAATTGTATAGACATGCTACAACTAACGTAAAATCTTGTCATATATTATGATATGAACCTAAAATTAAATTATGTTAGGTGCGTCCTTGTTACTTGATAGAAACGCATGGAGAACCATCCAGGTGATCGATCCGGTATAATTCTCTTTTTGATTCATAGCCTACCACAAAAACTTGGGATAAAAGGTTTAGTTATTGTTGTTGTATTTTTACCTAGGAAGCACGCATACAGACACAGATACGGACACGAGATGCGATATTTTTGGAAAATAAGGGCATGACATGGAGAATATATATATAATTTTACTTTTTAATTATAAAAAAAATATTAGTAATGTATGGGTTTATGTCTCTTCATTTCTTTACAAAGGACAAATCTCGCATGTAATCGTACATCTATCCCCCTCCCTCTAGATGCAAGGAGACAAAAAAAAAATGGTAACGACAACGAGTCATATATCAGCAGAGTTTGAAAGAAAAAAAATCATTTCTTTGTATATAGAAAACAAATAAGACTCGTGTGCACAAAAAAAATATTTAAATTATAAATTCATGAAGCTCACTAGATTCAAATAGATATTACCAATTTAGCAATGTTTATTTTCAATTTTTCCAGACCATTGAACTCTTCTTTTTTCAGACACGGACACGGTAATGATACGACGGGGGCTATATGTTCATAATGATAGGTTCAACTCCTCCTATATTTCTTAAAATATTTATATAGATTAGTATTAGAATAGAATTAGGTAGTAAAGTTGTATTTGAATTCTATTTATCATCTATATAAAGAAGAGGATCAACCCTATATAATGTATGCTAATAAACTGTTTCTACTATGAGAACGAAACCACAAAAAAAAAGAACAGAAATAAATAAAGAAGAAAACAAAAACCTCGGAACCCTAACCCTAGCCACCGTGTCGTTGACTTCTTAATTCTAACGTCTATCATGATATTTGATTCTCAATTGTGTCAAAATCATCGATTAGAGATCTTGTCATCAGCCTTCGTCTTCCTCCTCAAATGCACACTATAAAACTTAGTTGGAAGAGGGAGAGCATGGATCGTCACCCTTTAGTATGTGCAGGTGCAACGAACAATAACTATAATAAGTGTTTCAAATATTGACCAATATACTAGTATATTGGCCGCTATCACGGTGTTTTACCCCTAACCTATACGGTATGCATGTTTTTATACCAGATCTAGATTCAGACCAAATGGATCGACAATACTGGCTCAAAGATATGATACAGAGTGATATTGCAGCTTCAAAATATCACCTAGCAAGCAGCAATATCAACACTTCTTTTTTAATTATGCAAAATCTGACCAGAATTGTTAGCTTATAAACCTAATTCGACTATATATTTGAGGAAGAGATGGAATTAACATCCGATTAGTAGTCTTCATCCCCTTTGGTCGAATCATTCTCCATCATGATCAGCAACTGCAAGAGTTGATACTAGTGAGGTTCTATCAGCATAACTGATCAATGACACCAACGACGACAAGCAACAACACTATATTGTATTGTTTGTATTTTTGTCTTTTGATAGTTAGAGATTGGGTTGGTTTTTATCTTGACGTATTTGTGAAGTTTCTACAAATGATTAGTGATTTATTGATTCAATGCTTCAATTGCCATGGTAAGTAACCTGAAGGCCCTAGATATGTTTTAAATAGTTTTATATGATTTATGTAAGTATAATAAGAATAAGCAGAGTCCGGTTAAAACCAAAATACCCAATCGAAACTGCTCCGAATAAACAAATCTGAACCAAACCGAAATAATTCGGTTGGTTTTCAGTTTCGAGCTTTAAAACCCAAAACTTAACCGGACTGACCTAATTATTTAATAATTATATATACACACAAATATGTAATACATATATATGTATGTATATACATATAAACATACAAGAATACATACATAAATACATGATATATATATATATATATATTATAGATAATAAATTTAATTACTAATGGGATACTCTGAAGAGATATGCTTACTAAAATAATTAAAATTATAATTTTTAAACAAGTTTTATTCAAAAAGTTGAAACCGAAACCGACCGATGCTCACCCCTAAAACATGCAATGTATATTTATCATCCAAATATCGTGAATATATTACCAAATATCGCGAATATATCACTCGATATCCGGTAGAAATTTTTACCGATAGATATATAACCAATCAAAATCATCTGATAATTAGTATATCTTTTAAGCTTAATTTCACGTGCATCTGCATGTGCACAAAAACCTAGAGATTCTAGTCTTGATTGCTTGGGAGAGACCATATCCGGTAGGAATTTTTACCGATAGATGCATTATCAATCAAAATCATCTAAAGTCTGAAAATTAGTATATCTTTTAAGCTTAATTTCACATGCATTTGCATGTGCACAAAAACTTAGAGATTCTAATCCAGATTGCTTTGGGTTTTTTTTTTTTTCTCTTGGTGGGGGTGGGGGTTGGTTATAAACCTAACATCTCCACTTAACATCTTCTAACTTGAATTGAAGACATCAAATATGTGAATCAAATTCTCAAAAGTCTGAAACAAATGGCAAAGCTGAACTGGATTTATTTAAGCTGCCAGAAAAGGGCTAACCATTCTTGACATTAACGCATTGGTCCTTAATCTGACTTATGCAGATGTTTTAACCCCTTACCCAAACTAGGCCTTGTATTGACAATGCATTCATATATGATTCGATATATACTACTTTTGTTTCACAGAAAGATATATTTCAAAAGGCACATACATTACTCTAGAAATTAATTACCTCCATGCCACCAAGAATAGCTGATGGAACTTCAACCAAGTCTTTCAAGTTTCTTTCTGGTAAAATTACTCTTTTTATGCCATAACGATGCGCAGCAAGGACCTGAATTTTCGGAGTAGTAGTAACACTTAGATGACTATCTTCTAAATCTTGGAAAATGTAAAAACCCATCAACTAAAAGAAATGGTCAGTGGAAAAGTTTTTCCAATTGAAGAAAGATAAGCAACAACTGTAACAAGCACTTGACACACATTCTAGGAAACAAGCAGAAGAAGTCGGACAAAAGCAATGCATTAAGAAATGCTAGAGAAATTCAAAGGTAAAGAAAGAGTTTATGCTTCATGTACCTTATCCTTGATACCGCCAACAGGTAATACAAGGCCCCGAAGTGTCATTTCTCCGGTCATTGCAGTATCTGCTCTGACTTTTCTTTGACTAAATAGTGATACTAACGATGTTACCAAGGTCACCCCAGCAGATGGACCATCCTTTGGCACCGCACCAGCAGGAAAATGTATATGGACATCTCGATTTTCAAGCAAATTGACTTCACCACCAGCTGACAGCTTGAACTCAGCTGCTCTTGCTCGGACCTGAGAAATTAAGATGGCATGCTGTAAGCTAATGATGAGCATACAAGTTATATATCTATCCTGCACTTCAAGCCTGAAGAATTAATAGGTACGAACAGAAACAGAGGCACACCATAAGCCAATATTAGGTAGTAAACTTACTATTTTCAGTGCAAAAGTTAAATACATCGTATGTTCCTTATATAAATGCCCAAAGATTCTCCCGTATGTGACAACACATAACTAGGGAAGTGGTGAATTGGAAATGAACTAGGGAGAGGATTTAATGTTTCATTTTACCAAAAGGACGGAAACAGTCAAAGCTACAACACCAGCTTACATATTGATGGCTGGTACAATGTATCGTCTGACAACTTTTTGCAGCGTCAAAGATGTTTTGTATGTAAACTTTCATGATTTTCTATCAGTGTGCTGTCACATACCCATATCAGCATGCCTTTGTTCATGCTTCTTTGATGACACTAATCAATAAGAAAATTTATTTACAAGTATTGTTCAAAATGTGGATTGACAACTACCATGCCATCCCAAGCATGATACCATTCTGTACTTAACATGCACCCGGCTATAAATATAAATCTATGCTTTACCAATTCCTGATGAATCTCTACTTGAATGAGTGTGATTACAAAAGAATGACTTTTCTATTTCCACATCTTCATGTCTCTGCTTAACTAGAACGCGCTATAGACGCCAAAATCATGTCTCTGCTTAACTAGCAGGTGCTATAGACTAGCACACGCTATAGATGCCTAAATCACGTCTCTGCTTAACTAGCATGTGCTACAGACGTCTAAAGCTACTTGAGAACAATGAAACTTCTGTGAGGCTCCTAATAAAGGAATAGCATGAAGACAATAATTCTAGGATACTTACCAAATTCAAAGTTTCTGAAGCTGCGCATCATTTAGCATTATACTCAGCTAGAGAAGCTTGTGAAGATCCTATGAAACTGTTATCAAACTTTTGCATATGTATGCTGATAGTCGAGATAACTATCAAATTCAATCACCAAATCAAATAGAATCATTTGCTATATAAAGGAGATGGGATTTGCTTCTTATCTACTAAACAACTTCAAAGATTCATGTAAAATTTTTAGTTCACAACACAAGTTTGGGCCAGCTCCACCTCCTGATCAATAGGTAGACAATAAGTCAGATGCTCCTGGGAACAATCTGAGCTTACCCTGCAACATATACTAGCATGCTTAACTTCACAGATCCTTTAGACCATCAAATGCACTAACTAATTAGCAGTTACTTGATTGGACGAATGTTCATTACATTTATGGAACTCCATGTTGCATGAGAAGGCAAGTTGGTGACCAAATATATGATTAGGGATTAATGGCTATGAACTATGAAGTGATGTAGGAGAAAATTTCTTCGGCACCATAAGCTCCACCTTCCACACTTTACTTCAATGGGATCACATTGTGTCGATCTCCATCTTGTAAGGTTCATGCAACCAAAATGCTCCTAAGGTTCACACAACTAAAAATTATGGGATATAGTGTTGGTTGACCTCCTACCAAGTAAAGAAAAATTAACGGGTTTACCCAAAAAAAAAAATATTATACCCAGATAGATGGGAAAATAAACCCTATATAACTCATATGTTTGATATATGTGAAGTGTGAACTCTAATGGTCCATATCAACATGGTGGGGTTGGTAGAAGTATATATTGTGGGGAAGGTGAAGTTTTTCAATGCGGAAGGATGAAAATTTCCTTATTTACATATTAATCTCTCTCACGTGTGTAACACACACACACATTCTGTGTGATGAATAATAGTACCATTTATTGTGAGACACGGAGTATAATGCCTTGAACAATGGAATATCTCAAACAATTATTTTTCTCAGATACTTGTTAGTTAAAACATTTTTGCTAGGTTGCAGACAACAGTTAAAGCTTCAGCATTTGCTGCATAATACTTCTCATAACATGCTTTACTAATCCTACCCGTACCGGGTCAGAGACATTCATTAAAATGCTGTAATCAATATATTATATCACACACTGCACACTTTTCTTACACAAACAAGTTAGCAGCTCATCAAGCAATAATGCAGACAACGTACACTAGTATCAACCATACAGTTTTCCTAGATATATTCAAAATGATCTCAGGTAAATGCATCATTCTGATAATTTAAAGCACTATTGACCCAAAAATGTTCTATTAACAAATGAATCAATAACAAAACGTAGATCTCATGATAAGTATCAGAATATTTTGGAATAGTTTACCAAAGACATCTATCACTAGAATATGTATAGTGTACAACATAGTATATAACAAAAGATGAACTAGACCAACGATAGGGAAAATACCCATGTAAGAGCTATTTGTGCTGACTCCTTGATAACGTCACCAAGTTGTCCAGTAAGATGCAAGTCCCCCTTCCCTGCCATTGCTGTGGCCTCAACAAATTGAACTTCCCCTCCAAAGGATGTCCAAACAAGTCCAACAGATATCCCAGCAGCTGCTACTCGTTCTGCAGCTTCTCTGTCATCAAACCTAGGAGGCTACAAACCAAACCAATACAAATTTATTCTGTTTGGCAAATGAAAACTTAATCACTTATTGAACTACAAGAAACAGTTGAAAACATGATAAGAATAAGTTATTACCCCAAGCACTTTCTCCAGCATAGCCTCGTCTACAACCAGGATGGAGGTACTCACAAAACCATGTGATATCTCATGGCGGTTAACACCCATGGGAATAACTTCCATTTCAACTTCAGCAGCCTCAGCAAGTCTTGTATCCACCAGGGAAGTTGTCATTGGGTGGACATCTCTGCCAAGTTGTACTGTGCATTCTTGTTCTGCAACCTTGACAGCAGCTGCACGAGCCAATGCAGCCAAGTTTCTCTCAAGATTTCTCACACCAGCTTCTCTGGTATATCTCTGAATTATCAGCTTCACAATAGCCTATCCACAGGGACAAACATAAGGGTCATGGACCATAGTACTTCTATAATGAAATATAATATCATATAAACAAGAAAGGAAGAAGAACTCGAGCAAGAAACAAGATTATTCAGCACTACCGATTCACATTTATACAAAAGTTCAAACAAAACAAGAAATTTTGTAGACTATCAATGTGTAATTCTTGTTTTCTTCCTTCCCATCATAGTTTATGAGTGAAGCATAGATAAAAAGGAGAGCTATTCGGAACCAATCTGATATGTACAGACAATTATGCTGCGCATTCACCATCGCACAACTCAAGCAGGTGGAAACCTTGATACCCGAATGCTAAGAATGAACTCAATGCATTCATCTGATAAGAATGCAAGAGATATTTTTTTCTGTAACAGATAACAGTGGCATCACCATTGCCATAACTAATAACTACGCAGGAGAGGATTTGTGATTTATCCTGATGAAAATAGAATTGAGCTTGATGTGGAAATAGGTTTCAAATTAGGCACATGAAACTCATTCGAGCTTTTGTATTGAAAAAGAGAGGCGGGAAGCACTAAAGGATATGAAAAAAGAAAAAACAATTCCAACGGAGTGTTTGGTGCAACCAAAACCAGGGCTGATATCAGAACCAACTTTCACAGAGGATGTCCACGTCGAAACTCTTACATAATGGAGTGTCCAATTGTAATTAGGGTCACAATACATAACTATGACGAGTTGTAGACACTCTTTGCAGGACTTTATGGTTGTTAGATATGACTCAAGTCGATCAACCCTTCAGGCAAAATAATTAGTTCACTGACTTCCGGAAGTGGTATATTTTCCAAGTCTTCCAGATCCGAGTACATTAACAAGCCTTGAGCTCCTCGACCATGGCTTCCTGCGATTAGTAATGCTGCTAACTCCATATAGAATTGGGAATCCAATAATAAATATCAGATAAAACCTTGCACCATCATGAGATCCTCCTTGAAATTTAATGTAAGAACTGGAAGGTAATAGTTGTCTGAGAACTTGATATATGTAAGAATTTCTCTGTATTTATAATCTTATATGACATAAACCATCTAGCAGAGAGGAATGCTGGTAGTGGTGTGAAGACCTTGATCTTGCAAAAGCAAGTAGGATATATGTAGTTTTCCCATATTTCCTCTATTCTGTAGTCCGTATAATAATTTATCATTTAACTTATTTAAATTTAAGAGGACTGAGACAGAAAATTAAAATTATGGTTAAAAGCCTTGCATAAGCATAAAAGTAAGACAAAAATCATTATCATAGTCCTTTCTTGTTAAGAAGATTGGAAGGCTCTATATAAAACTGCAAACTATAACATAAGCAAGCAAGGTAATTTATTCAAAGTCAAAATCCGTACCTCGGGAATTTGAAGGAAGTCAGAACTCAAACCATGTTGATAAAGAACCCTTGGTATCAAATGTGCTGTTGCAATTTTTAGCTTTTCTTCAGGTGTATATCCAGGAAGTTCAATAACTTCCATTCTATCCAACAGTGGTGGAGGAATCGGTTGAGCCTTATTTGCTGTAGCCACAAAAATCACTTTTGACAGATCGTACGGAACATTCAAATAACTGGTGACATTGATTAAGGATTTCAAAAAGAACAAAAGATGTTCATATGGACCGACTTCGCTGAAATGCCCAATTTTATAATGCGAAGCTACACATTGTACACAATACTTTAGACAACTTCACATCTTTTTGTGCATAGTAGAAAAAAATATAAAACATGCTATCCGATCAGAAAATATTAAGTATCTAGCATTACACATCTAGATAGCATACACAACTTCAGAAACATATTACAAATGAAATAAATGAGATAAACCACAGAGAAGGCAAAAAACAAGTCATGGTTGTATGGCTTTTTTTGTTAGAAAAATGATAATCCAAGGACAAACCATTTTTTACTTAATGTGTTTGATACAGTACATAACTCAGCAAACTTGCATATAAGAGTTACGTAATAATCAAAACACAATAACTTCTACCACTCAGAAGCACATGCTGGTAGTATAGGCTAAAATCAATGAGCTAGATTCAGAAAATGCTCAAACAAAAAGAATACAATTAGTAGTGGCAGATATGGAATGGCTTTCTATAGTTTGAAGTTTGAACTAGTGCAGTTCGGCAGTACCTTTATGGTACAAAAGAAAGTCACAGCACGTATGTACACACCCCAGGTTCGAAGAACTCAATGACAAGCCTTCACTGCACGTCGTGCAGCATTTTTCGACCCAAATCGACTTTAACAAACTACTCAGTAAAAAGTGTAAGGAGATACGAATCTTACATGTGGAGTGCTGACACAAAGACAACCAGTGTACAGCAGATTGTCATGATGATCACAAAGTTCATTGATCATACTCCAAAATTGTACATATACTCCAGACACAAGTATAAAACCAAACAGAGAGGGTTGTAAGAAATTAAAAACAATGATATTTTCAGAAGTTAATGCCCTAAGATCTTTCAAGTAAAAACCAGTAATGCACTTAAGCAGAAAAATGAAATACACAAAACCAATACAGTCAATAATGTGCAGCTTATTGATAACCATGAGAGAATGGAATGAAAAGTTAAATATTAAATAAGGTATAAACATTGATAGCTTTTCATAAATGGCTGGTTGGATACTGATCATTGAATGTTTTATTCTGCTCGGGGTCAAGAACCTCCAGTAGGGCCGATGCTGGATCCCCACGGACATCAGAACCAGTCTTATCAATTTCATCGAGCAACATAACTGGATTGCTAACACCTACTCTCTGCAGTTAAAAGCAGGGAAAGAATTACAGACATGAAATGAAAGAGAAAGCACAAAGCCTAAAAGATATACACCAGGAAGTACATGCAGAAATTGCTACTTGCAAGAATTTGTATTATGTTAGTATTCGATTAAAAAAAGAGTGATTTAGAAAGTAAATTAAGAATTTGTATCTTGTGCACCTGCAACTAATTAATAAGCTTTGACATGCAGAGCATTTCTCCTGGAAATATCATTCGCGCTCTTCATCCATGCTATCCTTGTTCAACCGTGTCCCGACATTTATAAACACGTACAAGATGATTTAATGTAAACTGAATTATAAGAACTTTTTTTGCATCAATTGTTTTACTCTTTTTTGTTTTACAATGTTACAAGTCTTATGACATATTGATAAGTCTATATCAATATTATATTATGTATGAGCACGTGCATCTACAAAAACATCTGTCTACATTGGTGTGCACATATGTAAAATATGTATGAATATTCACAAATCACAAAACAACTGCATATACAGCTATGCCCTTGGTATCAAGACTTGGAGACTTGCTGGTTCCAACACTATCCATGTACGAATATGATATCATTCCAGCATTCACAAGTCAGCGTTTCAAATACAAGGGATTAACAGTAGCTCATCAATCTTAGATTGCCAAGGCAAAACAACATTACTTAATTTAAATATTAATTTCTTGGGTTTAAGATATGGGTTCAAAGATCATATTTAAACAGTTTTGTGCACTTAATTCTTTCCCTTGGATTAAATATAAAATTATGGTAACAATGCTCCAGTTCTGACCTTCAACCCATCAATAAGACGTCCAGGCATGCTTCCAATGTATGTCCTCCGATGACCTCTAATATCTGCCTCATCCTTAACCCCTCCAAGTGAAATCCGTACAAATTTCCTATTTAATGCAGAAGCAATGGATGATGCCAATGATGTTTTACCAACACCTGGTGGGCCAACAAAACATAAAATTGGACCTCTGGCATCTGGCTTGAGCTGCACTCAGTTTATTCTTAATTAGTTAAGAACTTTAACTTACAGATGCACTGTCTAATGATATTAAAGATTTTTAAGTAAGGGAGAAGTTAACCTTGCGAACAGCTAAATATTCGATAATCCGCTGCTTTACTTTGTCCAAACCATAGTGATCACTGTCCAGCCTCTCCTTGGCAGATCTAAGATCAAGTTCTTGTTCTTCACTGACTTTCTGCCAAGGAAGATCAGCAAGAAGCTCCAGGTATATACGTGAACTACTATATCCTGGTTGCTGAGGCTGCATTTTTCTGAGCCTCCTGTAGACGAAAAACTTCCGGTAAGGTTTATCCACTTCATACGCTAGGTCAAAGTCATGTATTAATTTGTTAATAGAGAAACTTTAGCATATTGCATGCAACAAAACTCAGAACTGAAAAGAAAAGAAGTAAACATATTGGATTCATGAACACCAGAGCCAAAAACAGTATAATGAGTGGCCATTCATATTTTTAGGTTTTAGTATTTAGAAAGGAACAGACACACAAGAAGGTAACATTTGCGAGGGAGATAATCAGGGATATAATTGAGCAAGAAGAAAGTATATGCCTACAAAATTGAAAACATGTCTCACAGACTATCTACACAAATCAAGAGCCTAAGGTTTCAATATAACAATCGTACCGCAGTTCCCTCTGAGCATGTTTCCAAATATTTGCAGGCATCCCTGCAGCCTGCATTTTTCTTTCTAGAGCAACTACGTCATCCTCATCATCATCATTATCACCAAGCTCCTCTTTTATGGCCCGCATCTGGAAGCTATCGAGAATTAGTGCATATGTTTCTGTGTGTTTGAGAGAGAGAGAGAGAGAGAGAGAGAGACGAGCTACTGAAACACACAGTAACCGAATCAGCTACTTGAAGGATGCAACTCTAGACAGTCATAAGAACGATTAAGTTCAATGAAACAATTTAAGAATGAGCAAGTGAGAAGCTTTCTAAAGATGTCTTATAACAGGAATGCTTAGATCCTTCATTAGTAATTTATTACATTAAACATGATTACATAAGCTGGAGAGTCCTGAAATATTATATATATCAATGTTGAAAATAACGCGTTATGAAACCCGTTATATTACGTTACGTAACCTAACGGAACTCCAGTGCTACGTAACAACTGGAAATAACTCAATGCACCATAACAGTTCGTCTATTATGCTATTTTATGTTATAAGTTAAATTACGTTATTTACAATTATTTTTTAGTAATTTTTATATTGTTGTTAATTTCTATATTGTTGTTCTGGAAACACACATTAGAATCTAGAGATTTTAGATTAAATAGGTATAAAACAAAGTATATGGAGTATAAATTTAGTAAACGACGGACTCTAAACTATAATGTTGTAACACTGGACGGGGAAGAGATACAAATGAACAGTCACTTTAGATATTTGGGTTATATTATTTAGAATGATAAAGAGATCGATAATGATGTCAACCATACAATATAAACTGGCTGGTTGAAATGTAGCAATGCAATGGAAGTTTTATGCAACTGTAACATTCCATTAAGACTGAAAGAAAAATTTTATATGACTGCTATTAGACCAGCTCTATTATATGGTACGGAATGCTGGGCTATAAAGAAATGTCATTCACAGAAAATAAGTGTAACAGAGATGCGTATACTTCGCTAGATATACGGTAACAGTAGGAGAGATAGAGTGAAAAATGAAGATATTCGTATTAAAATAGGTGTAACCCCCATCGATGAAAAGATGCGAGAGAAATAGCTTATGATGGTTTGGTCATGTGCAATGTAGACCTACAAATACACCAGTTCGACGAAAGAAACTTATCAATGTAGGATAAGTTAAAAGAGCGAAGGGAAGACCCAACAAACATGGATGGAGGTGATACGAAAAAAATATAGATTCTAGATGTTTAAATGATGAGATATTACTTGATAGAAATGAATGGAGAAGGATTATCAACGTGATCGATCCGACGTGATTCGCTTTTGGTTCATATAGCCTACCTCAAGTACTTGGGATAAAAGGCTTAGTTGTTGTTGTTGTTGTTTGTTATTGTTGTTAATTATTATTTTGATTATTAGAGAATTATTATAATTTTCTTACTTGATTAATTGTTGGCTTGTTTGATTGCTTGTAGAATTGCTAACTTATTAATTTGCGATTGTTTCCTTATTCGCTTATTGTAATTCCTCACCCCGATTGTTGGAATCTCTTGTTGATTCTATTGAATTTTTAACTGAACTGAAATCAACAATTACAAATAAGATAAATTGAATATTATAAAATATAAATTATAATAATCATAATAACTGGAACTGAAATAAAAAATTAGAATCTTGTTTTTCTTATTTAAATGATGACTGAAATTACGGTTATAGACAATATAATTTATGAAAATAAATATGAAAATTATTGTAAAACTTAATATAAAATCAGAATAGATTATGCATTACAAAATAATTTTATATTCTTTTTTAGATATTTTAAATTTATTTTTCAATTTATAAAAATTATTTTATACAGTTTTATAAAGGGCAGCCCGGTGCTACAAAACTCCCGCTATGCGCAGGGTCCGGAGAATAGTCGGACCACTTAGGTCTTTTGTACGCAGCCTTACCTTGGCGCAGCGGTAAAGGTTGTCGCCATGTAACCTGGAGGTCACGGGTTCGAATCGTTTATATTTATGTTTAATAAAATAAATAGAAAATTGCATAATCTACGTTATGCTATATGCGACATGACCTAACAAAGGCAAAACATTACATTACCGCTATCGCTATTTTAAACATTGATATATATATATATATATATATATATATATATATATATATATATATATATATATATGTGTGTGTGTGTGTGTGTGTGTGTGTGTGTGTGTGTGTAATGTGCAGCATAGACTTATATCATCGAGCCATGTTATGTCAAGGCCAGGCACATGTCAGACAACCGCCAGACATGTATATCCTATGTAATTTTTAAATTTTGTGGTTTGCCAGCAATGTTATGTCCGTGTTGGCAATTTCCCCATGCACGCAACATAGTGTGTGCATGCATATGTCTATGAATACACTATCTACTTCTAATTTAAATTTAAAACTACTAAATCATATAACTTGAGTTGATAGTCTACCAAAAGAGGCAAATATTAGAGCTTTCAAAATGTTATACATCTTAGCATAAGGTTCAGCCTAAATATTTTGTCTGCTTGTGGAGAACGAATATCCGTTAAGAAGAAAAAGGGGGAAATAACTTTGCATTAGTTGCAAGTTCAAGAAGCTGGGAAGAAAAGTTAAAGTCAAACCTGCTGACGTAAGAGAAATTCTTTCTGTGATTTTGAAAGTTGTCCCTCCACCTTTTGAGTTATTTTCTCAGCTACACGAATTGACTGTTCATAAGAAGAAAAAAAAAATTCAATGCAAACTTACACACGAGGATAATAAACAAACAGCCATATCAAGAAATAGACCCGTTTCAATATGTCAGTCCAAAAGTAATTCTCTTATTCCATACTGTACCACAACATTACTTAAATTACGGACCTGTAAATGTCTATCCACCAACTCAGTTGCCTTTGAAAGCCTGACTTTTAAGTCAACTGAATCTAACATGGATAACTGCTCCTCAAAGCTTATTTCAAAACTAGCAACAAAAATATCTGCTAGTCTGTGCACAGGAACTGTGTCGAGAAGAACTTTTGTCCTCCCTACAGTCTTCTGTTTCTGTTAATCATTTTCGTAAGTGCATTGTAATCAGTCAGTAGATCAAATATAATAAACTACAAAATAAATATTTTTTTATTCAAAAATAGCATGTAAATTTGACTGCTTGAGCAATACCAATAAGCAAGAAGCAAACAAGCCATCAAACAATTATGAGTAAGATAGCCAACAGAGAGGGGTGAGGTCATAGTTAAAAAATAAAAAAGCCTCTTCCAATAATTCAAACAGTCCAAGAAGCAATTACAAAGTTATAAGACAACTTGGTAAGATGGAAGACAATCTTGAAAAATTCTTTAACATCATGATATTTCCATGCAACATCTTACTAAGAAAATTAGATGCTCTTGAAGAAGATAGTCGGTCATGAGGTAGAAATCAACTGACTCTGCAACCTTTGATAAAACTTCTCCCTGAAACATTAGGCATTACATGGAGAGGGAAACAAACTGCACTATATTGAATTACGAGAAAATTCTGGCAAAGTGAACATGCTCTTTCTGCAGATGACCTGTTAGTCTATTTAAACTTTTGCAAACGCATCATATTCTGATGAAATTCATACTCAACAAAATGACAGTATCAAATATAATTTTTGATAAAAAGTCATGTTCTAAATAGATGACATGGTTTCAGCTATATGAGGAAATAGACTCAATACATCCCCTTTTTACATAATAAAGTAGATATAAATCCATTTTTCAAGCTTAAAGTTGTTTAGGAGGTTGTTCAACATAGTCTCCATACGTTCTCTTCCAAGGCAAGGAACTAACCTTGGGCAACTCTTTTCAATGTTGCTTTAAATAAATTGAATAATTCATGTGCAAAAATTATTATTTTATAATCACTATAAAAAGCCTAATAACTATATGTACAACTATGTGTTTATGGATTTATTACATGCTAGAAGATCTGACCAAATCCTACTAACCAGAAAAAAAGACAGCAAAATATAATCTCTAAGCAAGAATAAATCTTTTCCAATAATGACCTGTGGTCGTATGTTTACCCTTTAAATCATGCATGCATTGTCTATGCATCCAACTTTTGATAGATACAAAATTTGTGATCCAAGATCAAGACTCACCTGCTCAAGAACAGAGATTAGCTCCATTGCAGTAGCTTTAAATTGGCGGGATAGCAACACAATATCTGGGTCCTGTTCTGCCTGGTCCAACTCTGCTAAGAGCAGAAAAGGAAGACTGCATCAAAACTTCAATTTGTGAAAGGTATATATAGCACATAAATAGGACTGACTCTCCAAATAAAATGCAATTTACATCTGGTACACTATATCCATAGTATATATAAGTTACTTCAATATAAAAGCAATGATGTGTTGTGTGCGTGCGTACGCACACGCACGTGTTAACTAGTATCAGGAAAGGACCCTAGGATCCAGTCTGGGGACAAGAACAAAGACTTTCGACCAAGATTCCCACACCTCAATATCTTCTAGGCAATTGCTCATTTTATTTTTAAAAAAAAAAATACAGTTCATCAAAAAAAGGTCTCATCTTACTACCAATACTTTATCATTTTCAAAATTATTTGATACCAATAAATTGTCAACCAACCACTAGACAACAGTTCAGGAGCTTCACTAATAGTAAGTAAACAATAAAGACATGGGAACAAGCTAGAATGCATTTGGTTCCAATCAGAACCATCCAATATATAACAGAAATGACATACTACGGTGCAAGAGTAGCAAAACTTGATATTCAAAAGCAATAAGGGAAGGAGGAAAGGAAGCATGTCTCCTTCCCGATGGATTTGGAGCCTGATTGTTCCCACTTAAAACTAATGACAGATTGTCCAAATGGAAAATTCACTCATCTCTTATTGTTTTACACAATTGACAGAACCTTAAAAATTAGACATAAAAGTGATTACTAGTTTTCTTATTATCCATCAAGTATGCATGAAATGAATGGCTAAATGAATTGCTCAGATGTATTGTTTGAAGCATATAAATTAACAATCCAAACTATCTACCATAATACAGACATCTTGAAAGCCTTGCACTAATTGTTGTTGGTATAAAACAACTGAGATTGCAGATCCATACAAGTTGCTCCGCAGGACAATTTTGATAGGTTATAGAACATCCAAAATCATAGATCTAGACAAGTTACCATTGAGTCATCCATTTGTGCCCACTTAAGGAACTGGAGATAGAACTCATCATTAGTTTTATTTTCTAGTTTTAGGGACTTAAACAATTAGATCAAGATGAAAGGAGTTTCCGTTTCCTTTAAAGAATGGAGCTGATTTGAAATAGGATAAACGCCATTGCATTTGAATGGCTCTGAAAGGAACACATCCTCCATCTATCCATCAACACGAAACAAGTGGAAGTCAAATCCAGTGCTAATGAGTGGAATCCTCAACCAAAAAAAAAAGCAATATAGAACCATAGGTCAATGTTCTAATGAGAGGAATCCTCTATCAGAAAAAAGCAATAAAGAACCATAGGTCGACATTATCATCATAAATAAAAATTTCTACAGAAAAGTTGATCTCCAAGGTTGAGCATTAGTTTGTGGGCATATGTATAGAAGCACTAGTTTATGGGCATAAATTCAAACTGCCTGGAAACAACTTTAAATCCAATAGAAACATCCATCCAAAATGATATCAAGCTCATTAACCATGTCTATTCATTGAGGTGTCCGTAAGCTCAAGCTTTAAGAAATGTGAAGAATTGTACAGGGTTAGCAAAAAGCAATATGAGGCCAACAAGAAATTTGTATTCCCATGCTAGTGCCGAAGAAGTTCTCCCAAAATTCAAACATTTTAGGGTCAGAGCTCCCGACTGAAAAGTTTGTGTTAAACAGACTCACCCATATACTAAAAAGACCAAGTTCACTGTAAACTTAAGTTCCCAGCACTATCAACTCAAACTAAACCAGATTCACCCTTATTTAGGAAATAAAACTGGACAGCCCACAGCAACGGCCTGATTGCCTGCTGTGTGTTCCATAAATGGTTCCCTGTTCTTTGGAACAATTTTAACTGAGGAAGGCCTAAACTCCGGAATTAACTATGTTTGGTATAGCTCACATATTATTCTAGAAGCTGGTTGGCTCATGGAAATTTCAAATATGCTCACATATACGACATTTGAAACCATAATTACAAAGCAAATGCATGTCTACTAAATTAAGGCTTACGTGGCAAAACATATGAAAATATGGAGCTTAAATAAATTCAGATCAATAGTGTACTACACATTGTCATAGGGAAGTAGCAGTTGATGTATGTTCTCATAATTGTCAGTATATTATTTTCAAAACATTCAATAACTTCAAGAACCAGTCTGGACGAATAAGAAGGGCATGTGATAGAAAACGGATAAGATAGAGTTTAATTTAGATAGAAATTTTAGACAGGGTTTGAGTTTAAGTTATAATAGTTTTGATTAGATTTTTATTGTTGGGAATTTAGATTTTGATTTTGAATAGAATTTTATTCTTATCGTTATTGTTAGGATTTCTTATAAATAAGCCTTGAATGTAGAAATTGAAAATTAATGAAAAAATTGTTGAAAATTAATCCTTGCATAAAAATTATGTGAGTTAAATTTATGGATTATTTGAGAGTGGGCGTGGATTCGCCTGGGTGTTGAGGCCTGAACCCGTTTATTCCTCCCCAAATCCATAAAATCCCTAATTTCCTTTCCACAAACCCTAATTTAGCTTATGTGCTGCATCAAATTGGTATCAAAACTAAAATTTCTAATCCCACATCCTTTTCCATCGAGTTTCCATCTTCCATCATCTTTTTAATTTTATTTTCAGGCTTTGTTTTTGAAAAAAATATAAAAAAAAAGTGAAAAAAGGAAAGAAAGAAAGAAAAAAGGGGGGAGAAAAGGAAAAAATGGGCATATCAAGAAAAAATAGAGAGAAAATTCAAATAATAAAAAAGAGATTTTTTTTTAATTTCTAAAGCAAATCAGCTCCAACCAGATCCGACTCACTACACGAACAGCAGACCCGCTATGGGTAATTTTAGTTTTCAGAGGTCATTTGGAGTCGGAACCGAGCCAGTTTCGAGCCGCCAACATTCTTGGGTATTTCCTGAAGTCTAAGTTAAAATTTCAAATTTTGAGATGATTATATATGGAATTCATATTTCATGGCCATTACATCAATATTAATGCTAAACAATCACGAGTTAAGAGTGACATGTACGCTACTATATCCGTTTTTTTAGGTTTTTGATGATCGATAGAATTATAAAGATTAGAAAGATTATCTCCAAGATTTCTTCCGATATTTCGATCCTACAGCAAAGCAGAAATGTCTTTATGCTCAACATAAGTTAGGTAGAGAGCTTATATTGGGAACAGACAATATAGATTATGTCTAGATTAGAATATCTTGCAACTTCTTCATAACCGGTAATGCTCAACACTTCCTTTCAAAAATTTTGCCCGAGCCTAAGATTACAAAAGAGCCTGAGCGTAAGCTCGAGCCTAAGCATAAGACAATAACTGATGAAACTACTTTAAGAATAGAAGCAAAACTACAAATAATAATTGATGTGGTTCAAAAATGCAATCGCCCGGTCGCCAGGTTCGAAGAAAAAAAACATAAGTATTTTCGGAACCATAATGAGAGAAGGAATGAAAAAAGTCAAACATTGATGATAATAACACCGCCCCATAAGATCGACGTAGATATTCATATATTTGATGGTAAATGTGTCATACAGTCTAAACCAAACACAAAAGTTCATAATGAACTACAAATAGCGCTAGATGAAACTTCTTTCTCGTCCATACAAGTTGAAAATTTAATGATTCAGATTTCTAAAAATCTTTAGGCAAAATCAATTGTGAATTGTTAGCCAAGAATGGATGCACTTGATTATCATGTCCTTGAAGAGAAACATGTAGTTTCACTAGAAGATCCACAAAAATTTCATAAGAAACTCCATTTACACATCGTGTTTACCGACAATATTTACAAATCAATTCATGTACAAGAAGGGGTACAGAAATTTACAATCCGAAATGAGGTAATACATACGATTTCAGAGTCATTATCTTTTGGAATAGCATATACAGTGCTTTTCAGTTTTTCTACTACTAGCAATAGAGCTACTATGCAGATTTCAAACAAAAAAGGTAAATGACATTCAGAGTGATAATTTTAACAACTATAAGAAAACAATCAATGTTGAAAATAACGCGTTATGAAACTCGTTATATTGCGTTATGATAGCTAATGCAAACACAACGTTATCTATCAGTAGAAAATAACTCATTACATTGTTGATTTTTTTTTATATTATTTTACGCTATTTTAAGTTAAGTTGTGTTATTTACAGTTATATTTTTGAAAAATTTTCAGATTGCTGCAAATTATTTGTTATTGATTGTTTGTGATTGCTACAATTTTTTACTTCATTGCTTGTCGTTTGCATGTTTGATTACTTGTGAAATTAATAGTTTATTAATTTGCAATTGCTTACTATAAATCCTCTTAGATTGTTAAATTTTATTAATTATTGTTGATTCTATTGAGCTCTTAGATAAACTGAAATGAGCATTAGAAAATATTAATTGAGCATTATAAAATATAAATTACAATATTGGTGATGAATAAAACTGACATAAATAAATTTAAAATTTTTTATAATGACTGAAATTATGGTTGCGAACTTAATATTATTTTAACGTGCTAGGAGCTTAGAATAGTTTCTAATTATTATAATATGATTTTAAATTTTTTTTGGTTGAATGTTTAAATTTAATTTTTTTTTTATAAAAAAAATTATATATAGTTTTTTAGTTTTTTATTTATTTTTATTAAATAAATTAGAAATTGCATAACATATGTTATGTGTTATGTTATATTTAATGTAACCTAATTGAGACAAAACGTTATTGTCACCGTTATCACTATTTTAAACATTTCCAGGAATATTAGATTTGTTGGAAAGACAAGTATGATTCTGAGGGCGATTTACTACATTCACCTTCCCCTTTAGCAAATTTATTACAAAAACTAGTTTCAGTTTCACCACCTTGGTTCAAACTTAATGTATGAGCGAAAGTTTCACGCCTGTCACTATGGTCTAATTGAGATGCTTTATGCGAGAAGGTTTATCAGTTCTACTCGGACATGTTTTAACATTTTTATGTCTGCATTCATCAGGAATGAATATTTTGAAGCCGAGGAGAATTGATGTAAAACGGATAAAATAGAGTCTGATTTAAATAGGAATTTTAAATAAGGTTTGAGTTTGGGTTTTAATAGAGTTTTGATCAAATTTTAATTGTTAGGGATTTAGATTTAGATTTTGAATAGAATTTTATTATTTATTGTTTATCGTTAGGATTTTCTATAAATAAACCATGTATGCAGGAATTGAAAATTAACGAAAAATTGTTGAAAATTAATTCTGCAAGAAAATTATGCGCTTAAATCTTTCTTCGTAGATTCGTTGATCTTAGACCTGGATTCGCCTAGTGCTGAGACTTGAACTCATTTGTTCTTTCTCCAAATCCATAAAATCCCTATTTCTTTTCCACAAACCCTAATTTAGCTTCTATGTTGCATCATCATGATAATAGAATTATAAGGATGAAACGTAGAAGTTGAGACACAAGCTGATGAGAATTAACTGAATCCATTATTCCATATAGCTTCGTGATCCTTACCAATCAAACTTAAATGTTAACCTTTGTTCCTTACATATGGTTAAAATCAGTAATAAAATTGCAATGCTAGAAATGGAAAGTTAAATCTAGTCTTGAACTTAAGATGGTTGAAGGGACAAGCTTTTCTCTTCCTTAATACCAAAGAGAGATTAATATCATTCTGACACTTAAAAATACAAGTAAAAAAGAACACTTGCTCATATCTCTAGTTGCATTCCCTAACAAAGAAAAGTAAAAGATTTTATTTGTCTCAATGGAAAAACACTCATAAGATGGTCACAGCCACAAAAGATGAAGCATGTAAAGAACATCTTACCGGCTTTTGTCATGTCAAGACTTGAGATGCGTGCGACATAGTATATTCCTCTTGCACTAAGTTCTTGAACACTAAATCGGCATAAACCTTCAAGAACAACTATATAAGTTACTCGTCCACTGGGCTTCTCCACTCCCCTAGAGAGATATATAGCTCTGGCAGCAACTCCCCTGAAAAGGAATGTTGGCAAATTGAATATCAAAATGCCCATGCCAAGTCCATGTGTCTTTAAATATTTGGAAAAAATGATATAATGCTAAGAGAAATGGGAAATACAGATAGGGTACTTACATGATGTCATAGCATCATTAAAATAATCTCCTAGAAATTTATAAAAGTATAGCTCCCCACAACCAAAACAACATTTGTATGCTAATCCAACTGGAAATAGCAAACCTTCCCTACCCAATGATTCTACTCTAACAATTAAACATAATCTTCTCTTCTTTTCCATGTCAAGAAGAAACAGTTCTCATTTGTTTGTTTAATACACTAGAGTTTGATATACCTGAGCACGGAGATTGGAGTTCTATGAAGTGTTTGAGTTGGACCTGCTTACGTCAGAGTTATATGATCTTCACGAAGAAAGGTACACAAACAAAATAAAGGCTATGACTAGTCTGCCACACACGTATACTAGTAAAGATTTGGGTGGTCTAGCAGAAGTTAATAATCAACTTTTTTCCAAAAGTCCAGATTATAGATTAAAATTTTAGATTCTTTGGTATTTATTTGAATCTCAGACAGGTGTTTTATCCAAAAGTAAGCACGAGTGTGTGCATAAATAGATGGCATGAATAAAAATAGATTTTCCCTCAACTATCTAATGGTGGCAGCTCTCTCTGTCTGGGAATGGTTTCTGATTGAGACTATAAGTGTTGAAATACTTATTTGATTTGATCTGGAGCTGATTATTGGTTGCACGTCGGAATCATGTAGAAAGATTTTTTCTTTATGTTAGTTGTTTTGGTGCATAAGAATTACGGATTTTTTTTTTAACTCGCAACATCTATATGTTTATGTTCTTTTAGAGACTTTCAGGCAGTGAATTATATATAATAGTGTTTATAAAGTTTGGTCTCATTTTTCTGGCAGTTTATTATGTGCACTGAAAAAAGCATTTTTCTTTTTACCAGATTCTTCTTGACCCACCCTATTCTTCCAAAAGAAAAAAAGGTTTCCTTAAGAAATGCACCTAATGAATGGCATAAGATACATATAAAAGATAACCTGCAAGGGCCTCTTCCGGAATGGACTTTAGAAAACTGGGAGGTAGATTTTAAGTGGAGGTACATGTTATGCAAACTCCACTTTTTAAGGTCCTAACCCTAGTTTTCTGAACTCCACTTAGTGATGTGTTTAGATTGCATGAAAATAGTTACAAGATAACACAGGCAGGAGAGGAGTCTTGATACTTCCTATATTATGGAGTTATCTCAACTTTAAAATTCTAATTTGAGTTATCTAAATGCAAGTCATGTTGCCAAGCAACAATCAGTTATGTTTTTAGAGATGATATACCTCAAAAAAATGGGCTATTGATTTTAGCCAGTAAGAGCTATAACTTTCAATGGGCATCCCCAATAAATGCCAGGCTAAAGACCAAACATAAGTGCAATGGAGCAACACGACTAATATTAAAAAGGGGAGAGAGAGAGAGAGAGAATAATATACCGGTTGTGCCAGTGAATCAGTTCTTGCTGATTCTTCCCCTCCTGCTTCTGAGAATCCCCCAGTGCATCATCTGCAGGCTTCAAGCTCCTCTCCCCTAAATCACTCCCACCACCTATGATATGAATAGATTCTCCCATAAATTTTTTACTCCAACTAGACATGTTAACAGTAAAAGCAAAAAAAGGGGGTTCACCCGGAGATAATATGTAGTCCACAGCAGCAGCCTCCGAGTCCCTCACTGGAAGCACACCAATCAAACCCTTTTCCTCCCTCTGCCATAGTTCTTGCTCAACTAATTTCACACTGCAAATAGTTTAAGCATAAAATGAACTTTTCCTCCCTTGGCAGCTTATTACTTAGACGACATAAAAACATCATCTGAAGAGCCAAAAAATTCTTTAACCACTCAATGCATTAAACACATAATTCACTAATGCCAAGGGTGGGCCCAGGCACTCGAACCAGGAGGGCAGAGTTAAATGGAGGTCGAGCTGCACGAACAACTTGTCACGTGTACAAGGTGCAAAATACCCCTGCCGAGGATGCAGTGGCAGGACCCAAGAAAATAATATGAATTTGACAATAAAAGCAAATCAAGACCAATTGATAAAAACCCTGTCGGTTTATTTTAAAAAAAAGTTTCTAGAGAGGGAGTTGAAAAAAATGCAATATCGAAGGGCCAGAAACAGGTTTTAGATTTGACTCTTAGGACATGAGAAAAGAAAGACTTGAAATTTAAGGGGGTGCAGACTCATAAAAATTATAGACATTTAGTTAAATAAAATTGAGTGGGGAATGGCTGCCCAGCCTAGGATACGGGTGTTTCCGCCCTTGACTAATACATGCCCCCACAAGACAAAAAGCTTGTGCTTTATCTCACTCTAGTCAGGGCCTAAGTAAAAACCTAAAACTACAAAATTTCTTACATCAATTTATATATTCTCAGCAAATTGCTCAGAATAATGCACTTCACTAAAAAAGATTATGAAACAACAAATTCTATTTTTTACATTTTCATGTGAAGACATGAACTCAAATTCTGCAAAATAAATATACTGCAGGTAAATATCAAATTCATTCAACAATCTTGAAGATAAGACTATCTAACCATCAAGCTGTGCCTCTTTTTTCAGACAGGATTAATTTCAAATAAGCCCCAAGACAACCACAGTGAGAACTATAGCTCAATAACTTCAATATATAGCAAATATTACAAGTAACTAATTAAGAAACTGAACTAAACAGACCACCAAATGTTGAAATTAGGAGCTTAATCACTATCCTCTGAGAAATAAAAACCAATCTGCTGGCCCCAACATTTCCAGTCATCTAAGTCTCTTTAACAAGAAAAAATCATAAATCTTCAGTCGTGCTTTAAAACTAAAAGGGTTCAACAAAGTCATAGAATTCGACAAATACGAATGACCAGAAACAAGCTTCATGTAAATTTCATTAAACAATTTAAAGAACTATACTTAAACAAGCAAAACCTTCCAAAGCTAATGGATGTTTAAATTTCATACTTATCATCACATCGAAAAGTTAATTTTCTCAAAATTCCATTTTCCCCAACTAGAACAAAGAATTAAAGTCAAATCTAGCAAATAATCAATGTTTGAAGGTAAGTTCCTCTTAACTTCAAAAAGTCAATATTTTCATAACCAAACTCTCCCAAAAAGTATATTTCTAAGCTCACCCAAAAACAAAACCCAACAAGAATCGAACTTTTCAAGAAATCACTGCTAATGTCGAAATTTCAGCTGAAATTGGGATTTTACAAGTCAAATCAATCCAACTCCTTTATGCCTCAGTAAGGAATTTCTCCCCAACTACAACAAAAAATTAAATTTAAAAGCTAACAAATAATCAATGTTTAAAGTTAAGCACGTCTTAACTTCAAAATGTCAATATTTTCAAAAGTTCAAAAAAAATAATATGAATTCGATGATGAAATTATAATTTTGCAAGCAAATATATGACCAATTAATAAATAGCCAAATTCTTAGAGTTTCTAGAGAGGGAGTTGAAAATATCCAATATCGGAGGATCAGAAACAAGCTTTAGTTTTGATTCCTGGGACTTGAGAGGGGACAGACTTAAAATTTGAGGGCATGCGGACTCATAAAAATTATAGACCTTTTTTTTGTGGGGAAGGGGGGGCCAGAGGGGCGGCTGCCCACCCTAAAATATGAGTGGGTCCACCCTTGACTAACGCATGCCCCACAAGACAAAAAGCTTACACAATTTCTTACAGCAATTTATATGTTTTCCAAAAATTGTTCAGAATAATGCATTTCACTAAGAAATATTATGAAACAACAAATTATATTTTTTATGTTTTTATGTAAAGATCACAACTCAAAATTCTGCAAAGTAAATATAAAATTCTGCGAAGTGATTATCAAATTTATTCAACAACCTTGAAGATAAGACTATCTAACCATCAAGCTGTGCCACATTTTTTGGATAATACATGTATATTACTATAGAATTTGAGTAATAGCTCAAAACTTCAGTGAGACTATAGCTCAAACTTCAATGTATAGCAAATATTACAAGTAACTAATTAAGAAACTGAACTACAACAGACCACCAAATGTTGAAACTAGGAGCTTCATCACTACCCTATTTGAAATAAAAATCAATCTGTTGCCCCCCAACATTTCCAGCCATCAAAATCTCTTTAACATGAAAAAAAAAAATCAGATGTCTTCAGTCCTACCTTAAAACTAAAAAGGGTTCAACAAAGAGATAGAATTTGACAAATACGAATGACCAAAGCTAGCTCCTTGTGAATTTTATTAAACAATTTAATGAGCTATACTTAAACAAGCATAACTTTTCAAAGCTAATGGATGTTTAAATTTCAGATTTATCATCACTTCAAGGAGTTAATCCTCTCAAAAATTCCATTTTTCCCCAATTACAACTAAGAATTAAAGTTCAAAGCTTGCAAATAATCAATGTTTTAAGTTAAGCTCGTATTAACTTCAAAAAGTCAATATTTTCATAACCAAACTCTCCCAAAAAGTAAGTTTCCAAGCTCATCCACCAAAAAAAAAAACCAACAAGAATCGAATTTTTTAAGAAATCACTACAATGGTCGAAATTTCAGATGTAACTGGAATTTCTCCCCAATCACAACAAAGAATTAAAGTTTCAAACTAGCAAATAATTAATGTTTAAAGTTAAGCTTGTCTCAACTTCAAAAGGTCAATATTTTCAAAACCAAACTGACGCAGGACGGAAGCGATTTAGGATTTGCGGTGGGAAATTGGGATAAAATTAGGATTTTGGAGGATAAATTAGGTTTTGAATCTCACGCTCAGGCAAATCACACGCCCACTTTCTCTCAAATCACTTGATGGAAAGATTTGATAAAAAAACAAATTGCACACTCTCATAAAATATATCTCACTATATATCATCAAATTAAGGTTTTACAAACCATATATATAGAGAAAAACCTAATGCAACAAGATAATAACAAATCTAACCAAATCTCTAATCCAATCTAATCAAATCCGACTAAAAACTAATTTTATCTCTATCAATTCTCCCGCGCTTGGAAATATTCACCACCTAGTGAATGTCGATAAGAAGAAAATCAAGCACGACCGAATGAAATTAGTCACTCTTTCTGAGATCTGGCAAATTTTTCTACCGAACTAAGTATATGAAAGTCAAACAATTATGTAGCCAAATCTATACTGCCGTATATTTCAATGGTGGCGACAGTAACAATTATGGAAGGTCTGAAGAGGAGTCGAAATCTATCGCTTTTGTAGAAAATGAAGAATTTGAAATGTGAGCTAGAAAGTCAAAAAAAACACGATCCTCGTGAACAGGACTATTGAATGTTTTTTTAGTTGGCTCTGGTAGAAAAATCGAATCATCAATTTTTGGATCTGTAACAAGCTCTGTGCTGAATTCGGTCTCAATTATAACATCACCTAAAATTTCGAAAGCTAATGTGTTGTTATCTGTACTCTTCGAAAGGCACTGATATTCATAGTGTCAAAATTCTCCACAAGCCGAACATTTGATGGAAGGACACTGATGAGCCGAATGTCCGTATCTTTCACATTTAGAGCACTGGTTAAAAACAAAATGCGGAACATACCGTGCACGAAGCAAAAGCTACAAACGATTCCAAGTTGGATGAGATTTATAGTTGTTGAAGTACCAATCAGAACCTTCTCCAACCAATTTTAATTTAGTGTAATTGTATTTCTGCTCTGAAGTCAAAAGAAAGTAATAAAAAAATTGCTTCAAATTGCTCTCCAAATTATCATAACCATTAAGATCATTATAACGGTGAAAATATGAGACTGCATCATATATATCACACTCCACTTGTTTGAACTCGGCATCATTGTTGATATATTTACCACAAAAAATGAATCCCATAATAATTAACTCCAAAATTCAGAGCAAATTCAGAAAATACCAAAGAATTGGAATGTCTCAATTATAACTTAAATCCGTTACGAATCGTGCTCAAAATGGCTTCAAAATCACCCAAGAAATTTTAACGGATCTACTTTCCTCTTAACGGGTCTGTTTGTCTATTATGGACCCAATGAGATGTGGATCAGGTTGACTGTGTGAGTAAATCCTAATTTGGTTCTCCGGTCCAAAGGTCTGAGATTTCAATCGTCACAGAGGAAGATGGAGACGGTGAGACTGTTATTGCTCGGGGTTGCGAGGCTCCAGCATTATCGGAGGTCGGGGTTGCTCGGCGGCTAGCTGTTGAAGGTGAAGTGGCGACGACGAGGTCAATAGAACCTCTGGCGAGGTCGAAAGGAGGTGTTTGGCGCTGCTGCGGTGAGGTAGAGTCAGCGTGGGAAGAGGCAGTGCTGGCAGCTAGAGGTGCAACTACTACTCTCGATGGAGGGCAAATTATTGTTGAAAGGTGCTTTGATGGTGAAGAGAATGTCGTTCAATGATGGTCTATTGAAGGAGAAGGCAGTGGGACGGGTGCTTAATCAAGGGGATATTGCGGCTTCGAGAGGGAGATGTGATGCTGGTGGTGCTCGCGGCTTGGCTCAAGGCTGATTAGGTGGAATTGGGTGTGATTGTTGTTGTGGGTTTTGTTGTGTTATTGGAACAGGAGGAGGTGGGCAGCCTATTGCAGAAGGAAAAGGAGTTGACGAGGGAGAGGTGATGGTGGCTTGGGGAGAAGGATAGCCTCGGGAAAATGAAAGGGGAGAGTTTTTTAATTTCTCTTTATCTTTTCTTCTGATCTGCCTTTCTTCTTCTCTTTTGAATTTTTTTTTTCTCTCGCACGCTAACTCTCTCTCTATTTTCTTTTTGCTCTCTACTTCTTCTTTTTTCACTCTTTTTTTTAATCCTTTTTTTACTGACTTTTATTTTAAAAAATTTCTCTGTTTTTCCTCTCAAATCTAAAAAGAAACATAAAAAGAAAAAGAAGATGGAAAGAAAAGAAGATGGAGATGGATTTGGATTTGGATAACTGAGATTTAGTTCTGATACCAATTTGGCGCAAGACAGAAGTGATTTAGGGTTTGCCGTGGGGAATTAATGGAAGCGATTTAGGGTTTGCGGTGGGGAATTAGCGTAAAAATTAGGTTTTAGGGGATAAATTAGAGTTTGGACCTCAAACCCTGGTGACTCACACACCCACTTTCTCACGAATCACTCAATGGAAAGATTTGATTAAAAAAGCAAATCATATGCTCTCATAAAATATATCTCACTATATATCATCAAATTAGTATTTTACAAATCATATATATAGAAAAGCCTAATACAACAAGAAAATAACAAATCTAACCAAATCTCTAATCCAATATAATCAAATCCGACTAAAAACTAATCTTATCTCTATTACAAACTCTCCCAATACGTAAATATCCAAGCTCACCCAAACAAAACCACAACAAGAATCGAACATTTCAAGAAATCACCGCAACTGCCGATATTTCAGATGTAATTGGCATTTTACAAGTCAATTCAATCCAACTCCCCTGCTACCTCAATGAGGATTTTCTCCCCATTCACAACAAAGAATTAAAGTTTCAAGCTAGCAAATTGCACTTCAAAAAGTCAATATTTTTAGACCCAAACTGTCCCAATAAGTAAATCTCCAAGCTCACCCAAAAAATAAAAAATAAAAACCGACAAGAATCGAACTTTTCAAAAAGTCACTGCAACTGTCGAAATTTCATATGTAATTGGTATTTTACAAGTCAATTCAATCCAACTCCCCTACTACATCAGTGAGGAATTTCTCCCCAATTACAACAAAGAATTAAAGTTTCCAAGCTAGAAAATAATCAATGTTTAAAGTTAAGCTCGCCTTAACTTTAAAAAGTCAATATTTTCAGACCCGAACTCTCCCAATAAGTAAATCCCCAAAAAAAAAAAAAACCCCACAAAAATTAAACTTTTCAAGAAATCTTCCCCTACTACCTCACTGAGGAATTTCTCCCCCAATCGCCAGGCTTTTCGCGACAATTAGGGTTTATCAACACATCTAAAGAGGGGCAATTCAGTAAGAAATTACCTGCTGGGCGAGGTGCATCGGATTCTGATGATAGCGCCGGGCAGCAGCAACTTGTTCCTAAAGGGCAGGATCGCGAGGCGACTCGGGAGCTCCACTGATTCGGCCATTAGCGAGAGCTTGAAAGCTGAGATTTTTTTTTTTTTATAAACAAAACAAATTAGAGGGGAGTGGCTGCTATAAATAGGTCGACGTTGCTTGATGGGGGGAGTGGGAGGTCAGCATTGGACGGCGACGGCGGCGCCGATCCGCTGTCGTTTTCCACCAAAAATCATTGTAATTTAATATCTGCAATTTTTGGGAAGATTTTTGGGGTTTTTACATATCTGTCCCTTGCATTTTAAAATTTTGAATTTAGTTCCCTAAATCTTCATATTTTGATTTAGTCCCTAAATACACTTCAATCCCTAACCACATTTTTTGTTCTAATTCCCAGTTATATCCCTAAGTTACTTCACTTTATCATTCCCTTCCTTCTTCTTCTCTCTTCCTCTTCTTATTTGGTTTATCTCTCTATTTTTCTCTTCTCTCTTCCCTCCCAGTTAATATTCTCCTAATTAATATTTAAAGGGAAATAACTAAGGAAAACCCAATAAGAAGAGGAAAATAGAGAGTAGAAAAATAAAGGGGAACCTAATCAGAAAAAGAAGAGAGGAGGAAGAGTAAAGGAAAAACCAAAGTAAAATAATTCAGAGATATAACAGGTAATTCAGACCAAAAATATGGTTGGAACTAAAATGAGGTAATTTAAAGGATTTGGGATGTTTAAAGTGAAGTAACTAAGAAAAACCCAATAAAAAGAGAAAAGAGAAAAAGTAGAAGAATGGAGGGATAACCCAATAAGAAAAAGAAGAGAGGAGGAAGGGAAAATGGAAAACAAAAGTGAAGTAATTTAGGGGTATAACGGAAAATTCAGATAAAAAATATGGTTAAAACTAAAGTGAGGTAATTTAAGGGATTTGGAAATATCTAAAGCAAAATAATTAAGGGGAACCCAACAAAAAGAGGGAAGAGATAGAGTAGAAGAATATAGAGGAAATCCAATAAGAAAAAGAAGAAAGGAGGAAAAGGAAAAGGAAAAGGAAAACTACAGTGAAATAACTCAAGAGTACAACGGAAAATTCATACTAAAATATAACTTGAACTAAAGTGAGGTAATTTAAAAGGCTTAGAGACTAAATTGAAAATATGAAGATGTACGGGACTAAATTCAAATTTTTAAAGATGTAAGGGAAATATATGTCAAAACTCCAAGATTTTTTACTTTTGCATATTGGTCCTCGTTTCCGAGTTGTTTATTGGATATTTGTTCATAGGGATTATCACCGGCTGGGAAATTCTAAATGCACACCACATTTTACTCGAGAGCACACATTCTATGTAAAGTGACTTACACAACATGGGGGAAAATGGTGATCACAAAAAAATATGGTGCGTATTTAGAATTTCCCTCAACAGCTTGGTGGTCATCATTAGTGAGAGAGATTATGGTTTTGATCTGAGGAAATGCTATTAGAGCACACCACTTCGCTACTGAGCCCTTCTTTCACAATAGAAAACCAATCTCCTGAACTATTTCCACACTGTTGCAGAATTAGTCCCTGGATTAATACCGTTCGGGTATCAACCCTGACGAAAAAAAAAAACAAAACATAGGCAAACTTGTAACTTCCTAAAACTTTAGGAGGCGGAGCAAAGTGGTGTGCTCAAGGAGAATTTCCCTTTGGATTAGGCTAAAAGTAGTGTGGGTAGCTAGGCTTTGGATCTTTTTGTTTCCTTTAATAGAAGAAAAAATGGTTCCCAATCTTTTTTACTCGTGGAACTAATGGCAAGGCTTTTTAAAAGTTTATCATTGTATCACTGATGTTGAGTTAAAAAACTATTGATTCCCTATTTCTACATATGAAAGTATTAAATAAAAAACTCTGAGGCTTATTTGATCGCAACAGAAAAAAAATGTAATAATATTATCCAACTCACAATAATAATGCTACTTTGAATTCAAATGATACTGACAACTTTCAACTTATAGTGATGTTTACGTTGCTACTCGCTCATAAATATATGGATAAATGCTTGTTCATAAACTCATAATAATGATTAAGTCAAGCTGTCTTATCAACTCACTCGCTAAAGAATTCTATAACTCATTGATGCAGATAAAGAGAAAATCGTTTTCATGATGATATGGACGGAATAAAGTTTGGAGAACCGTTTTTTTCATAAAGTTGGTAAGAAGTCAATGTGGGTCACATTTTTTTTTTTTTTTGCACATGATACATTTAAAGTCAATATAAATTGAGGCCTTGAGGAGGAAGAGTTTTTAATAGGTGATACTAAATGAGATAAATTTTGGCCAAACTAAGTCAACCCCAAGAAGATGCTCCTAATCTAGAGTAACTTATAAGGAGATTGCCAAATAATAAATAAAAAAAAAGAACATAAAAAATTACGCACACAAGGTTTGGCCAAAAAAAATTCTTGAACCAATGCTCTCAATAGAAGATAGTTGTTTGATGTATAAATTAGGGTTATAATCTCTCAATATGTCTCTTAATATGTCTCTTTTTACGTAACGTATGTGGAGGAGATGAAGAAGAGATAATCGAATTTCAGACTGTAAGATCTATAAAAGTTCCAAGATGCCCTCCTCATGGAAGAGAGGCATATTCATAGTTTTTTGTTGCTAGAATTGTAGTTGAATTCCGAGAGGATCTTTCGGATAAGATCAGAATTTTTGTTACCTTGTAAATGAGTTTTCTTACTATTGTCAAACTTGGTTTTCTTGCCTTAGAGGGATCCTGTTTAATAATGAATTCTTTAGTTTCATGGAATTTACAGGATTAGTATATCCTCACTTGATAGGCTTTCTTTACATAGGTCAGGACTGGTTAATTTATGAACAAATAGATCGGTGTATTAATTAAATAAAAATTAACATTAAGGTTTTCTATTTATTTATTTATTTATTCTTTTTGAGAAAATAATGGGGCTCTCAGGATGAAAATATTTTTTGTTTACATTTAGCTAGAAATTCTTGGACAGAGGCCTGGCCCAAAGTTTAATTACGAGGCTGACTAATACTTCAAATCCTAGTTTGCCTTTACTGGGCCTTAAAATGTGTTCATTCCTCGGAGCAAGGCCCATACTGTTTGCAAAGTCCAAAATTATTTAGATAAGAGTTAAGGTGATATTTCTTAGTTTTATTATGAGAGGCTGTAGTCATTAAAGTTATATTTTAACCTAAAAAAAAAAAAATCTCGGTCTTCATTTGCAACTTTGTCACCAGAAGAAATAAAAGTGAAGAAAAATTAATGAGTAGCTTCCAACATTGAAGTAGAAGAAGAGCTTGTGTTTGTATGCCAACTTCCATTATTTAATTGATTGAATAAGACTATTTCTATACTGTTTTATTTAGTTATTATGTATAAAAATATAATTTTTGAATGATAATATGACGGCATAAAAATAAAATATCAATTTTTGTCTTGTTTCTCTATTTTCTTAAGTTTTTCCAAGCCAAAAGTATAAGGAAGAAAAAATTGAAAGTAAGGTGCCACAGAGGCACTATTTTAGTATATAAGAAGTAATTTTCTATCTGCCTCTTGGCCAAACAAATACTTGAAGTGAGAAAAATAATCTTATTTTCACTACTTTCATTCTATTTCCATATAAAAAACACATGATTTATCATCTTTAGTGGCCTCAGCAGGTTCGCCTTAAATTGTTGTGGTTGAAATTGAGATCGGGCCGATTGCCATGCCCCAGTTTGGATACTTCTTTCTGAGCACGGTGACTTGGTGAGAAACAAATATAGAAATCTCATCAATGTTAATTTAGGTTTAGCGGTTATTTGGTTCATGAATTTAGAAAATAGATTTATTAATGTGAATAAGTGTTTACTGAATCTTTCCTTTTTATTTTTGTTGTTTGTTTTATGGAAAAGAGATGAAAATGTGACGGTATGAGAATTTTTTTATACTTTTCATTGTTTGTTTCATGAATTTAGTTCAGTGGAAAAGAGATACGGATTTGGAATAATGATTATCAACATTATTTTAAAAAGTTAACATTACTTAAGATACTATTAAGATATAATTAAATAATTCTCTCCTTCCTCAATCAATTGGAAAAACAAATACTCAAAGGAGGCACAGTTGCAAAGATTTGTGATGGCACTCTTTTGCATGCCACGTCAGCCTACTTTCAAGGTTAAAATTCTTGAAACAAACACCAAATTTGATGGTTTTGATGTGTGAATGGTAGAACTTTGTCCAAATCTATGTCCTTTTCCGCGAAATAAACAAGCCCTTGTTTATGGTGTTAATTTTAGGAATGTTCAGTCAGTCGCTCGATTGGTTGGAGATTGAAGTTTTCCGATTGGATACGAGGTAAAAGGCTCTGATCGTAGTTGGAAAAAATTTTCGACCGATTTCGGTCGGTCGATCGATCAGATATCGGAGTTTTTTTTCGATCGGATCCGAGAGTAGAAGGTTTCTACCGTCGTCGGAAAATTTTTCCGACCGAGCTCCGACCGATTTCAGTCGCAGTCGGGTGAAGTCATCAAAGTTGACGGTGGAGTTCGTTTTTGGACGTTCAATTGGTCGATCGGTCAAAAATCAGAGTTCTCCGATCGGATCCGAGGGTAGAAAACTCCAACCGGATCGATTTCGATCGGAATCAGACAAAACTGCCAGAGTCAGCGGTGAACAGAACACATCTAACCATCTAAACTATCGTAAAATTCGATCATTTGAAGGGCTTCCTGAGTCTCAGAGTTTCCTTAGTAAAACTTGCATTTTAATTATGAACTTCACCTTTTATTGTTAATTTCCTAGTTTTACCTTGTATTATGTCTACCTAAGGCTTTAGAATTCGGAATTTTTCTAATTATGGCTTTACATTATAAATTTAGTTTGTTCTTCAACGATATGTAGCACTCAACATGGACCTTAGCACTCAACATTTATTTATTTATTTTTTCTAAGACTTGTTTCGATTGCTTTCATTTTAAAAAGAGAGAATTTTTTTTTTTTTGAAATTTAGATAGGAATTTATAATACCCATGCAATTATTTTTTTTTAAAGAAAGCCCACATTTCATTAAAAAAAGGCTTAATTATTGACAAAACAAAAGGTAATATAAGAGTTCCAATATATTTCTTATTCAAGAGTAAACGATACATATTACAAACTAAACAAATGAGGTGCAACAACTACTAGAACAAGAAAGAAGATCTCTGAGTATACAAGTGCCGCATCCTCCTCTGTTACCTGTGAGGGTTGAGGGAAATCATTTTGTATTTTAACACGCCCCCGCAGGGTTTGAACCTGAGTTGCTCCTTCCACTGCACCAAAACTCCGAAGAAATTGTGGTGAGGGCAGAAATTGAACATGCGTTGCTCTGATACCATATTAAAAGTCAATTACACCGCACCACAACTCCGAAGTTATTTTGTATTTTAACAGTATAATTTTACCAATCTTAAAGTTTTGCATGAGAATTAAGACTTCCCAACTATATTCAAAATTTTCCCTTTTTGGGATGGCAAGAAGCCAAACAAGTCCTAAGAGTGGTTGAGAATGAGAAGGCATTGGCCATGCATTTTCAAAGTTTGAGAATTCAAAGTTAATCAACAAGAAAAATGAGTTGAGATCATGAGTTTTCTTGCTTTTTCCTTTAACATCACACACCCATCTCAAGGAATCATCAGTGCTATATATTGCTTCTCTTGTTGTTTTTATAGAAGCTAAAGAGTTTGGTGGTGCACTCTAACTCAGAATCATCATGGTGACTAAAGAAGAAGACTAGTATTATGGAAGAGAGAGTGACGTCTTTCTTGGCTTCTCCATTACTTGCATCTCTTGTGAAGGAGGGTTTTCTTCCCCATGTGTTTTTTATTCTTTGCCTATAGCCCCCGCATTCTATTAATTAGAAATTAATGAAATAAGCCGGAGCATACCAATACATATAAGTGTACTCCCTTGACGATCAATTAACAATAAGGTATGGAAGGTAATTTTCTCAAACTTCTTTTTTTTTTAGCTGATCTAAGATCAAGTGAGACTCATAGAATAGTAGAGGCAAAGAGCTTTTACTACTCACTTCTATTAATCCAGACCCCTTCCTTCTTCGAACTGCCAACTAGTTATCAAACTTGGCTAATGCATGCCCATGCAAAGAGCTTTTACTATTCACTTTTAATAAAGAGTGATCGTACATATAACAGTCTTCCAATTCTTACTGCAGAACAAGAGAAAACCCAATTAAAGAACCGAATCGTGAGTAACCTTTCCTAAAGTATCCCAGAGGAATTAGGTCGTTAGGGTTAACTCAGGTTGTATTTGAAGATCAAACCTAATATGCACTCCAAGATCACATATAAAGTTAATCAAACTTGGCTAATGCCAACTAGTTATCCTTTTGTAACATTCTTTTGTTTGCTTTTTGAAGGTTCTTTTTTTTAGCATGAACAGTAGCCCGTATATCTCCCTGCATTTTATTAATCAGACTTTAATAAAACATATATTGTTTACATATAGTTACTATATAAGTACATCCCCCCTTCATAGTGGACAATATAGTACAACTAATATGGCATACAAATAGTAAGAACAGTCAGCCTGTGAGAGCCTCCCACTGTGATTATCTTTGTCCGTGTGGTCCTCCCGTTGGTGTACTGAGGTGCTTTTCGAAGTTGGGAAGCAATGCAAGAAGCCTAACCCTTGGAAGTGGCCCTGAATGTCAAAATGCATTGCCATTGGCCCAAAATATGAAGTAGCAAGCTAGCTAATGGGCAAGTTTGATGATATATGTGTTAGCAAAAAATAGCGGAATAATACTAATGCAACAACCAGCAGAATCAAATAGTTAACCGAAGAGAAAAACAGCAGAGACAGAGAACACGCAGATTTAATGTGGTTCGGCAATATGCCTACGTCCACGGGGACACGATCGAAAAACTTCTACTATATCAAAAAAGAATTACAACTTTCTAGTTCTCAACCACAAGAGAAAAACACAAAGAAACCACACAAAATTTTGAGATCAAACCCTAACCTCTTGTTGCAGTGATTTATCTCTTTGCTTCGACCACCGAAAATCCAAAAGAAAATAACCAAGCAGCTGCAACCCTGTCCTTTTGATTCTGCCGCAACTTAAAGGAACCATCAACAATTCCTTCTCCTTCTTTATTTGATTTAGGCCACACCCAACAAAAAGAAATCCGCCTTTATTTCTTTTGTTTGGCCGAAAGCACAAAAGAACAGCACTCTTCAATTTGCAGCCGCCCCCTTCTCTTTTTAATTTCGGCTCTAATTTTCAGCTTGTACAAACCCTAGCACCATAACCCCATATATATATATATATATATATATATATATATATATATATATATATATATATATATATATATATATATATATATTATAATAGGTTTGGGCCGGTTTTGGACCCGTTTCGGTAGACCGAAACCCGCTGCGGCAATTGGGCTCCATTAGCAACAATCTCCCACTTGGAGACCTATTGCAAAAATTGTAATCTCTGTATATGATAATCCTAGTGTCCAAAACTTTTACCTCGATAGTTTAAAGTCCCGATTTCAGCATTCAATACAAATGCACCAAAGTTGAGCAATAGATCAACTTTTTCCCATCAACCGACTTTGTCAACGTATCTGCAGGATTCTTACTGCCCTCAATCTTCTCCAACTTCAATTGGTCATCCTTTAGCAAGGATCTAATAAAGTGATATCTCAAGTGAATATGTTTAGTCCGTGAATGATACGCCGAGTTCTTAGCAAGATGAATTGCACTTTGACTGTCACTGAATAACATGCAATCCACTCCATCGAAACCCAACTCACTCATCAATCGCTGCAACCAAATAACTCCTTACTTGCTTCTGCAGCTGCAACATACTCAGCTTCTGTCGAAGATAAAGCAACAATTGATTGTAATCTTGAAACCCAACTTACCGCTGTCCCTCCTACAGTAAAGACATAACATATGGTGCTCCTGCCATTGTCTCTATCACCCGCATGATCCGAATCCACAAAACCTTGCACATCAATGTTATCACCCCCAAAACACAAACAATATTTTGAAGTACCTTTCAAATACCTGAAAATCCACTTCACCGCTTGCCAATGTTCCTTCCCAGGGTTCTTCATGAATCTACTCACTACTCCCACTATATGTGCAATATCTGGTCTTGTACTCACCATTGCATACATGAGACTCCCAATGGCCGATGAATAAGGCACATTCTCTATGTGTCTCGTCTTCTCATCTGTCTTAGCACATTTCTCTTTTGACAGTTTAAAGTGACCACCAAGAGCTGTAGTTACCGGTTTTGCATTCTCCATGTTGAATCTCTCCAACACCTTCTTGATGTACCCCTCCTGAGATAACCACAATTTCTTATTTTTCTTATCTCGGGTAATTTCAAGAAGTTGTTTAGCCTCACCCATGTCCTGCATAGAGAATCTCCCTGCCAACTTTCTTTTCAGATCATTTATTTTCTTCATGCATGTACCTGCCACAAGCATATCATCTACATACAAAGTAAGTATAATAAAATTACCATCCTTAAACTTTTGTAGATAAACACAATGATTTGAATTGCTTCTGGCAAAACCCGAATCCAACATAAACTTGTCGAACTTCAAGTACCATTGTCTCGGTGCTTGTTTCAACCCATACAAGCTTCTTTTCAGTCGACATACCTAATTCTCTTTTCCTTTAACTTCATATCCCTCCGGCTGTTCCATATATATTTCCTCCTCCAAATCACCATGAAGGAAAGCAGTCTTCACATCGAGCTGCTCTAAATACAATCCTTTCACAGCCACAATACTTAGTATTGTTCTGATAGAAGTCATCTTGACAACAGGTGCAAATATTTCATTGAAGTCAATATCTTTTCTCTGACTGTATCCCTTCACCATAAGTCTAGCCTTGAGCCTTTGTGTCCCTCCTGCCTCATGTTTTACCTTGTATACCCACTTGTTATGCAATACTTTCATCTTTTCCGGTCGCTTCACTAATTCCCATGTGTGATTCTCCTCCAAAGAAGACATCTCATCAAACATGGCTTGCTCTCATTTAAGACGAAATTTATCATGCATAGCCTCTTAGTAACTCTCTGGTTCACCTGCATCAGTATACAAAACATGATATAATGGAAGACAAAGTTTTTGGATTGGCTTCCTTATCCTCGTGCTCCTCCTCAAAATGGGAACACTCTCTGATGAAATACTTGAACCATCTGTTTCAGTCAATGGCTCTCTTTCCTGTTTAGTCTCATCTGAAACTTGTGTATTCTCAGGTATAGTCATTTCTTCTCCTTCAGATTAGGTATTTCTTCCTTTCTTTTATCCATGGGATCTATCCCATCATGTGGCTCATCCAGCTCCAAATGCTCTTTTTCCACTGCTTTCTCACTCTTACTTTCTATTCGGTCTTTATACATACAGCCCTCATTAAATACTATATCCCTGCTACGAATTACCTTGTTATGCTCATAATTCCATAAGCGATAACCATATTCGTCGCCACCGTATCCAATAAATGCACACTTCTGAGATTTAGAATCAAGCTTCTTTCTCATCTCATGATCCACATGTGCATATGCTATACAACCAAACACTTCTAAGAATGAATAATTCACAGTCTTACCAGACCACACCTCTTCTGGAATTCCTCCATCTAAAGCACTAGCTGGACTCCTGTTGATCAGAGAGACTGCCGTATCTACAGCGGCTCCCCAAAGTTGCAAAGGCAAACCTGCTTGTAGTCTCATACTCCGAGCTCGCTCCAAAATGGCTCTATTCATCCTCTCAGCCATGCCATTCTGCTGCGGTGTTCTCGGTACAGTTTTCACTCTCCTGATCCCTTGGGTAGAGCAATAGTCATCGAACTCTCTATTGCAAAATTCCCCACCGTTGTCTGACAACAGACTTTTCACCTTCAAACCTGTTTCATTTTCAACAAGAGCTTTCCATACCTTGAAGATCTTGAAGACATCGAATTTCTGCTTAAGTGCAAATACCCATGTTTTCATACTTGCATCATCTATGAAAGTGACAAAATAAGAATTACCTCCAAAAGACTTCGCCGAAGAAGGCCCCCATACATCTGTATATACCAACTCCAATCTTCCGGTTTTTTTTTCTCATTGCCATCCTTTATAAAACTAACTCTTTTCTGCTTTCCAAACACACAGTTCTCACAGAAATCAAAGTTAGCATCTTTCATATCTGTCAACATACCTCTGGATTGTAATACCCTCATGCCGCTTTTGCTCAAGTGACCGAGCCTCTGATGCCATAAGGTAGCCTTCTCATTCTTCACGGTGGCCAAAGAAACAACATGATCAACTGAGCTTGAGAGTAAATATAGAGTTCCCACTCTCTCACTCTTGACCACTACCATTGCTCCTTTACTGATCTTCCACTGTTTCCTCTCAAATGAGATTTGATAGCCTTCGCCATCCAGCTTACTAACATATATTAAATTCTTCTTCAAATCCAGTATGTGCCTGACCTCTTGTAAAAGTAACTTTCCTCCATTGTGCAACTTTAACTGAATTATAACCTTACCGACAATCTTGCATTC